>JBAFTB010000020.1:27307696-27319518 GCA_037177355.1 Melanotaenia trifasciata | reverse complement strand
CAGACTGGTTTATACTGGGATTAAAAGCTGTTACAGACTGGTTTATACTGGGATTAAAAGCTACTACAGACTGGTTTATACTGGAATTAAAAGCTGTTACAGACTGGTTTATACTGGGATTAAAAGCTGCTACAGCCTGGATAATATTTAAGAATAAACAACTGGACTAAAAATAGAAAAGTAGGGCTTAGCGTGTTAAGGTTCAAAATTTAAACACATTTTTTGATTCATTTAAATGTGGAGAGGGAGAGAAAGTTTTCTCTAGAAAGTTCTGTGCTGCCTAAACTGGCATAAATACATACAAGACATCCACAGTCACATGAGGCGAGAATGAATGAACTTCGGACATCTAACATTTTTTTAAGCTCTGAATTATTGTTTATCAGAACATTGGAAACGAGTGTTTGGAGATAAATTTGGGATGAGCAGATAAAACGATATTCAGGTTAATTTCGTTTTGTGATAGACAGCCATCATTTGCTTCTCCTCCCAGCTCAATGCTTTCCAAATACGATGTAAATGTTCAGAAATGAAAAAAGTGTTGGGTTTTAAGGCCCAGTCATTTTCAGTGAGTAGACGGGAGGAAATGATGCATTTCTGGGGACTTTTTTCAGAGGATTAATCGTCTCCCTGCAGTTTCATAGCTGTTTGATGTAACAGGAGCTGTAAACGCCAGACTGAATCAGGCTGAAGACAAAGTCTTTTTTGGTAAAAAATCTGATGTGGATCACTGATGTGGTTTAAATTGTCTTGGACAACAACGAAGCTCTGAGGGAAAAGGTTTATTAGGCTTTGATACACAAACTTGTTAGATGAATAGATTCATAGAAGAAAGAAAAACTACACAACAACCCTCCTTTTAGAATAATTGATGATATATAATTAAATAAATAAGTGGATTTTCTTTAACTGGGATCTTTCTATTCAAATAAATTTGGCTCTCTTTTCATTTTGAACTTTTATAGGATCAAACCCGTTTTTAGACTTTCCTATCAGGAAATGTTATTTCTTTAGGGGTTTTCTTTCCCTTCATCCCCTCTGCTGCTGCATCACAGCCAGTTTCGGTCTGCAGAGAGAAAGTAAAGATGATGCATAATTAATTGGTAGCAAAGCTGAATATTTCCTGTGGCGTATCTGCTAAATGAGCCTGGGTCCTATCCTTCCCATCATTACAGTCAATTTTCCTTAATAGTGTGCTTAATAAATAATGAGTGGGCCTGCAAAGGGCTCGGACCAGTCTCGCCCTGGAAGCTCCTCTGTGTAGCAACAACTTCTTCGTCCTTCTCGCTGCAGTCAACACGTGAATGGAAGCATCGTCTCCTGGAAACAGTAATAAAAGGCCGTCTCTGGTTACGCTGGGATGTTTGGGGTCTGCTCAGCTTTGTGATTCTAATTAATGTGGTTTTAACAGGATTACAAGAGATAAAATGTAAGAAGATGCTGGGGGTGTTTGCGGCCCAAATTAAACAGGATGTAAAATGCTAATCTGAGGCTCGGTGATAAGAGGATGTAAATAGCCGCTGACAGTAGATCAGTTAATGTGAATTACAATGCTGCACAGCTCTTCTCTTTCAGGCCTTCTTAAAACAATAAAAGACTAAATATTAAAAACATATATAAAGTTAGAAAATTTTTTATTTTTATTTAGCAGATTATTAATAAGTAACTAGGATTGTTTATACCATTTATGTCTTAGTGACGTCTCATGCTGCTTTTTAGTGAAACCCAGCTATCTTTTCATTTATTTATTTCTTTTTAATGCAGCACGGACCAATATTTTAATTCCACTGTTTTGGAACCCTTAAGCCTGATTGGTCAGCACTGAAACAACGATGTAATCAGTTACTATAAAAAACAATCTGCTATTTTAAACGTTTCACTGAAAATTTAGACCCTAACAACCATAAGAGCAGACTGAGGGTGCATGTTAGGCCAAACGTTTAGAAATAATTAGCTGAAGGTGATCAATGACACCTGTGATCAGGGAATCGTTAGCGTGGCGTCGCCATGTCGGACGGAGAGAAATAAAACATTTCTCCTCTTTTTGCTGAGGCAGAGAAGCTCTCACGTCCCAGAACATGAAGATGAACCTGGTTATTGTGGAGACATTTTTTATTTCCTCTGAGGACGTCTTTTATTTATTCAACATATGGGAGGAAATGGTTAAAGGAAAACCGGAACATGACTTCCTGGACTTTGGAAGCTAGGTTCTCGTTTTATGCTCCTTAACTGGTAAATTATTTGGAGAAATAAGAAGCTGATTTATAAATATGGTTTGTTTTTCTTTTTAATGAATTGTGTTGTAATTTCCCTCCACTGTAGAGGAAACACAACTGAAGAAAATGAAAAAACGAAGAGCTCAGAGGTTTTTCGAGCATAAAGAAACGATCTGCTCGTCCAGCTGACTGGACTTCCAGTAAACATACTGACCAACAGATGAAATTAGCCTCAGCTTTTAATCAAAGTTGTTTGTGGGAATGAAACTGGAAAAGATCCTGGACATTTTCTAACTTTTAACTTCCAGTAAAGGTCTTAATAAAACCTCGTAAACCTGCCTGATCCAGTCCGTTACAGCCGGCGTGAGTTACCCAGAACACATTCTGGTTCTCATCACTTTACTGGTTTCAACTCCCATCTCAACCATTTCATCATTAAAGAAACATTTTTCTTTTCTTTTTGGTTTTTGAAGGATTAAATCATGAGCTTGGGGGTCGCATGCGGTGCAAACTGGTCTCCAGTGGGCCGGACCAGTAAACTAGCAGCTAAATAACCCGTAAATAATGTTAAAGAAAATGTTTACATGGAACAAACTATCCTTTTACAAAACATGAACATCCTGGAATTTCTGGAGAAAATACGTGAGGTGTAAACCACATTTTGTCTTATTTTATTATTTGCGCCTGCATCATAACGTGTAGACCAGCAGGGATCTAAAAACCAGCAAACATGGAATTCCACGTGTGTGTAGTAACCCTGACCGGCTGGACCGACTCGTCTACAAACTGAAATCTAAGAAATATCATACAGAACATTTTCCTGCCTTCTAAATGTTTTATATTTAAACATAAAAAGTACAACTTCCACCGGAAAAAAGAGGAACCGCGGCTGCCTTCATTTAAATATTAACATTTATATTTTCTGTTATTTTCACACCTTTAAATTCCTCCTGCCGGCAGGCCGGACCCCCCGGTGGGCCCATTGTGGCCCCGGGGCCGTACGTTTGACACCCCTGTGTTAAAACTGTGAAGACAGGAAGGTAAATAGTAAAATGATCTGCTTGAACTCTCTAAAATCGTCTTTATTCTTGACATCAGAGCCGACGAACGCAGATCTCAGACGTCTGGTTTCACAAACACAAACGATGAAAATCAAAGTTTCGTTTCAGTTTCAGGAAAAAGGGTTTATTTATGTTTACAGCCACATTTTATTGACAGGAATAAGGCACACATACAGGAGAAAATAGCATTCATATCCCTGCTATAGTTAAAAAATCTGCAACATCCATCCATGGTTTACTTAAAAACAATCATCATCATCATCATCATCATCATCAGCAGCAGCAGCAGCAGCAGCAGCAGCAGCAGCTTTAGTCCTCAACCACAACAGCTCATTGACAGGGATGAAGAAACAGTAGCATTAGCTCGGGTTACCCAGCAGAGCCAACATCAGCAGCTGTTAGCAGGATCCGTAGCATGGAGACGATGCAGCAACAGTTTGGAAACAGGCAGACAGTCCAGGCTGGCGCTCAGGCTGGCGCTCAGATAGCACTTCATACCGCTGGCAAGTGTGTGTGTTTCACCATCACGTGTGTTTTCAGTCAATAAACGTGGCTTAAACCCAGTTTTTAACTGCATCAACAATGACTCAACGTCTTCATCTGCATTCAGTCTGAATGTGTTTCCTTCCCTCGTGAATGGGTCCAGGCTGGCAGACTTTCAGGTTCGTATGATGCAGAATGATTGGCTCACGTCAGGCAGCTAAGGGCCCTCCACACAGACGCACAGAAAACACACAGCGAGGACGTCCATGACACACCACCGCTAACAACCAACACACAGATGCAGGAGGGGTTAGAGTATCTCCTAAACGGCATTTAACATGTCGCTTTGTGGGGGAAACATGCAGCAATGAAGCAGAAATTTAAAGTACAATTGTTTTATTAGAAGAATCTGAAACGGCTAATAAAAAGGCTGAGAAACGAGCTGATATTCCAGAGCTGTAGGAGGGCGTGGAAGGAATGATTTACGCTAGCAGGCCGTATGGAAATCTCCCGTGCATGATCATGGGAGGTGGCGTGTGTGAGTCTAGTTGATCCTATTAGGTGTTTAAATGGATTTATCATGGGTGTTAAGGTCGAGAATGTGCCATCAGACATGGAGAGCGAATCCATATTCATGGTGCATCGCCCCAGCAACACGGAAAAAGCCGGTTATAGACCATTTGAGGCAGGGGTAATTGTTTATCTAGACGCCTCTCTCCTCAATGCATAAATTGAGCTGTCGGCTGCTGGTGGTGGACATTTTGTTTCCTCCGCTGTATATGTGTGTGTGAGGATCAGCGGCAGCGGCGGTATAACATGTAGCGTCAACCTCACTGTGATAAATGTCATTTGAGCAGCATTTGCATAAAAAAGGGTGAAAAGGGGGAAAGTAAGAGGCAGCGTGGCTCAGAATAAATGCTCTGGACGTCTGCACAGCCGGGGCTCATTTACAGATGCTTCAAGAAATCCACGTCAAACATTTCGATCCAAGCGATGCTGACCACCCATTCTGGACCGTTCTGGACTTTTAATGCTAAAATAACAACAAAAAGAAGAAATGACTATCGGCAGGTTCAGAACAAACCTGGTAAAAACTTTTTTTTTTATTTCTATGTTGTGCTCCATGAATGAACCCATGAAACGGCAGCTGCACGCTCCTCCAAAAGGTTCAGATATGTTCAACGTTTTACAAGTGTCCTAATTATTTACATGATGCACTGATTAGAAAAACAGAGGATCGTCTGACAGGTTATACAATGAACCGTTAACGGTTTGTACAAATAATCCAGACGGGTACCTCGAGGTGGAATATTCTGTGGAATATTTTGTTCATGTGTGAATTTGATCACAGAGGAACTGAAAATATTTAAAAACTCTACAAAATAAATAAATTGTCTTTAAGTTTGAATTAAACTCATTTTATGGTGTTTAGAAATAAGAGAAATACACACACTAAGATGAATGACTGATAAGGTAAACGTGGGAGGAATAAACAGTAATAAATTCATTACAGAATATGTAGAAAGGATGTAGAGATCACAGAAAAATAAACTAAAATTTATAGATTTAAAACAGTAAAATTATCTGCAGAGGCAGAAATATTTTACTTTCTGGTAAAATAAGTGATTGAAAATGCAGCATCAGAACCGCTTTATAACGGGATATCAGGGGTTAATTATAGAACAGTTTAACAGATAAATTAAGCAAAAGTAGAAATTTATACTACTTTAAAAGCAGGTACGAAATGTCCATTTTAAATGGCTATAAGCACAAAGAAGAGACGTTTGATCCAGGATGGAAATGATGGCGTTAAAGCCAGAAAGACCTGGTTTGTGGATAAATCTGTTCTTGTGTGATTAGTTGGAAAATGGGAAATAAAATGAGTTGTGTTATAATAATTAGGAAGAAACATTTAGGTTCATAAAATGTTGGAAGATGTTTAAAAAAGAAACTAAACCGTCCAACAGCATCTAATATTTTGTAGAATTAAATGATCGCCTGCTTTTTATTCAGGCTTGCATCTGTTACCTGTGCTGGTTAAACGGCTTTACTTTAACCCGATTTCTGCTGTTAATGGAGGAGACAAATAAAATGACATCAGGCCTGACGGATGTAAACATGTAGGAGCATGCAGACCACCATGCAGGCCATGCAGAGTGCACACGGTCACATGGTCAGCTGCCAGACCAATCAGAAGAATCCATCTTCCACAGACACACACACACACAAAACACACTACGCTGTCCATCGCCATGGAGACAGAGACAGACTGACAGACGCATGGTAGGAAAGACATGAGGGCACTGTTGGCCTGGAACTCTACTTGAGACAGGAAGTGGGCGGGACAATGTGGTGCAAATGAAATGTAGGAAGAGGTTGTTTTTTTTTAACTAAGGGTGGACTGTGGGGGTGTGGCTTCACCCAACCTGACACACCTTCGTGGCTGGGTTGGTTGTCGAGGTGAGGTGAGGTGAGGTGAAGTGGGTGGGTGTCGGGGGCTCGGGGTGTTGCTGGTATTTGGCGAAGAGAGGACTCTCCTCAACTACGCGTATTCTTAAGCAATAACAACGTGATCCGTATTATCCACCCAAGAATACCCGTCACCGAAGAGAGTCTTTCATTTAACACAGGGAGCTAAGCCAGAAACCACGCGAGCAGCGCCACTGCCATTGCATCATCATCACCATCATCATCATCGCCACCATGGCCATCCTCCGCCATCAGCAGCCCCCCTTCATGCTCCAGAGGCAAACAGACACATACGTATAGAGAGAGAGGGGCGGTTGCATTGATTGAAGACACCTTGCTGCAGAGTGAGGCAAGGCTCCATCAATGGCTCCTCTGCACAGGAGAAAATTGACAACGGTGGCATTTTCAATCCCAGCCAGCAGCGTGTGTCAAAGGAGAAACAGAAAAACAACAGAAAAGAGGGGGTGTAAAAGCTTGCCTCTGTACACAAACTGTGAGGGTGACAGGGGGTGAGGGGGGGGCGTGGTGCAACTTGGAACCCCACAGCAAGCTCCTTACCTGGGCCGAGGCCTGGCAGCTCTGGCGCGTCTCCTGGAAGACCCGGTCCAGCGGCGACGGGCAGCTTCTCACCGCTGTCGCTGCTCCTGTTCAGACGATATGAAATCTGGGAGGGAGGGACGGGATGGGGGGTTGGCGTGCACACACAGCGAAGACAGAGGGTTAAGGAGGTCAGGTCGGTGTGACAATAGCCCTGTACACTCCATTACCGACACCACCAACTCTAGCTGCCCTCCCCACCCCTGCAACACAACCACAGACATCAACTCATAGATTATACCACAGGAGGGGGGTGGAGCACATGCAGACAAATCTTTTCTTTCATCATATTTATTTTAAAAACGGCGTTTGTTCTATTTTTCCAGCACATCTTCCCTCATGCATCCCTGCAGTTAATTAATACTGAACCTTGTAAATATACGAGAAATCTCCAATTCATAAACACAGGCTGTGGCCCATGACATTTAATCCATCTCATCTCACCTTAAAATCCGTTTTATACTCATTCCTAAATGTTAATTTAATGATTAATAGTACAAAGTTCTTTTTTGTTATTTTAAATTAAAACAAGGAGTTTAAATGCTGAGGTGAGACCATGAATTATGCATGAAAAGTTCAGGCAAATTTATTCCGTCCTGTTCTGGTAGGACTAACCGGCTGAAACCAAGAGCACGCTCCAGCTAAGCTCATCCAAAATCACTCCATTGATTCCTCGTCTCAGATCAATATTTACAATTACTCTCTGGGTGGTTTGGTAAAAAAGGGGAAAAATCACACACGTTCATCAAAAAGATTAACGGTGAAAAAAACTTGATTTAGACGTGAAACACTGAACAAACCAGAGAAAGAATGAAGCAGAACTAACATCCACATTCAGGGTGGAGGAACAACAGATGAGACAGGAGGAGAAGAAGGAAGGCAGTGAGACACAAATCTACACGTTTTCTTTTCTTCTGCTCATCCAGCGCTCAGCCCGTCGGCCCGGGAGACACCTCCTCCAAAACCAGGAAGACCCCCACCCGTCCACCCGCCCATCCATCCCCCGTGCTGCAGAGAGCCGGGATTTACCACCCACAGCCAAACCCCCCAACCCCCCCCATGGCCAGCTCGGCCGGCCCAGCCCAGGGAGAGAAAAGACCACCACACACACACACATCCACACACACCAGCCCAGCATCATTGATTGTTCAGTGGATTCACCCCCGAGATGCATCCCATTCCTCCCACACCTGGACTTTCCTCTGCTTTCTCCCAAACTTCCACACTGCAGGTGGTCGGGAAAAGAAATGATGAAGACTGTCTCGTTCTTTTCATTTCATTCCCAACTACAGCTGATAAATGTGACAAGGAATTTGGAAAAGAAAAGAAAGAGGAAAAGAAAGTTTAGTAATTTGGGTGAAAATGGAAATTAAAATCTTTTGGAAGTAGTAAAAGAGAGGAGAGGAAAAGCAGCCAGCGTGCCTGGTGGCTTCTTACCCTCATCTCCTCTTCCTCTCTGCTTCTCCCGTAACCCAGGGTGTTGTCTCCCTCTGCTCTAAAATTCACTCCCTTTCATTCCTTCTGCCGATGCCTCGCCGAGGGTCCGTAGCAAACTGGGAGGTGGTGATCGCCCTCCCCCTCCCACTTCCAGGAAGAGCTCCCAGAGGAGAAGGAGGAGGCAGATCCAGGCGGGAGTCAGATGATCCAGCAGTGGGAGCCGTGGTACTGATGCTGCAGTTTCTGCTGCCACGGAGACGCCGATGCTGAACAAAAGACCCCCTCCTGTGTCCTTCTCTTCTTCTTTACCCTGTCAGCCTCCACTTCTTTGTCATCTTTTACTCTTTCTCCCTCGCTCACCTTCGCCTCGCCTCTCCCGCCGCTGAAAGAAGCCAGTTGTTGCTCTGCTGCCGCAAAAGAACTGACAGCTGGCGACGAGCCGGCAGAGCGAATGAGAGAGCAGATGGATCGGAGAGAGAGATGGAGAGAGGGAGACTGTGTGGTGTGATGTAGCATCTGTGAGAGAGTGATAGAGAGGTGAGAGAGGGATACGGAGGTAGAGATGGCCAGGGGGCGGGAGGATGGACAAAGTAGGAAGAGGAGGAGAAAGATGGAGATAGAAAGGTGGGGTGAGGTGGTATGAAGAGGGATGAGAGAGAGGGAGCAGACATGAGGAAATAAAAAGAGATATAAAGAAACTGAAAGAAAGAGGGAGAGAAAGAAGGAGAGCTTCATTTACCAGCAGTGTAACGGACTCGTCCCTGCTACAAAGAAATCCAGAGAATAATTAGATTTGAGCTTCACACACACACACACACACACACACACACACACACACACACACACACGCCCTGGCACCCAGTAATGGTGGATTAATTGACGTGATGCAGCTTCACCAACATTTCCAGCAGCATCACCCGTTACGTTTGGCTTTCTGGAAAAAAGGGAAAAAGATGATGATGGTGATGATGATGATGATGATGATGGGAGGGGAGAAAGACAAGAAAATGAGCTACCCCTTGGGACGGATAAAACACACAGTGAGGATGGAGGGAGGAGAAAAGGAAAGAAATTATATGCAGCGATACCAGGAACGCTTCATCGTCGGCTGCAAACATGCTGGGAAGATGTGTGTGTGTGTGTGTGTGCGTGTGTGTGTGTGTGTGTGTGTGTGTGTGGAAGTTCACTGTGACCACATCTAATATTTATTTATCAAAAACAAAGAAGACAAAAATATGATAAACTGTTATGAGTTTTAACATTTTTTTTGTTTTCATCTTTTTTTCAAACCAAAATCCCTTTAATTCAAAACTAATTCTGTTACAATCATTAAACCAAACTCAAAATCCTCCAAACGCTCTGTCATGTTTCACTCCTTCAATCTATATGAATCCTAAATGGTTCAAACTTCCCTTCAAGCTACAAGACGACATTTTAAAGCCTTGAACGCCTCAAACCTGCAGCAAAACCAGCAGAACGAAAGCGTTTGTCATCTGATGTGCAGAATCCTTTTAATGAAGCTTCCACGGCTACAACGGTGTAAAAACGACCACCTGTAGAATCTGTGAAGCGGGGAAAGAAGGTAGAGCTCGATGCCAGCCAGCTGTTGCTCCACCGCCCCGAGAAAAGGGAGGGAGAGGAAAAATGAGACCAATTTCCTCCGGGTCCATTTAAGGTGCTCCTAATGTCAACCGCTCTTAAATCTACTTTCCATCTGACCACATTTATCTGAGCTGGGAGAAAACCAGTCAGAACATTTTCCCTGCAGGTGAAAATCCTACATTTACCCAATATTATCTGTTATTGAAATGTCTCAAACCCGAGAAGACACGCTGCGTTCAGGGACTCCCAGTGGCGCCTGGAAAACTGAGGGTCACCATGTGTGTGATAATGATTTTATTTTAGTTTGTTGTCCTTGTTTAAGTTCACCTTTCCTTCTCATAGCGGAGCTACGTTGACCAGGAGCTGACATAAGAACAGAAGAGCCAGTTCTTCTTTCAGAGGCGTCTCCATTTCAGTGAAGCAACGCAGCAATTGAGCAATTACTTTTACGTTTCCGCAACTGTCTCTGACACTCATGAATCTCCAGAGTCAAAGGAAATTAAAATCTCTCAAGAATTCTGCAGCGATCATTGTTGCGTTGAGGGCGAGTAGGCGGGTAAAATAATCAGAAATGGTTTTATTCAGGATGGAGATGGTTCCTTAATGTATAGTAGACAAAGTAGCCCGAGGAGCTTTGGCTGGTGGGGGGAGGATGGCTCTGTTTCATGGCGGTGTAGTGCCCCCTACTGGCAGCTGGCAGGGCGTCAGCTGCTGCCGTTGGCTCATTGTTCACACAGAGAGGGGGCTTCTAGATGTAAAACAGCAGGAGGAAAAGAGAAATATAAAAAAAAGAAATGGAGGAGAGGCAGACACACAACATTTAACTGCAGCAGAGAGAAAAGGATGATGGCTCGCCGACTGCTAAGCTCCAATTATTTCATGTCTTTTGTTAGAAAAGAGCTCGTCATGATGGGAGAAAACACACTCCTCTTTTAATAAAATCATTCAAATCATTCTTTATATTTACATAAAAACACTTGTCTGTGTTGAGATGTTCTGCAGCAACATTTATGAGCAAAAGCTGCGTTACTGATGGAGAAAGAGGAAAGAGAGAGAGCAGGAAGGTCTGGCCAGCCGTACAACAGGCAGTAAAATGGGTTTGAAGGGCCGCGAGGCCAAGTATCAGCACGCTCACTGTAACACACACACGTGCTCCCACACACACACACACACACACACACACACACGCACACACACAGCAACAGGAAAAAGAAAAATCCATAAGCTATTAGCAGTCAATTAATCCCATAAAGCAGTTTACAGAGGCAGGAAGGAGGACGGGTTAAAGCTGCGTGTCCTGCCGCGCACATCAAATAAAGCTGCTGCAGGCAGGTCCCGCAAGAAGCGTGACATGTGTCTCCTCTTCTGCAGCTGTTCCTGAAAGCCGCGCGCACGCTGGACGCGTTGTTTGTTTTCAATAAGCAGTCATTTTTTCTGCAAACTGAAGGCGGTTAATCAGAAATCTTCAGCTGATCTCGCCTCCATTAAAGAATGACGTCTTTTCGCTCCAGCGCCTCAGTTTCAGCGCTTTTAATGTAGCCGCTCATTTGTAAAAATAAAAACAGCAAACAGCTGAAATTGTATGGCTTTATTAGCATTTAGAGAAACATGCCACTTCTTCTGGTTCCACATCCACGCCGCTCTGAAGGCAGCCAGGTATCACCTGAAGAATGGACTCATTTGTCCAGTAAGATGTTTGTTTTCCCTCCAGCATCACTCAGAGCTGTAGCTTTCATTCGTTTTCTGTGTGTTGGATTCAGGGGTGCTGCTAGTGATTTTGGGCCCCATGAAAAGAAACTGAAGTGGGCCCCCTCATCTGAATCACTTTCAACATCTTCAGCTTGATTTTTAATGTTCTCACTCTCTGCTGTCTCTCTGATTCTTCCTACACTCTCTCGTGGTTCATCCTCATCATCTGAATCTGTACCCTCTTCGATGTCTTCCTCCATTTCCACTC
>JBAFTB010000020.1:27087621-27098462 GCA_037177355.1 Melanotaenia trifasciata | reverse complement strand
CTTCACCATTATCATCATCATCATCATCACCATCATCATCATCACCATCACCATCATCACCATCACCATCATCATCATCATCATCATCATCATCACCATCATCATCATCACCATTATCATCATCACCATTATCATCATCATCACCATCATCATCATCATCATCACCATCATCATCATCACCATTATCATCATCACCATTATCATCATCATCATCATCATCACCATCATCACCATCATCATCATCACCATTATCATCATCATCATCATCATCACCATCATCATCATCACCATCACCATCACCATCACCATCGCCATCATCATCATCACCATCATCATCATCATCATCATCATCGCATCATCATCACCATCATCATCATCACCATCATTATCATCACCACCATCACATCACCATCATCATCATCATTATCATCACCATCACCATCATCACCATCATCATCACCATCATCATCATCATCACCACCACCATGTTGTGGTTTGCTTCTGAGAGCCATTCAATCATGTCTGTGTCTGGTCATGTAGACATTTTTTTGTAGACGGGATTGTTGTAGTGATCGCGGGAGGGAAAAGTCTTTTCCAGCCTTAGAAAAAACTTTTTTCCAGAATATAAATGTAAGCCGTTTTATTGTAGATGCACCGAAGGTTGTCGTCGCAGTTTTAACATGTCGGCGTTGAAGCAGAAGCTCCAATGTGCATTGAATTTGTCCTCTGGGGACATCTCCATGTTAACAGATTAGAGTATACTCACGGGCTGTTTGAAGATGTGTGAGACTCTTGTCAGGATTTAATCTATTTATTTATTTAATGTATCCTAATCCTAAACTCATAAAGCGGAGATGCAGGTAGCTGTCACTGTGTGTGAAGCAGCTGGTGGCTGCAGGTCGATGGACACCAGGAGCTGCTGTGATGCGTCTGCTGAGCGGTGGAGCTAAAAAGTTCTTTTGCTGTCACTTAATGAAGGACAGACTCTTCATTCCTGACAACTCTTCATCTTATCACCATCACACTAGGGAGGTGTACTCCTGGAGGCAGAATGCCTTCAAGTTTCAGGTTGTGTTCACATTCCTACGAAAAGTTTTCGTAGGATTTGCTATGAATTTCCAGCAACACGAGAGATCAGTGCACCACCAGCACATCCGTTCGTCCTGACCAGGGTTCGAATTATGGGGAGCTATGGGGAGCTTGGCTCCCCTGAAAGGCAGAGAAGCTCCCCTAAAGAGATTCAGCTGATACTTTAGGGGGAGCCCTAAAAATCTTCCAGACGACGTTGATGACCCGTTCTGTTTCAGCGCCGTGGACAGCAGCATTGACCACAGCTCTCCGTTGCTGTTTCTGATTAAACAAGCCGCATTCAGTAGTTTTTTTTTATAGTAACCATATTTCTGACCACGCTACGTGCACTAATATCATTGTACGTGCACGTGCATGTCTGAAGTCGTTGCCCTGGTCTTGACTTTTTAGTATCATTGTGTGTGCATGTGTGTCCATTGGGCGCTCATGTCCATTTACTCTCTTCAGTTTATCTGGATCTGGGGTTGGATTGCGGAGGCGGCAGACTCTCCTTTTTCCCAAACACTTCTTCCTCCAGCTCGTCTGGCCATTCCTCCCAGTTTGTTCAGGGGGATCTCGACGCGCTCCCATACCGGCAGAGAAAAGTAGCCCTTCCAGCACATCCTGGACTTTACCCAGACCCTCCTCCCAGTTGGACGTGCTCAGAGGACCTCACCAGGGAGATGTTCAGGAGGCCTCCGAACCAGATTTCACTGCTCCACCCATGATAACGTACATTATACAAGCTTTACAGTCAGAATCAGATGGAAACGAGACATGATGCTACAGTGTGTTTTACGTGGACGTTTCCCTGCTTTTTTTCTCCTCTTCTTATTGGCTTCTCTTGGTGTCAATCATAGTCGTCATATGAAAGCTGTAATTTATAAATGATTGGCTTGAATATCTCAATTAAACTGACATTATGTACTTTTCTTCCTATAGATGGTTTAGATACTGAATAATTTCCAGTTCAGCCTGCTGGTGGACTGGTATCCAGTCGGATGGGATCTTCCTGTATCGGTGCTGCTAATCAATGATATGGATAAATGAACGGCCCAGAGTCCCATATCAATAAGCTGATAATCACAGAAAGTGTCCATTCAGTCCAATGATGTCTGGATCAGGGTCCCAGCCAACGCAGCGTTATACTTCCTGTTATTACCAATATTATTACCAATACCAGTAAATTAATTACAGGATAAAATGATGTTTTCAATCACGTAAATGAAGCCGTCCAGGATTCCGTGGGTTTCATTCATGATTTGATGATGTAAAAAAACACACGAACAATCACGTTATCAGAGAGCGAAACCTTCACGGTGCACCACTGTTAAATCAGTCAAATATGATAAAGATATTAAATGTTTTCAGCATTTTCTGCCTTCATGTTGTCGCTTAACAGCTAACCAGGTTACCTGGCAACAGGTCAGTAACATGACTGGGTACCATCAGGACCTTATCACCCTGTCCTGTGATCGGTCAACGTAAACCTCACTCCAGGGTCCGGCTCCAGAGGATGACAGGCGATAGAGCAGGTCGTCCAATGACCGGAAGGTTGATGGTTCGATTCCCACTCCCCCAGTCATCTGTTGTTATGTCCTTGGGCAAGAGACTTCACCCTCCTTGGTGAATGAATGTGGATGAATGTTCGGTGATGGTGGGAGACGCCGTAGGCGTGGATTGGCTGCCACGTTTCCATCAGTCTGCCCCAGAGCAGCTATGGCTACACGTAGTTTAGCATCAGCAGGTGTGAGTGAGAAGTGGACGAATAATGGACACACAATGTAAAGCGTTTATAAATCTAATCCAAATAACATTATTATTATTATTATAACAATGTCTGGCGTGTGGGTATCGAACTGTGTGTGTTCAAACTCTGTGTGGACTCCTGCAGTTACAGTAAACATCGGTGTCTTCTCCCCGATCTGAGAGTCTGTCATTCACTGAGTTTTGTCCCAACAAAAATCATCAAATTGTTATTTTTTATTTACATTTTACACAGAGACGTAGCGTTTTAGGACGTGGGTTGTAATGTAGGATCATCTAGAGCAGCGGTTCTCAAACCTTTTCAGCCAAGTCGCCTCCAAACAGTGCAGATAGTTTGGTTAGAGCTAAACAACGCTGCCATCAGGGCCTGATTTCTTAAAATATTTTAAAAGAACGTTACAAACATGTTGAATTATTTAGTCATAATTCATGACAAACCAAATGTCATCAGTAAACATCAGCCAGACAATCTGCAGCAGCAGGAGGAGGAGGAGCACGAGGAGGAGGAGGAGGAGGAGGTCTTCAGTGACGGTGACACCACCGAAGAAGACTTCAGCGCGTTGGATGATGTGCAGGAGGATTTTCATATAAAAAACTTTGTGGTGAGATGCTGCTGGAGAAGTTTCGGCTTCAGGCTGATGTTAGCTAGTTTCTCCCAGCAACAGAGACATAATGCCTGGGATGAAAAACAGATATTCACCTAAACACAGGCAGAATTTTAGCAGCTCTACTTTCCCCCTCAGCAGCTTCCCTGATGATGCTGATGTTATTTAGCATGTGCCCCTACCTGAACGTAGGGCTGGGCTAAAAATAAAATCTTATAACTAAATCCGATTTCCGACTTTAATAGATTTTTTTCTTTTCTTTTACAAAACATAAATAAACTTATTGAAAACATTTGTTTATATAAATGAATGCCAGCAAAAATAAATCCCAGGCGTGAGTGAAGGACCACTTCACTGAAAATCTGTCAGACAAACACCGTTCTGGTGTGGAGGGAGGGCTGAGTCTGCTGCTAACTAACTATGGAAAAAAATCCAGATTTTCAAAAAAATAAATCATCAGAAGTGGAAAATTCGATTTATCGATTTTATCGATTAAGCGTCCAGCCCTACCTGTACGTAACCTGGGCTCCTTACAATAAATTAAACTCAAAATACATTTAATACATTTTATTTTAATATTTGTCATATTACTACTGAATTTTACATGAACACTTTTTCCTCTTACCTGTACCCCGAAGGGCTGCGTTACCCCATTTGAAACAGTTATTTTCTTCCTTTTCATGGTTAAAATAAAAATATCCAATATAATACACCCTCTCTGGGAATGTTCTTAATATGGAAAATATGGCCTCTACCACTCCGACAGCACAATGAGCCAGTAGATTATTCCTGTCAGCATCCACAACTGGCTCCACAGCTGGGTGAAAAGGTGTCTCAACCTTTTTTCTAAATGAATCGATCAGATTTGAAAACGGACGGGTTGCCACGTCTCTGGCTAACCTGAACCTTGAAAGTCTGCAGATGCAGAGGAAGATGCACCATGTCTGCTACATCACAGCTGAGGTGGAGCAGGTGGAGCGGTTGAACAGTTTCTAGAAATCCAGCGTACAAGTCCTGATAAAAACAACGGAAGCACTACTATTACAGGAGTGAGTGAATAATAAATAAATAAGAGAAAATATCATTTCATCTAACCACTGATCTGCAAACATTTCTAAAAATAAACCAAATAATCATTTTCCCTTTTTAGGTGAAGAAAAGCAAAAAATATAGTCATTTTGTCATTTGCATTACTGCAACAGAAACATGAATATACAAGAAGACCCTAACCCTGCCTGAGGGGAGTGATGGAAACCAGAAAATAAGCTGCAGATACGGAGGGTTGCAGCTTTTACCTCTACACCTCTACAGCAAACACACAGGTGGAACCCTGTGGAGCGAAAACTGTCATAGTGTTTGTGTAACACAGGATTTATAAACTCTGCATAACATTGTGATCTTGTCGTCAAATACAAATGTCTAGGAATCACCAAGTGTGACCTAGTGTTTCTAATCAGACCTGCAGTCCAAAGAGAAAAACACAGACAGCGGTCTTCCTCCTCCCGGAGAGTTTCTGTAGGTTGGTGGTTTGTGAGAGGACGGTTCTTTTAAACAGTCTATGAAGGACGGAGAACAAAGTTCCAGCAAACATCATGATGAGGAGCGAAGATGATTCACACACACAGGAAGCTGCTATGCTTTGCAATGCTAGTGCTAATTTTCGTTAGCATAAAATAGTGTAAACAAAAGCTTCTTTAATCAACAAATATCACCCTTAGTCTCACTTAATAAATGAATTTGATAGTAATTTAATAAGTTTATAAGGACAAACACAGTATTCGCTCGGTCCAGACATCATTACATTTGTTGTAAACTAACAGGCACCAGTTTACTCCACTAACACGTCCATACAGTCACACACATTCATTTAATGAGCGCCGAGAAATAAATTAGACCAAAATCTTTGTAAATCAAGATAAACTTTTCGGTTCATTTAAGCTAAACTCCGGTTTACTTGTGGAGGAGAAACTTTGCCAGCTCAGACTTCTCCACCTTTTAAAAGATTCTCCAACATTGATCCTCGTTTTATTCAGTTTCTGGTGGTTTGCTTTTTTAGCAGGATGCCGAAGCTTTTTAGGTTTTTCTGAAACTATTTCTGGTCGCTTCTTTTACCAGCTTCCATACCTGCAGGCTGCTGCTCTTCTACCGACATAAAAAAACCAAACGCTGCCTTGTTGTTGTTTGGCAACCGTGGGGAGTCGCATATATTTGGTTGAGGAACCAGGAAGTAGGAAAGAGGTACAAGGTGAACCCAAGTTATTCCAGCACGGAACTCTTATTTTGAAGGATAAAAACTTGACAAAGACATTGTTGATGTAGGAGACAGATTATTTATAGGGAAACTTCCTTTTATCCCTCGCAGCAAATGAGAACATTTTAAATTATTTTTACAGAAAAAATCCTAATTATTCAGCCTTTAATACATTACACACAGATTTATGATCCGTCTTTATAAGAAACCATTTTTCCACTTTGAAATGGCTGGATGACCCAGCATTGCATCAGCACTTGAACGCATCTAAAACACCTTGTCTACGCTGATCTGTGCGTAGATGCAGTTTGTCCGTGCTTATCAGGTGATCTGTTAACACGTATGTTTGTTTGTCTGTGCAGGAACTTTTTTATGGACAAAATTATTACATCTTTATTTTTGCCTACATAAACTGTCCTTTAGATCCAACCCACACTCAGCCACAAGCCCATCAGCTGGAGAAGTTACTGCACATGTCCACAGGTCTCCGGGACAAATCCGCCATCCACCTGTGAATGTGTGCGGGAACTTCTCTAGTCTCTGGGACATGCTGGCCGATCTCCGAGATGGTTCCACTGGTTTCTGGGACGCGTCCGTCCGTCTCTAGGATGGTGGACGTGTCCTAGAGACCTGTGAACGTGTGCAGGAACTTCTCCGGTCTCCAGGATGCGTCTGCTGGTTTCTGAGACTCATCCGCTGGTCTTGGGGACACGTCCGCCGGTCTTAGGGATGCATTCTCCGGTCTCGGGAACACGTCCCTGATCAGGATCACTGATCTTAAAGCTGCTGCTGCAGCTGAAGACACAACTTGGAGAAAACATGAAAAGATAAAAGTTAAAAGACGAGAGCCACTGCTGAACTGATCTAAACAGACGGCTGGTTCACCCAAAATGGTGAATACTCCCACAATCCTGAGCGTGGATGACGTTGGTGCGCATTCTCTATTAGCAGTTCAGTCACTAGATGACCAGCAGTGCTTCTCCATGTAAAAGTGCAAGCCCCGTCTGGAAGTTTCAAGTTTGATTTTTACGCTACGAGCATCATATGACCACTGGCCGAGCAGGCAGGCCCAGGTGTTAGTTTTTAAGCTCATATACTCAGCTCTATCCAGGTGAATGGCAGCTAACAGCTAACACCTGGAGAATAGCTGCCGTTGTGCATCATTAGAACCCAGGATATTTCTTTTATTTTTCACCAGCGTCATTTCATTTAATATACATCCATGTTTGCTTTTAAAAACTCAACAGATGATAGTTCTAATGAGTTGGTAGAAAAGCATCTATGAAGAGCCAAATCTTTGAAGGGCAAAAATGGAGCTTCAGCTAGTCAACAAATGTGTAAAGAAGCAATGTTCCTCTGAGAAAGACTGGAGGGGATTTGCATAATTCTCCATAATAATATTAAACCACTGGAGTTATTTGGAGAAATTACTGAGCATTATGAGCAAGGTGGAAAGCCTAAGCTGCACACCAGTGTTATCTAATCCCTTAGACAACACTGCATCAGGAACCATGATGAATCCACAGCTAGAATCACATGGAGAAGGACTTTCTGTAGGAATCGCAATGCAGTTACACTCAACTTAAAATAAAACCGGAGCCATAGAGAACTCTTATGTTAGTCTGTTCATAGGGTGTGCTGACTTCTCTGAGCTAGGAGGAATCTGGGATGGAACATCAAACAATGGAAATGTGTGGTATTTATTTATTTATTTTAAGTATTTGGCAGGGACATTGCATTGGTACATAGTCACAAAAGTTAGTAGCTGATGCCATGCAAACAGAGTTTTTAGCCAGAGCAAATTCTCAACTCTTGTCCCTGGTTGGGCCTTTCTACACTACATTAAAATACAACGAGATATTACAAAACGTATATATAACTCACCTATACACACAATACAGCATCTATAATTCATTCACACATACGCACAGGGCTATTTACAAATGCATACAGTTGTGGTTTGTTTTCAGCCAAGACTTAAGCCTAGAGGTGAAGGTCAAACTCAGATATTAATGCTCTGGTTGGAGAAATCTGGATTTCAGATGCTTTTTGGAACAAAAGATAAAGCCAGATTCTTTAAAGGTATGGGGTTGTATCTGGTGCCTTGGCAAAGCGTATTTAAACTTCTGGGATGCAGCATTAATGCGGAAGTACAAGATTTCAGCGCAACACATGCTGCTTTCAAGTCTGCATCTTTTCCACAGACGTCTGTGCATTTTTCAACATGACAAGGTAAAACCACATTCTGCACACATTACTAAGGAATGAGGTAAGGGTACCGGACTGACGTTCCTGCAGTCCTGACCTGTCTCCAACAGAAAACATGTAAATTACTCCTACATTACACTGTCCCACACCTTCAAACGTGTTTATAGGAAGAACAGGACAACCAAATCAACAGGTTTAGACCAACTCCCAGCTTTTGCCTCCCCTGTCACACCTCTTGCCTGTGGTTTCAGTTTCCACTGCACCTCTACAACCTCAGAAAGAAGGAGGTTCCAGTGCTGGAGAAAACATCTTGCTTTGTCTCGCTACCTTAAAGGTCTCACCCAATATACTGAGTACAGCTTATACAAATACTAGGACGACAGACGAGATGAGAGTAGAAAGGCTCAGAAACCTAATAAATCATAAATTTACTGATACCGAAATTTATTATGATAACCGACGTGTTGCCACATAATAGAGCTACAGTAACGTTATAGCTATAAAAATTATATATATATTTACACTGCTATGTTTCCTTAATGAGTGACAACCAGACGGGGATCCATAAACGGCATGTCCAACCGGGCGGGGATCCATAAACGGCATGTCCAACCGGACGGGGATCCATAAACGGTATGTCCAACCAGACGGGGATCCATAAACGGTATGTCCAAACAGACGGGGATCCACAAATGGCATGTCCAAACGGACGGGGATCAACAAACGGCATGTCCAAACGGACGGGGATCCATAAATGGCATGTCCAAACAGACAGGGATCCACAAATGGCATGTCCAAACGGACGAGGATCCACAAACGGCATGTCCAAACGGACGGGGATCCACAAACGGCATGTCCAAACGGACGGGGATCCACAAACGGCATGTCCAAACGGACGGGGATCCATAAACGGCATGTCCAACCGGACGGGGATCCATAAACGGTATGTCCAACCAGACAGGGATCCACAAACGGCATGTCCAAACGGACGGGGATCCACAAACGGCATGTCCAGCCAGATGGGGGTCCATGCAGACAGCAAGGATCCGTGAGCAGAAGAATGCCATCATACGGACAGGGTACATGATCCTTGGTACTCTGTTATTATGTGTCTTTTTACCTGGGCTCAGGTAATGATTTTAGCCTTTATTGTAATTACTCTGAGCTGTCATTTAAGATGACATCACAATATAAATAAAATAATTATTATAATAAGTTCTCCGCTGATGACAGAGCAACAAGACATCTTGTTCCGAGATGGTCAGATGAGGAGGAAGTGAAAACAGAGATGAAGTCAGCAGCTGCAGTCCACACAGGACTACCGGAGAAAGCACCAAGCCTCAGCCTTCTACATCATCAGAAGCTAAGATCACTGGGAAGTGAGGCTACACCTTCAACTGCATGTGTCACCTGAGCAACCAACAGAAGCTGAGCTGAGCAGCGGCTCAGTGTCTCCTCTGCAGGATGGGGGGGGGTCCACCAGAATGGTGCAGAGAGCATCAGGTACACTTTCCCACTCTAAGTAAATGTATCTCTGCATCCCGGCCACTAGCTCCCCATCCAAGTAAGTTTTCAGTTCTGGAGGAAACACCGTGACATGCCTCAGTTCCTGCCTCAAACCTGAACTGGTAAACATGCTAGTGCTTCTTAGAACCTGGAGTAAACACTAGTCAGATTCACATCTACAGCATTAGTCCGAGTAAACGGGTCAGGATGCCAAGTCCGTCGCCTCTTTTGAAGTGCCCTGTTCCAGCCTCTTTATTCTTAATCAGTGTTGCTTTGACTTGTTTGCAGCACTTTTTAACATATTTGTTTAAGAGTTGTCATCTGTCACATGGCAGCGTTTATTTTTTCAATCTTCTATTGACATTTTTGTTCATGACATTATTTATTGTTTGTTTACAAGTGACTCTACCTCCAAGGCCTCTGCACACGATGCTAGTTTATTAAATTATTTATTTATTCGATTATTCAGAGACGAACATGATGGCTTGCACTGCACATAACTCAATGATTACTCATTAAGAAATTTTCTTATTGCTCACAACAATTTTCAGATCAGCTCAATTTAATTCAATTCAGTTTGATTATGTGGCCGTTTTTACTTCATGACGTGGAATCACTGTTATTGTTATATTTGTTTAATCTTCTTGATTTTATTACTTTTTTCTTTTATAATCACCATTGAACACAGACTTTAGAGACCAAAGTTTCACCTGCATCACAGAGACTGGAGAGAAATGGTGAAGGTCTATGCCAGTTTCAGACAGACTTAGCAGCACTGAGACAGCCAGAGGCCATTTGTCCCAGTTTCTCATCAGCTCTAACACAAACTGACAGGGCCACAGTGACAATGTGCTACTTGTTTAGTCCCTTAACTTCCCTGCCCCTCCTCTTCCTCTCTGTTCAGATCTTCCTCACTGTAGAGCTTTTTCCTGCTGGCTAAGTCAGGATGATGTGGTCAGGGTGACCTGCCCTGCTTATTTTTTGGCACAACTGCTCCTCTGGTCAAACTGAACTCGTTTCACTCCTCTCATATTATTTCTATATCGCTCTCTCCAGAGATGGGGTCTCGAGTCTGGGACTCGGACTTGAGTCACACTTAAGTCGCATTTCCAGTGATTCAACTTGGACTCGCACTCAAAAGACTTGGGACTCGACTCAGACTTGTGATTTGTCTGTCAGCTGACGTAGTAATCAGTCAGAACAACGGCAGCACCGGTGAACACGTCTGTCGCTGGAACGGTAAAAGTTTAGTGAAAAGGGACAAAAATAACATCTGTGGTATAAAAATCCAGGAGTCTGATGTGGAAGAAATTTTACTTATTATGCTCTATATTAGGGCTGCAACTAATGACTATTCTAATGGTCGATTAGTCACCGACTATTAAAACGACTAGTCGACCAATCGGATTATGTATCTCATGATTATTATATATGGA
>JBAFTB010000020.1:26790098-26802671 GCA_037177355.1 Melanotaenia trifasciata | reverse complement strand
GGTGGATAAGAACACGAGTGCAGAGTCGGCCAGCTAAGGTATCCCTGGGACATCTGACAGAAAGCCATGCCTCTGAAACAGTGACCACTCCCCCGGGAGGGAGTGGGACAGAGGAACACCATATATACATAAGAGTGTGCAAATTCTCTATGCGAAATGACTTCTATTACCTCTTTTCTTGTACTTTTTTTTATTTCTTGAAGACTAACGTGGTTTGACACAGTGCGATTGTAAAGGGGGTCAGGAATATCTAAGTAATTTACTTTATCCAGCTCCTTGATAATCTGTAGTGATAATTTATTTTCTTAAATTAAATTTCTTTGATACAGTAAATTTAATTGTGTATTATTTAATTTTCCTTTGCTTTTTTTTTCTAAAATATGTACTATACTATCTAATAGTAGAATGTACTTTTGTTTTGTCTGCTCAAAATAAAGCACATCAATCAATCAAGCAATCAAAACTGACCTGTTATAGCAGCAAATCAGACACAAGACACGTTGTTTGACTGGCAGTTCTCATCAGAATGACAAGCTGCTGGTGTTGTGCTGAAAAAAGCCCCCCTGGTGTGAAAAGCACCCTCTCTCAAGCAGTGACAGTCGTCTGTAGATGGCGTACATTCATGTTTACTACCCTTGGGGATTTACCAACAGCCTGCTGATAATGGATTTTTAAAAAATGAAAATAAAAAGGTAACAGTAATAATTACATGTTCTGACTGTACTATCAAAAGTAAAAAAAAAAAAAAAAAAGCTGGGACCAACAGGGTCCAATTTACTAGCGGGTGCATATTCTGGCACTCTTATTTCTGGGTGCACAGGACTGCTTTCCCCTCGCTATTTACAGCTTGTTTGTTTAAAAGTAGAATATCAAGGCAGATTTAACCTGGTGAGTTTCTACCATAGCCCCTTCTCTTCTTTACAAATTGCATGTTGGAACATAAACTCTTGGGGAATCTGTTTTTGTTTATTTGTTTGTTTTGTTTGTTTCTGTCCACAAAAGATGGCAATCTGCCAAAAACGATGGATCTATAAACTGGGAACATCTGGAGCTGTGGGAAGTGATTCAAGTTAGTATCTTAATCTATAAATCCAGTTTTTAATTGGCTTTAGTAGAAAAGAAATAATCTGACTCGTGCTAAATGCTGATGACTGTTAATGTTTAATTTCTAGTCGTGTTTTCTTGTGATTATTATGTTGATTATGTTTAAATTACTTCATCTTTAAACCTCTATTCGTTTTCTGTTATTTATTTTCATGCAACTTTTGAAGTTTTTAAAAATATCTTTGACTTTTTATATCACTTTTTGGCTCAGTTTTACTAGCGCCACTATGCTTTGCCTGATTTAAAAGCAAAACTTCTCAGCTGGCCTCTGGTTCAAACTTCAGCCAGGTCCTGCACCATGTTGTGCGTGCAGAATTGTTTGTAAAGTCCTGTGTCTAAAATGCATGTGAATGTGTGCAGTGAGCTGAGCGGATATGCATGGCCGCACCCACGTTAATGCATGAAGCCTGTGTGGCTCATTCATATTTATCTGCCACACATGCATGCATCCAGCTGTTCCACTGCAGGTAATCGTGCGCTCACGGTTTCTAATCTGAAGCAGCCCACCGGTGCAGCAGCTCGCTGTGTTTATGCTTGTTGTTTCAGGTGTTTGCAAACAGTTTGTCTGAGCCTTCTTACTGTTGGAGTTCTGTATGAAGAAGCTGCTTCTTAATTTGACCACGTGGTTAAAGTGAAATCCCAAGAGACTGAGACAATAAGAACCTATCAAAGCTTTCAATGTCAGGCTAATGTGCAGAGAATGAACACACACACACTTTCACACACGCTCAGCCCCTGTCATTGAGGATATTGACTTGTCGATCAAGTGGAATCGAGGATTATCTTAACCTTCGCCCTGAAATCCCTCCCTAGGAACATACAGGATGCTCCATTACAGTGAGAATCATGGAAGGTAGCATTTGTTTCTTAGGGACAGAAAATAAATGAACACACTACGATTTTAATACAAAGAAATCTGTGAAGTAAAGCTACAGTCAAAAGAGATGTGTGTGTGTACAAACACATAAATACACATAAATAAAAAATATGTCAATTCTCTTATCAGTGAAATCACTTAAAAGGGTTGATGCAGGGATCCTCAGTCCTGGTCCTCAAGGGCCCGATTCCCAGGAGGAAAACCTTTTTCTTTTTTTTTTTCTTTTTTTTTTTTTACAAGCAGGCCAGTCAGGCCACTTAAGACCTAGGCCTCCAGGAATTGTCCCTCTCCTCCCATGGGCCACATTTATTCATTTTAAGTCTAACCCTAACTTTGTTTACTCATTTTGTCAAATCCTAACTATGTTTACTCATTTTAAGCCTAATCCTAACAATTAGCTAGTTAGAGGGGAAACAGAAATGTGAGGAAGGGAAAACAAAAAAAAAAAAAAAAGAAGAAAGGACTATGTGGAAAACATTTTGTAGGATTGGGCCTTTATGGATCAACATCTTCCATCATAATAATCCTTTCCTGGCCAAATCAAAAGTCCATAACATGTAGGAGGCTGTGGAAAATGGAGGCGATGATGATGGTGATATGTGGGGAGTGAACGTTATTAAACATTCGCATGATGGACATACAGAGCTGAATCTGTCAAGAACTTTGTTTTCTCACAAAGAAAACAGCCATTTTGGAGTCTTTATTGTAAATTTTACATAATAATTAGCCATATTTAAATCAAATGTGTGGTGCTGAATGTAATAATGGCCTAACATTAAACATAAAAACTCAGAGGAGCTTTCACAGGGTAATCACTCTCATTTAGGGATTATCCTCAATAAAAACTGGCAAAAATTTTAACTGGCCCCTCTTGGTAATTTGAGCTCAGGGTCTGTTGAGCCTGTACTGCTGTAATAATCAGGATAATCTGCCTGTAATAGAAGGATTACAGCAGGTTAGGGAGACTACTCTTTGGCACAGCCCCCATTTTTGGATCTACACTCTAATTCATTAATCAACTAATACCCATTCATAGCCTGTTCAGAGAGGAAGCAGGGCTCTGAGTGAGCCTCAGTCCGCCACTACCGTAGTTCCTTCATTACGCATTATATACACAAACCTGGTTTTAATGGTGGAGCTGGTGGTTTTTTTTTTCAACAAGTCCAGGAAGAGATCAAAATGAAGAATGTGTAAGTCCACATTTCAGTACATTGTGACCTCTTCTTTAAGAGACTTTCAGTCGTACACTCAACCAAGAAGTTCTTACAATTAAATAATTTTAAAACTAAAAAAAAGCCATCCATCCATCTATCATCCATCCATCCATCATCCATCCATCCATCATCCATCCATCCATCCATCCATCTATCATCCATCCATCCATCCATCCATCCATCCATCCATCCATCCATCCTTCCATACCACTTCGCCCATTATGAATCACATGGAAGCTGGAGCCTATCCCAGCATTTAGCAGGTGAGAGGCAGGGTCACCTGGACGGGTCACCAGTCCATCGCAGGGCACAGTCAAAGCCAACTTCGAGTATTGACAGCAGTTCAGCATAGTCATCACAAAATGTTTAACAGTATTTATGTGGCCTGTAAATGCTAACGAACAACACAGGAGAGGAGTCATCTGACGTACATGAAACTTTGAACCAGAAGTGGTAAGGAAGAACTAGGGGACTTCAGCTTTGCTTTAACCTAGTAAGTCGACAGCACCAACTAAAGGGTCAGTCTACTCTTCAGTAATTTACAGCAGAAGAAGAATGATTACTGGTTTGAATTATGCACCAGGACATAAAAACAAGAACACAAAAAACCAAACATATTTTATTAACAACTGATTCAAATGAGCACACCTAGATAAAAAAGAAAAAACACTATACAAATAACTCCCTCTAAATAAAACAAAACAAACAAACAAAAAAATAACAGGATTCACTCACAAGTTATAGTCAGGTCTAAGCTCACCCCTGAACTTGGTAGGAGGGGCCAATGTCTCATCGGCCACTGGACCAGTTATCCTGATGAGCCAAGTGAACGAGCGCACAATAACCGCGTTGTGTGCTCTTTCACTAGCCTACAGGAACACACACAGATTCATATTTATATTCAGCACCTGGTGAGGAGGAGGAGGGGACCAGGTAAAAACCTTTCCCACCACACATATGTTGTGTCTTACAGCTCTTTCAGTGGAGTGGGTGCAGTCCAGCTTTCAGTAACTGGGACAAGTTCCAGTCAGGAAATTCAGGTACCAGTACAACATACAAGTTTGACAATATGTCACCAAAACAGCACAAACATACACACATGTACATACAATAAAGTTCACATGGAGACTATTTTATTTACCATGGGTCCCCAAGTCAATTAATCTGAAAAGCACCACTGTTTCTTCTCTGAGTTTACAACCTATAAAAATGTTTTCTGAACCAATGATGCACAGCTCCTGCAAAAGCTACAACAATGGAGGACTGCAGTTGTTGGTTCAGCAGAAAGCTTCACCATGAGCCACATGTTTACATCGCACCAGTTTGTGAGCATGCTCCACATCTTCATCTTCAGCACTGCTTCCAGGCCTGGCTGATATCCTACAACATTTTCAGAGTTTATAAGACTCCATCTGAGGAGAAAACTTTTAAAAAACAAATCGGTTCTGTCTCCGTGTGGATGTAGCCTCATAATTAGCATGATTGTATATGACAAAATTATGAGAGTATATACACCATATCATATAGTAAGATGACAGGGTGACAGTACATGTGATAGTATCACACATTCAGGCCTTCACGATGCTCTGCTACTTCTTCTCCTTTTTGAAGAGTGATGGATCTTCTAAACCTGTGGAACGACGACCCAGAAGAGATCCTCCTGGATCTTGGCTTTGGCTGCGATGAACCTGACCTCTCTGGACGCATTCCAACTAGATTTCTCAATTTCCAGTCTCATGCAAGAGGAATATCAGTCCAGGTGTTTCTGGAGGCCCAGAAGGAACGCCTAAATCTGGAAAACCCAGATGTTAGCAGTAAGCTTATTTTTTACAGCTACAAACAGGATGAAAGACTCCCATGATGATAATACAACGTTAAAATGTGCAGAGGCATCAGTGAATATCAGATAAAGTTATATGTTTAAAGTCTTTTCTTTAATAACAGCCCACAGTGTTTTATTTCTGTTGCTGTTATTCTTCTTGTCTTTCCTTTTTCCTCACTCATTCAGATCGTTTCAGGCAGCTTGAGGTCCTCCAGCTGGTATCTAAGGGGTTTTCCAGTTTAAAGGGGTCTACTTTCCCCCTTCTTAAAGGAAAAGACTTGCCTTCAGATGTCCAGGAGAGGAGGAGGCGCATAAGCGCAGCATTTAGACGAGCATCAAAGATGTCACTTGACCAAATCAACAACCATAAAAACCAGCATGTGAGTAAAACTGCTGCAAACTCTCATCAGTGTGTTTTAACTAATCACTGAAACCACTTAGACAAAATTCCACTTGAAAAAAATCTAAACCTGGATCTCTGGAGATTGTGTGTATTCCTTAGAAGCTCAATCCCAGCCCAGCCTAACGGCAGACACACACCTCTGTTAGGAGAGCGGTAGTTTCAGCCAGGTCAGGGAATTATCTAAAAGAAAGTAAGCAGGGTTCCCTGAAGGAGGAATAGATAGATGGTTGTTTGTCTCTGTGTGTGCTCTGTGATAGACTGGAGACCTGTCCAGGTGTACCTGCCTCTCGCCTGCTAATTGCTGGGATAGGCTCCAGCTTCCCCGTGACCCTGAATTGGATAAAACAGTACAGGAAATTAAATGAAAATAAAAAACTATTAAATTGTGTTTCTTGATTTAAAATCATACAGGACTCATTCTGGCGGAGTGAATTCTGGTGTGACTTGGGCTGCTTTCAAACCAGGATAGTCCGAGTCTAGACTCAGTATGATTAGGGACTTAGTTCAGTTGGGGGTGCCACATTCTTCTGGAACATGTGCACATTTATCCTGCACTACTCAGACAAATCTGACCTTTTAAATAACGTATTCCACTCTCCACCAATGGTGGCGCTGCACCAAGAATTACTGAAAGAGAAGACGAGACAACCAACGAAGAATGAAACTGGTTCATTTATTTTTTGATGCAGAACAACTTCGGTTTCTAGGGCATAACAGCTAAACATGGAGCTGCATCAGATCCTAGCAGTCTTGGGTTGATCAAATTTCTATCAGAACTTTTACCACCAGACATCCTGACCAGGATCCTGACATTGTCCCACATGCAGCATCCTTATTTATCCAGATTGATACTGCACCTGGACAAATAAAAGACAAACTGTGGGTGCTTTGAAAGGTGTTTTCAAATATAATCTATTACTATTATTTCAATCTAAAGTCACTCACTACAAACCCAAAAACACTTAATAAATGTACGTTATTTTCAACTAAACATATCAGTAAATTATCATTACTTGGTGAGTACTTGCATTGGACTGCATTAGTGTGTTTAATAGAGTGAGGTGATAACTGTAAATCTATTTAAATTATTCTCTGCTGTACCCACAAGTTTTTACATTTTATGAACTTTATGTCATTTCATGTATTATTCCAGACCCAAAGGATTGAAAGTGGTGTTCCTGGAGGCTCCACAGGAGAAGCAGCAAATTCAGGTAGGTCTTAAAGCATGTCAACCTACAGCATCCAAAGCTTTAAGGAACTCCAGTTCGGTGGGTATAGATGGAGCACTGCTTCCCCCTCCTGAGCGATTGAACAGTGGGCCAGAATCTCCTCAAGGGATTCTCCATGGCCTCTCCAAACTCCTCCCATGCCCAGGTTTTTGTCTCAACGACCGACAAAGATGCTTAGCCTGCCAAGTCCCACAGGCCAAAAAGTCTCGATAGGACTCCTTCTTCAGCATCCCTCACTGCTGGTGTCCACCAGCGAGTCCAAGGATTTCTGCCATGACAGACACGTTTACTGCCTCAACATTAAAGGCCCACTCGGACTCAATGTCCCCTGGCTCATTTGGGACATGGTTGAAGCTCTGCTGGAGATGGATGTTAAAACTCTTTCTAACAGGGAACTTTAGCAGATGTTCCCAGCAGACCCCACAAAACATTTGGGTCTGCCAGGCCTGACCGGGATCCTCCCCCACCATCTGAGCCAACTCACCACCAGGTAGTGATCAACTGACAGCTCCGCCCCTCTCTTCACCCGAGTGTACAACACATGCGGCCACAAGTCCGATGATACGACTATAAAGCCGATCATCGAACTGCGGCCTAGAGTGTCCTGAGCACATGTGGACACACTTGTGCCTGAACATGGTGTTCATTATAGACAATCCATGACAAGCACAGAAGTCCAATAACAAAAGACCACTCAGATTTAGATCAGGGGGGGGGCATTCCTCCCAATCATGCCACCTCCAGATCTTACTGTAACTGCCCACATGAGCATTGAAGTCCCCCAGCAGAACGAGGGCGTCCCTGGAAGGAGTGCTCTCCAACACCCCTTCTAAAGATTCCAAAAAGGTCAGGTGCTCTGAACTGCTGTTCGGTGCATCAGCACAAACGACAGTTAGGACCCGCCCCCCCACCTAAAGGCAGAGAAAGGCTACCCTTTCATCCACGGGGGTAAACCGCAACGTACAGGCACCAAGTCAGAGGGTATATGTTCACACCTGCTCTGCGCCTCTCACCAGGAGCAACTCCAGAATGGAAGAGGGTCCACCCCTCTTGAGGACAGTGGTCTTATAGCCCAAGCCGTGCATCGAGGTGAGTCCAAATATATCTATCTGGAATCACTTGTGCACCAGCTCAGGCTCCATCCCCGCCAGAGAGGTGATGGGCTACGTCCCTAGAGCTAGCTTCTGCAGTCATGGATCAGTCAACCAGGGTCCCCACCTTCAGTTGCCCTCCAGCTCACACTGCACCGACCCCTATGGCCCCTCCTGCAGGTGGTGAGCCTACAGGAGGGAGGGGACCATGTCACCTATGTCACCCCCTTTCAGGTTAAGGTCCAACTGGGCTCCACGGACCTTAAGTTCCTGCCACCAGGCACTTGCCTCCACACCCCACCTCCAGTCCTGCCTCCAAGGGATGGCTGGGGTGACCCGCGTCCGGGCAAGGAAAATCTGGATCCATTGTTTTTATTTATCATAAGGGTCATTTGAGTTATGGCCATGGTTATGTTCCTAAGCCAAAGAACTTGGACTAGAGATGTATACTGAATATTATCATAAACAATTCATAAAATAAGACACTGACTACCTTACTCTTAGTTTTTCTGTATTTCTTCTGTGTTTGAGCAGTGCAGAGTTTGATACCGACCGAGAGCTACCAGTCAGGTAGCAGTGGTTCTCTAGAGGAGCCCTTTATCTCCACCATCCCTCAGCTGGCTTCACCAGGACCAGATCATGTTAAGGTCTCCTCTTTTTAATGCATGTTATCTTCCCTTACAACTATCCAAATTTAAATAGATGAAATGTTTAACTGTGCTACCCCTTTTAGTGATTCACAAAAAGGACCAGACATATATGCTGGTGCAGATTCATGTTGAGAATCACAACAGATGAATCTGTGCTGGAAAGGTCAAATAAAGTTTGTTGCTTCTGGTCTAGACAGAGCATGGAAATGGAAACACCGGATTGGTGGTTTCACACTAATTGCTCTGCTTCATAGATCTAGTCCAGACAAAAGCTGAGTAGCTAAAATAGTCTGGATGTAAACCAGTTTTTTGTATGGATGTTTGACTGTCTGTTGTCTGACTGCAGGTTCTCTCAGGCTTGTCAGTATGGACCACTGACAACCAGAGCCATGAGAATCCGGGAACTTCTCCATCTACTATTTCTGTCTCTCTTACGTCCTCTATCGCTGAACATCTCCCATCCTCACCCGGTTCCTCACCAGAATCCTCACTGTCTTATACTATGGACTTGTTGGACATCCCAAAATCTGACCAAAAACCTTTAAACAACAAGTCACCAACCATTCAGAGTCAGCCTCCACTGACTTCACCATCTGAACCTGAGTCTTCATCAGACAAAACAAAGAAAATGACTGACTCCCAGTCTGGAGTTCAGGGTCCTCATGTCCAGTTTACTTCTGTCTCGTCTGTTTTCTCCACCAACAAACCTGCCTCGCTGATCTCAGAGGAATTCCAGAAAACCCAGTCCACCACCATATGTGCTGTTTCTCATGATTCTGAAGACACAACATGCTTTGCTTTTTCTCTTTTCTCTTCCCCTGACTCCTCTCTGTCTCCATCACCAAATTTCCACCAGTGTCAGTTTTTTGCCTCCACCTCTACACCATCGACACAGTCAGACTCATCTGGGAAGTCATGGAGCAAACATTGTGCTGAAAATTTTCTCTCCGCCTCTGCTTGGTTATCATCTCTGTGTCTGTCTTCTCCGTATTTACATCCTACTTCTCCCAGTTTTCTTTGTCCACCCTCTATAGTCCCTCAGACACTGATCAAGTCTATCTCAGACAATCATGGAGACAATCAGAAAGATTTTCGTCCACTTCAACCAGATGGAATCGACCTCTCAGACAATTCTCGTCAGTTGAACATCAACAATGATTTTGCTCCATCCTCAGACTTTCCGGACTGCTCTGTGTTAGAGGATGGGAATCCCACAATGACCTCTGTTGCTTCTGCACCTTCTGTTAATCCAGATAGCCTGATGCATCCACCTGATGGAAGTCTTTCAGATCTTACAGACCACCCCCAACAGGTTGGGGGAGCTTTGCCACTAGAGGAAATAAGAGCTTGTGATAATTCAGGCTCTCTTCCAACCTCCTCTGTTGATACCATTCATTTTAAAATGGATCCCATATCCCTGGATGAGGATGACACACTGCAGACAAGCTGGAATGAAGATGGCGTTAATGAGGGGAAAGCTGACATTGTTCAGACATGTACACAAACAGACATAAAACCAGCCGTCCAGTCCTGCAGTTTGCATGATGAGTACTCTGAAATGGAAATGAACGGCACACAGAACGATTCTCCCTCCAGTTCCTCGGTTTTATACGACCAGTTGTCACAGGTTCACTGCAGGACTGAAGAAAAACCCAGCCATGGAAAGACTGAGGGCTTAGTTGTGGTATTTGAAACCTCAGTGGATGACTCAGACGATGAAAATGGAGATGTGGATGCCTTTTGTCAGCAGCTTGATACCGATGATCAAGTCTACTGGGCAGAACCGGTTCATGTAACCCCCATATCTGAAGGGTTGAGCAGCCATGAAGATTCAAGCAGATTTCAGCTTCTTTGTAACCCTGCTGCTCCAGATTTGCTTCCAGCCACCAGTGAAGCTCTAACCTTACCCAGATCATCCTCAGCAATGTCAGTCACTGATAAAACCACCAGAAATACAACTGGTGTTTCAGACAAACCCTCCTCCGTCACTCCTGCCCCATTCCCATCCCCATGTCCAACCCCGAACTTCAAACAACCAATTCCTTCTGTCTCTGTTTCGATGTCTTCAGTTCTGTCCTCTCATATCGTCAGTAGGAAGGACGTTCCCTTCCGGACTGAGTCACATCTCAATATTCCCCACAGAATACTCCCATTAGACACTTCCACCCCGCTCCGTGCTGTCCAGTCGTGGGCAGATCTTCGCATTCAACGCATCCCTCTCACCAAGAACTTATCACATCGGTCTGTTCAAACTATCCCAAACAGTCTGAGAGCTGCAGAAGCAACAACATCCCCTTTAGGGTCATTACTCGTACCCCAGTCTGACCCTCTGATGTCTAATGGATGGAGGTCACATGAGTTCATCTCTAAGACAGGTCAAAACAATGAGACAGTCTCTGTAAGTACAAGACTCTGGGCTGATATCCAGGAGGATGTGGACATAAATAAAAAAGACCAGAACAAGCTTTGGGAAGCTAGCCAGACGGTGACCACGGCATGCTGCTGCCACTGTGACCATCGGTGTCCACAGAAGCCTCACAGCAAGCAGCAAGCAGGAAACCTACCTGTGAGTAACTGTTTCTGTGAAGATTCATTCATGCTGAAAACTTTTAGAAGCTGTTGGTCTTCTTTTATTTATTAATGATTGAATTTATGTATACAGCACATTTGCAAACAATTAAATTTATTTTAATTCTTTATTGTACAGTTCACAACAATGTCATCTCAGGACACTTTACAGATAAATTACTTTGAGTCAATTCATAATAAATAATAGACTAGTTAAGGAAAACCAACAGGCTGTATCTAGTCCTGACTTCGACAATTCACAGTCAATGAAAAAGGTACAGTCAAGAGCAAGGTGATGATATAAGATGTTTGAACTCTGTAGAGGATCTTTATGTTTAAAGCTAGATTTATACTCTAGCAGCATCTGCCTACAGTAGGGTCGGCGTAGCTGACAGCAGTGAAATGTGCTCTTGCACGCATGCGTATGGTTACGATGTCGTGTTGCAGTAACAACACAGATTCAGCAAGAAGTTCCAGAAATGTGGAAACACATAATCACCTGCTGAGAGCTGCTGAGATGATTGATGTGGGAAGCAGAGGCTTTGCTGGAAGATCACAGTGTAAGGCCGACAGGCTCGTGGGCAGAACTGGAGCAAGCAAGAGATAAGTTATAGATGCTTTGGACGTAGGGACAGGCAGTGGGGGATGTTTCTTGGACACAAGCCTCTCAGTCAGGTTCCCTGGTTTAGGAGGTTGGAGGTTGAAAGACCTGAAACCCCCTATGACTCCAGGTACTTCACTGGTGATGTCCAAGTGCATCCAGAAATGCGTGTTACAACCACAGCTGAGACATATCTGAAAGAATTCCTGTCTTATTGGGGACAGATAATAATGATCTGGTATATTCTTGTCTAACAGAAAACTCAGAGAAGTGATGAGAAATGTTAAATTAAAGGTAATGTCATCACCACCTCAAAAATAAAGACAGTGGTCCGTGAATATGTATATCATTTATTGTCATTTTTCTGTCATTAATGTATTTAATTGTGCAGGTTTATTCTTTGTTGGTGCAAGTATTTATTATTGTTTGTATTTATGGACCCATACTGTACAATGATGGTCCTGTTTATTTTCCATAGTACTCTCTGGATGAACTGGAGGAGATGATGTTGTGTCTGCAGCAGTTTCGTTCTGTCTTCAGTGACATTGAGGAGCAGTCCTGTGAAGACCAGGCAGCAGTTTACAGTGTCTTCTCCCCCACCGACAGGTATAAACAGCTGGTCCTGCACTGGACCCATCAAAACCTCCACCCATCAACATTTGCTCTGAATCAAGGGCTTACTAATGAAACCAGCTACCAGAGCTGGACAACGTCCTGTTTGACTTCATTTCTGGGTAAAGAAGCCATTAAATATACAGAATTTATCTAATATCTCCTGATTCAGTCATTCTGTTCAACATATATTTAATTATGATTGGCTGGCTTCATAAAATGATGAGAAGTTATTACCTGATGAAAGCAGTAAGGCCTAAAATAAATGATTTGTCCAATCAAATGGAGGGGGGGGGGGGGGGGGGGGGTTCAAATAATTCTTTGAAATTTCTTCTTCCGAGCAGAGTTCCCGTTTTCAAGGAAAGAAGGAAGGACCCTGTGGCTTTCTTTTTTTCCACAAGG
>JBAFTB010000020.1:26769831-26786890 GCA_037177355.1 Melanotaenia trifasciata | reverse complement strand
GCATAATTATCCTCCTGTCTCTTCTTTGAGATCTCCCCATAACGACGGCTAATCCAGCATAATTTTCCTCCTGTCTCTTCTCTGAGATCTCCCCATAACGACGGCTAATCCAGCATAATTTTCCTCCTGTCTCGTCTCTGAGATCTCCCCATAACGACGGCTAATCCAGCATAATTATCCTCCTGTCTCTTCTCTGAGATCTCCCCATAACGACGGCTAATCCAGCATATTTATCCTCCTGTCTCTTCTCTGAGATCTCCCCTAACGATGGCTAATCCAGCATAATTTTCCTCCTGTCTCGTCTCTGAGATCTCTCCAGCCAGTAAAAGTCTGTCTGGTGTTGACTCTTGTCTTTTCTCTTGCCCTGTTCTGTTCTGTTCTTGTTTTCCTCTCTTTTCCTGCAATGATGTCCTCTTGCCTTTCTTTGATGAATGAGCCAGGATGAGTGTTCTCGAGTGTAAATAATGCGACATGGAGCGTAGGGTGAATTGCTGCTGTATCATGCTGCTCTGGGCTGGAAGAAAAGTACTAAAGTGGTTTCTCAGCCTCAGGGCACTCAGAACTTCAGGAATAAGCAGAATAAATGTCACTGTGACATCAAATCGAGTCGAGGAAAATTAGATCTTAATGGAAGTGATTGTGGTTAATCAGTGAACATACATCTCATATCAGATCCTGAACGTGATCTAATCGTAACGTAGCAGAACTTTTAATATTGGCAAACATAAAATAATCTAAATATTTTACATATCCACATCACATGACGCATTCCCAGATATCCGAACTGGGATCTGCTACACGGTGGTGGTAGCCATCGTCTTCTTCCAAATTTAAGCTTCAACATGAGCTCATGATTTTTATTAAAGAGCAAAACATTTTAATTTACATTTTACACAGTGTGTAAAATCTTGTATGGAGTTGGGGTTGTAAAATAAAGTTGGAATAATTTTGTCCTCCAACCTTACGGGCGGAGTAAAAAGGAGCCTGTGTTTTATATGTTTCATCTAATGAAAATAATATTGTTTGTATTATTTTTGTGAGGAATTTTGTCTTAAATGCACAAATGAACAAAAACTTGTCCAAGATTAAAACTGGTCCAGACTGATCATTAAAGTTTTTTGTACAAAACAGTAACTTTTATTTCCAAGGCTTAATGTATCATGCACTATATATTTATCTATATTCTAAAATCCTGTGGACTACACCAGATCCCCTAGATGTGTCATGATGGGTGGATCCAGGACAAAGAGGCAGACAGGTGCAGGACTAAGGTTTTAATCAAAAGAACTGATGGACTTAGATCAGTTCTTCAGGGGAAAGACGACGATGATCTGGCCAGTGATAAATGAAACCAGTGGATACAGAGGTGACTTAACGGAGCAGCTGAAGCAAAAGAGCAAATTAAACCAGGTGTGCTGACAAACATGAAGTAAAGCAAACAAAATTCACACTGAGAAAACTCTACAAAAGAAAACAGGAAACACAAACCCACATATCACGACAAGGTGAGGAAGGTTTACTCAGAGCAAGCAGAGTTTAACCAGCATTCAGCTTGGAGTTCTGGTGTATGAGGGTGGGGGTCTCTGGTCATTTGTCTGCAGATCAGGGCCCGCTGCTAAGTCCTTCTGGATTCTGTGTTCATGATGAGGTGATTGTTTCTGAACAGTTCTCTCTTCTCAGCTTCTGGTCCATCACTGATCCTCCCCACAGCTGCAGAGTAATCAGAGTATTTCTGCAGATGACAGGACTCAGAGTTGGACTGGAAGTCTGAGGTGGACGGTGTGAAGAGAAGTGGTGAGAGTACAGACCCTTGTGATGCTCCAGGTCTGCTGACCTCCATCTCAGACACACAACTGCTCAGTCTTACAAACCCTGAGGTCTGTTAGGTAAATCCAGGTGGTGGTGGAGGCTCCACCTGGAATTTATGGAGCTTCTCACGTAACAGAGCAGCTGAATTGGGCTCTCTGCAGCAGGTAGATGACGGCGTCGCTGTACGCCACGATGAGCAGAGTGGGGAAAAGACCTCACATAAGACACTGAAATACGTATATATATAAAATTCTCTCTCCCTCTGGCTGTTGTTCCCTGGTCAGCTCTGGATCAGGGTGAAGAAGATGCAGCAGCATCAGTCAGAGGTACAAACATCACCAAACTTATTATCTAGCTTTGAATGGGAACTCCCACCCAGAGGACTAGAATAAGTCCCTAGCAGTGGCTTCTCTAAGCCAGAGGGGATCAGCGCTGTATCTCAGACCTCAGGAGAGATGAAGGACAAAAACAAGCTTACAGCCACACTCACACTTCACCTTTTATTTGTCTTCAGTAAAACTCATGACAAAGTTCTCAGAGCTCTTATATTTACAATTAATCAGCACATGATTAATAATTTTATTCATTCAGTCTTTATTAAACAGACTCAAGGTCATAAATACACAAAAACAGGATGAAAGAGAGAAAAATATGAAATCAAGCTCTAATAACTCTATTAAGTAGAAATAAAAGTGCAACAGTTTAAACATTCAACACTAAACAAATATCAGGATGAACTTCAGTTCCTTTCAGTAGATTTTCTTACTCATCGTGTTATTGGGTCGTCGTAGCCGAGTAGATAAAATGTGGTGGATTTAGAGATGGTTTGCTGGTGTGCTCGTTCAAAGGAGGTTGTCCTTCAGCTGCTCCAAGTGAGTCTAAAGCCTGACGGTAAGGTGGGCTGCTGGGCTTGGAAGACTACGTAGACGTGGTGGGAGGAGGCTGTAAATGGAGCGATGTTGGTTTCCTAAGCCACAGACAGGACAGGGTTAGGCCTTACAGGGTGTGGAAAGCATCCATTATTATTGAAAAAGAAGTAGGTGTGAAAAAGGAAGGTTCAGTGGACAGTGAGGAGGTAACTAACAATCCTTTTCAAGAAGAAATCTTATATTATTCTAGCATGAAATGATACATTCTGACCTTGTAAACCGTTGGTCTAATTTACTTTACTGGTTCTGAAAACACTTTCAGGCCATAACTTGAGTTACTTACCAATCCACAATAAGGTCCAACAGGTGGGGAGGAAGTGTCTGGGCCATCATACAACTTCAGGAAGTTGTTCTGACAATCTCCTGGGTCGTCAATACTGATCTGGGCAAAGGTGACGGTCACCACCCGACCTCTGGGTGCTTTGATGCTCCACTCACAATGGCTCATGTTAGGGTAGCTTCCGGGGTAGTTGGGGCTTGCCACTGAGCCATGGTCACCAAACAGAGTACCACCACAACCTGAGGAACACAGGCAGAAAACATCCAGCCGTCTCCGTAAACAGCAGCACGGACATAAAAACAGCTTTATTTTTTCATGCTGATGTCAAACATCATGTTCAAAGGAGATTTCAGGTTTACTGGAGACAAAGGTGGAGTTAAAACAATCTGGATAATTGATGGAGACCTGGTGTAAAACTACGTTCTATAAGCTGTGTAATTCTCACTGTGAGGAGAAGATGTCCATGTGGCATCAAAACCATCTCGCGCCATGGAAAAGTCACTCTTGAAGCGCATGTAGAGCTGGTTGGATTGTGGAAAGATGGGGTTGGGAAGGATGCTGCCACAGAAGCGACCAATCAGAGGAGAGTCTGCTGTACTTCCATTACGGATCTGAGTAACAACACAAATCCACTCACAAAGGTCAGAGATCACACACAGATCAGAGCCAGTACTGCAAACTGTAATACACTGGCTGGCCACAAAAAAGATCAGATATGTTCGGATCAGGCTTTCCATCCATGTATAAGAGAACACGGTTGTATTAAAGGAGAGAAATAATCCACCAAAAGTTCCTTCAACTTACTGATGAATCTACCCTGTAAATGTGTCTCTCCTGCTCACCTCCAGATAGTCGAAGCTACAGCTGCTGTGGCTCTCCAGATCAAACTGGTTGAAGAAGAAAGAGATGTAGCTGTTCTGTGGGGCCTTCAGGATGATGGTGCAGTCCATATTGTGGGGGTAGATGTCAGGCCAGCCTGGACTCTTCAGGTAGCCATGGTCCTGTTCATAGGTCCGGCTACAGCCTGGAGACCAGCACAACCTTCGTTAGGCAACTGATCAGAGATGAAGTGCAATACCTTTCACCGTTCTCTTATTTTAAAGCATACTGTGCAGTTTTCAAAGGGACTACTGCTTCAAGAAAAGAAAAAGCTCTAAATGTCAGACTAATCTTATGTTCTCCTGTCAGAAGTGCACCATGGAGACTTACTGGCGATTTGATAGCTGAAACTGAGTCCGTTTCCTGTCATGAAGGTGTCAGATTTAAAGTGCACAAGGACTGTTCTGCCGTAGCTATAGAAGTCTGGTGGATGACTGTCCGATGCACAGAACTTGTGTGACTGCCCGTAGTCTCCCTGGAAACACAAGAAGCTTGTTATCAGCTGTTCCACAAACTGGTGTAGAAGTCTGGTTTGGACTGGAGTCAAAACTGTCACAATTTCACCAGGTTTAATCTTTCAGGAGGTTTAGGTCGCCGAGCTGTCAGTTTCACTCCAGATCACTTCAGATCCAAAACTCTCTCCCAGGTTTTGTTTTGATGCTCATAGACCATATAAAACCAGAGACGTGATGGGTTGAAAAATATTTATCCAGGCATAAAAGTGGGATGGGAGGGCATGGCTCATTAAAACATGAGACATACTCTCTTCTTAGAAGCTGGGTCTGGTCCCGTGTATGGTCCAGTGTGCCTGAAGCAGATATAAATGGTTCTGGTGCTGTGACCACTGCAGTAAGCACAACTACACCTTTCCCAATTTAAAATGGGAAAATCTGGACAATATGAACCACGTTACAAAGACTGGGAGATGCATGACCAGTCGCAACCACCCAAAACCAAACCAAAAACAAAGAACCAGGAACACCTGGTACTGGGATGTTTTGTAGAAAACCTCTTCATGACCAGCACTGCCTATTGTCCTTCTCCTTTTGGTCCAGAACACATGTGAACTCACCAACGGCCAGTCGTTCATCTCCAGGTAGTTTGTGGAGCAATCCTGCGTGGGCTGAAGGACGAAGGTCTGGACTGAAATGTTGATGGTTTCCTGGGGTGGAGCATCCAGGATCCAGCGACAGTTGGTGTAAGGAGGATAGACGCTGGGGAAGGAAGGTGAAGTCAGGGTCTGTATGGTTGTTGTGGCGTTCAGGGTCCCGCCGCAAACCCCTGAAGGAGGACAGACATGGATACGATTCAGAAATGCCCAAGTTTAAAACATACGCTTATGTACACTTGATATATTTTAGTTAAACTATAGTCCTCTGTCCTCTAGACATGGGCACAGTACTGGGTTTAGAGTTATATTTACTATGCCCGTATACCTTTTGAAAGAGACTTTTTGAAAGATGAAACTTACTAGGCATTGCTCGGTAGGTGGCATTGAAGCCTGACCTCTGAACCAAGCTATCAGTGACAAACTGAACCGTCAGGAAGTTTCCACTCGACACGAAGTAACTCGGGATGGAAACACCACAAAATTTTCCAGCCAGGGGGAAGTTCATGTTGTCACCGTCATAGATCTGATGGAGAATACAGACGTATTTAAGACAATAGAGACGTGATGTTCAGGAACGAATCCATTCTTTTGAACGGCTCTTTTAAATGAACAATGGGAACCAAGTCACAGCTGTGAGCCGTTCATTTGTGAGGCATTCTTTTTATTTACAAATTTTCCACTCTGCCTTCATCACATCTGTGACATCATAGACGTCTGATGTCCAACACGCTCCATTCAGAAACAAATACTGTGAGTTCTGTCCAAAACATTTACTAGAATTTGCACTTTCCATAGGCTCTTTGAAAGGAACGACTACTCAAGATCCAGCTCCCTTCAAAGAGCCATAAATCCCATCTCTATGAGACATTACCAGAAAACATCACATAGAGACAATGGGCCTCAGTCAACAACGAAGAAATTTGTTCTTAAATCACACTTACGAACATTTTACCAAAATCTTTCATAATGTTTGCTAAGAACAAATCCTACGAACACTTCAAGGAGTACCTTATGAACATCTGCAAGCCGACACGTTTGAATGAAATAAGCAGTTTTGTTGTTTTCTGCTTTTCTGTTCATTAAAATAAAAATAGCACTACAGTCATGTTTTGTCAGATTTTTAAATAACTTTGGTTAAGTATAAAATTTTCTTATTTAGACGAACACCAATATTTCAGATCCAAACATTATAATTTCCTTCAAGAGGAAATTAAACTATTTCTCATCCATTTCGTTCATTCAAGAGCAAGTGGCAGATAAGACGGATTTAATTCTGTGGCTGGTCTTTCTAACGCCATCATTATAAAAACCTGCAAACACGCCCGGTCCGTTCCCTCTACAAGAACATCACACCATGAAATCCAGATCCACCTGCTGAATGTGGTCTTTAATAATTTACATTTACTACAACCGTGTCTTTTCATTATAAAAATTAGTTTTATTAAGAAATCAATTAGAGCAATTAATGACCCGTTTGTATATAAAGCTGTTTTTATATTATTTGAAGGTCACCATGTAATTATTTATGATCAATGAGGGAATCAGGCTTTGTTGCTCTTATTTATGTTTCTTTCTTGTTGTGTTTTAATCAGTTTGTCGTTCTATTATTTTAACCTCATCTGTTTCTCTCATGTTTGCACACGGGACTGGCTGGTCCGTCCTTACAACTTTTGATAGACTGGTATTCACCAATCTAAGAGGAACGATTCAAACAATTCTGCAGTCTACAAACACGTTCATCTGACGGTGGGTATTTGTAAAAAAAACTTTCTCAAGTACAACTTAAGTATAAATTTAAGAAGGTATTGGTGAATGAGGCCCATCGTCTACACTTCCTGTTTATTTTTTAACATTATTATAATCCTACAGAGAACAGATGGTTTTTCTTCTCGTATTAAAGAAGCAGGATGTGTAAATATTCATTCATATTTAAGTGACTTCACCTTGACATAGTCGTAGTAGCAGTTAGACGAGCTCTCCAGATCAAAAGAGCTGAAGGTCAGGTTTATCACCCTGTTCACCGGCATCTCGATGGTCCATACGCAGTCCATCATGGGCTCATAGCGTCCATCCAGGTTTGGATCTGGTGACCCAAACATGCCCATAGGCATGGAGAGGTAGCCACCACATCCCTGTGCTGGACCTGCAGGCAATTCAGAAAAAACAACCACTTCTTCAATCAGCTGTATTTGGGCTAGCACCGCCCAAGGAAGAAAACCACGTCTGGGCGATTTTACAATGCGACTAAAACCAGAGTCAAACACCAAAACAGGTCCTTCATCTGAGATCATACTTGGCTTACCAAGTGTTTCGTGGTACGTAGCTCTCCAGCCGATCCCATTGATGGAGGCGTCGGTCCTGAATACGATGAATAACTGGTTGGTGGAGGAGCGCAGGTTAGGTGGGAGCACTGTACCACAGAATTTCCCCAGTAAGGGTGCAAAGGTGTCTGGTCCATCATAAACAGCAACATAGTCGTAGACACATGAAGAAGATGCCTCCAGATGGAAAGTGTTGAACCTGTGGACAGAAAGAAGAAGGCACAGCAAACTAAAAGTGTTGCTTCAAGGTTCAGAAGCAGATTTCAGAGTTCACTGGAGGGACCTGAGTACAACATAGCTTGTTAACTCTGGTTCAGGAACAAAGCCACGCCTCATTCACTCCTTTTCTGACCTTCTTAAATCTGGTTGACCCACCCAGGATTCTTTCCTCTGCATGTTCCTTGGTCTAATCACCTAATGAGATTTCTCTAACTTTAACTAGAGTTAAGGGCATCCCTCACCAGTCCAACACAGAAAGAGACAAACACTCCGAGGGAGATTTTAGAGTGATCAATTAACATGCATGTCTTTGGAGGGTGGGAGGAAGCCGGAGTACCCTGAGAGAACCCACGCATACACAGGGAGAACATGCAAATTCCACACAGAAAGGCCATCGCCTCACCAGATTCCAACCCCCCCCCACCCCAAGCCAAGGCTCGAACCAGCGACCTTCTTACTGTGAGGCCACAGTGCTAAACACCACACCACCATGCACCTAGTGCAGTGGTTTATAAACTTTTTCTACCGTGCACCCCTTTGGTGGAATAATCTCTGCTCAGTTCTTCTTCTTTATATTGTTTGGTGGTTGGCAAACACAAATTGGTGCATTACTGCCACCAAGGTTTCCGGATTGTGGACCAGAATGTTTCCAAGAGCCCAAGTTGTCAAAACACTGAGCTAGTCACTGACTCTCCTGAGCTATGGTGGCACATCACGGTTGGGCAGGTAGCCTCCAGTTTGCGGTGGTCATAGTACCGTCAGATACTGGACCATGGACCACGTTCTTCAGCAGGCTCTGAAGCAAAAAGGCTTCAACCACTGATAAAAATCTAGGATGTTTCTTCTCATCAGCCAAAACAAACTTCATACCTCCTGCATCCTCATCTCAGCCACCTTCCTCCAGGGCCATTACCAGGAACATCGTGGCATCGCCTTCTCTGGACCCTTGGTCACCACCACTAACTCCCCTTAACTGATTTCTTCCTTCTTGTCCCTGTGTTTGCACAAAATCACCCGTTTTCACACCCGTTACATGTAATCTCTGCAGGGCTCCCTCTCACCCAGACACCACTATAACAGCTGTCATCAAGAGATGATCTGGTACATGCTCTCGGTTCCTCTCTCGTCCTACGGGTGAGGTGACGCAGGAAGACTTACTTGAGATCCATCACTCTGTCTGCCTGGACCATTATGTGGTAGGTACAGTTGATGTTGTGGTGGTAATTGGTCATGGAGAGTCCCGCACTGCTCACTGTCCCTGAGGTGCTGTTGAAGAAACCACCGCATGCTGCACACACACACACACATAGTATATATATGTGTACTATACAGTATTATGAGTAATGCCACAGCTAATAAAATCATTCTGCACTGAAGCAAATTTCCTTGGTTACCAAGAGCAAACACTGGAAGGTCATTCCCTAGTCATCCCTTAAGCTAGGGATGTCCATTTCAGGTCCTTAAGGGCCAAGATCCTGCAGGTTTTTACATGTTTCCCTGCTCCAACACACCTGGTCCAAGTGAATGGATCATTTAGGCTTGAGCAGGAAGAATGCTGACTGAACATTACCGCTGCAGTAATCCTGTCGTAATCATGCACAGAGACCCAATAACTGCATTTTAATTGAACTTTTAATTTAACCGTCTGATCTTAGACCAAGTCCGTGTTTAAATCCACATCTGAAGTTTGATATGTTGAAACCAAGTCAGGAGGGAGGGGTAGTTGCAAACTCAAATACTCATGAGATTCCTGTATAATTCTTCATTCTTTCATCCTCTTTACTTACGGATGGTTCTGTATTCTGCCATGAAGCCACGGTGTGAGACCACAGAGTCTGAGTAGAAATGAAGTAACATGGGGCCAAATGTGGAAAAGGGCCCTGGAATGTTAGTGCCGCATACAGTGGCAATAGCAGATCCACCAGTGGCCAGGTTGTAGATCTTCAGACCATCATAAACACAGGTGGAGTGTGCTGAGAAAGAAGATTTCTTTAAACACATTTTCCATGAGAGTAAAGGACACACAGCTTCTGCTTGTTATTCTTCATCCATACTGCTGATACAAGCCTTTACCTTCTGTTTGGAAGACGCTAAAGGTGAGGATGATGACAGTCTGCAGCCCAGCATCTATAGTGTAGTTACAGTTGGAGAAGTCAGGGTAGTTGTCTGGATAGTTTGGAGAAACCACCCGACCAGTAGAAGCTGTGAAGTTGGCACCACACCCTGGTGAACAGAAGAGAAGAAACTGTGTTTGTGGGACTCTGGTGCTGCTAGAGGACGAGGTCTATAATCAGGTCAAATACTGCAGCATGTATCAGCTTAATCATTTAAAGCAACGCTGGTGAAAATGAGTTTGTTTCTTTCTTTACTGATGACATTCAGAAAACCAGGCAGTCAGTCAGTGCTTCCATGCCAGGGGCAGGACATATGTCCCTGTGTCCACTCAGAGACATGAACACCATCACACACTCTTCTCCAGTCAGTCCTACAACCCTGGATGAGATCATTGGCCATCTGAAAACCACCACGTGCTGTCTAGACGGCCTGCCAACCGAGTTTTTAAGAATGTTTCCCTCCCAGCGACAACATACACGGGTATATAAAATGGAAGGGCAGTATTTAAATATATCGAGGGGTTCTGAATACTTTCTGGAGCTTTGAATGTCTGGAACCGGACATTTAAATGTATTACCTTAACCATGATTACTTTCAGTGACTGCGGTTTAGTCAATGAATCTTTCCGATTCTTACTTGTAGTGAAGGAGAGGGAGAAACCCTTGCCAGTCGCTTCAGTAGACTGGAATCGACTTGTGATGATGTTGTATGGAGCGACGACGGGGGCCGGGGCCGCTGAACCACAGCCAGTCACCAGTAGATCATCAGTATTCTGAGTCTGACCCGACCACACCTGCAGACAAGAAAATAGTTTTAAAATGATGAAGACCATTTCACACATCGTGAATTCCTTCAGCTGGAGCAGCGTCCATGATACAAGACAAACTCAGGCCCTCCACCAGAGGACTGAGGGTTCTCCACAGTGTCTCAGCTGTTCCTGGGCCTCCTCCTCAGATCTGCTGGAGAGGCGCTCCCAGTGCTCGGATCATCGCTCCCACCGCCTCCTTCAGTTCTTCGTATGTTTCCAGATTCTCATCTTTCTTCTTGATGTTTCTCTTTCAGGATCTCTACATCTGTCGCTGCTGTCTTCATCCACCACGCTGTCAGGCTGGTTTGCATCACTGGTTTTTCATCACCAGTGGGATCTCAACTCTATCACTCGCTGTGGTGGTCTCATCCTGGGACAGATGTTGCTGTACTCTGTTCCTGGTTATGTCCATGTCTGCCTTATCTCCCTCCATCGTCCACCGTGCAATGTTCTGAACTCTCTCAGAGACCTCTTTGAGCAGCCTCTAGCTGGGGTCCTGTCTGGTGTGTAGACCTCGACCTCCGTCACTCTCATGCTCACCTCCTGTTCCTGTCCAGCCATGATCAGAGTCTCTGTGCTGTCTGTCAGACCAGCCTTCTCCAGACACTGAGAGGACTCCTTGATTAAGCCACTTCTTCAGTCTGTCGATGGTACACCATGTAGGGTTTATTCCTCCTTCATGGTTCCTCCTCTTCCTCCTCCATGCTGGGTTTCAGCTGTTTGTCGTTTTCCCAGACCTTCCTTACTGGACTCCATCTTTCTGATGTACTGATCTTTAATGTTTCATCCTGGTCACCCTCCTTCCTCCTAGTCTCCAGACTTAGGCTGCTGGAATTGGATATAAACCCTCCAGGCATTGTGAGAAGCTTTCAGGTCTTGATATCAGTGACTTCCATCCTCTCCTTTGGCCAGTCTGTTATACTTGATGGTGTTTGATGGCTTCTGGTCATACGTGTTGATGAACTGGACTTTATTCTTTCCATTCAGCTGCCCCTTTAGGACTTGCCTTAGTCTCTGTAGGTACTAGGTGTTGTCTGCCATCCCTACGGCCACCTCATGGTTATCATTAGCCTGTGGTATCCCAGGGTGTTTGTAACTGTCTTCTGGTAGTTCAGCCCCTCAGGATGGGAGGATCTTCCTGCCTCTCTTTCAGACTATTCAGCTGCATTTATCCAGTCTGAATGACATCAGTTAATCAGCGTCTCGCTCAGTTCTTGTGTACAGCTTGATGTTGTCCATGTAGAGGACGTGGCTGATGGTTGCTAGACTACCCATACCCGCTCTCAGTGTTGATCTCACCGAGGTGGGCATGTCATAATACTGCTCATGATGGAGGCTAATGCAGTTATGTGTCTACACTTAGAGAAATCTTGGATTCTTATCTGGTGAAGTTCTTTTCGGAGATGAGTGGCTTACCTTGATGTAGCTGTTCTGGCAGGTCCCGGGAATCTCAAACTCATTGTTGAAGCTCATCTCTAAGTGGTTTCCCTCATGGGCAACAATCCTCCAGGAACACTCCACATTAGCTGGAAAGTTCTGGGGATAGTTTGGTGACTTGATTGTACCTGTATCGGCATGGATCACCCCTCCACAGCCTGGGGGAAAAAGCACGTGTGAACGGAGAGTACATGTAGAAAGCCTTCTTTAAAGACCATCACAGTTAAAGTTTCACCCACCTGAAGAATCTGTAGACCAGGACGCTAAAAATCCACCTTTAGACACAATATGGTCAGCCAGGAAAACTACAACAAGTTTATTGGAGCCAGACTGGATGACTCCTGGGGAGGTGGTACCACAGTACTGGCCAATAACAGGAGAACCAGGGGAAGCTCCGTTGAAGATGGTGACAGAATCCCAGCCACATGTGGAGTGGGGCTCCACGTTGAAGTAGCTGAAGGTCAACTGAAGGAAAGACATGCATTTATATTCCAGAGATGGATTACAGAAATCCCAGCCTCAGCAGGAATGCTGAGTCAGAGGTCGTTGCTTTCTGGATGGTTTTTAATCTTCATCTTTTGTTGTCTCACACCACGTCTGCCTGTTAGTTTCTGTTCTAGAGATTTCTGAATGATTTACACCATCTCATCAGGTCCCTTCACACCAGACTGGGTAAAGATTAGGGATGGGCGGATCGATAATAATCGATGTTGTGATGTCTGTTGGTCAAACTATCAGATGTGATCATTTTTTAAACCTGCTGATAGAAAACATTTGTTCTGCTTTGGAGTTAAAATTAAGTTGGAAAAGTTAAAGTTGTATTCATTCCTTCACAGGATCATGGCAGCCAGACAGATGTTACGATGCTGGTGTTAGTGATGAGGATGATGATGATGTGTTTTAATATTTTAATCTGGTGTAATGCAGGTTCTTGAGCATTATGTTTTATTTTTTTCTTTATTCTACTTTATTAATCCCAATCTGGGAAATTCTTTCTCTGCATTTAACCCATCCTAGTTGCTAGGAGCAGTGGGCTGCCAGACTCCAGCTCATGGGGAGCCGTTGGGGGTTGAGTGTCCAAATATTTCAAGACCTCACTGTAAGTGTCAGATCTTGTTTCAGTCAAATAAATCCATAAATAAGATAAATATGGCATATTTACTGGCTATACTGGTGTACTGGATCGATATCAGAGCAGAAGGCTGTGTCACAGACTCACCGTGACGGTGTGTCCTGCTGGAGCTTCAAGCAGCCAAGCACAGCGACTGGGGCTGGGGTAGAGGTCGGGGTAGTTAGGGCTGGAGATCAGCCCTCCTTCACCCGACTGCCAGCCCCCACATTCTGCACACACAGAATTAGATACATAAGAAAAGAGAAGTATAGTAATATTATCACATCTAGATTAGAAAAGCGTTAGTGATCTATTTTATAATAAAATATATGGTATTAAATGTCCTGATCCTGGTCCTCGTGAACCCCTGGGATGGTTCCCTGTTCCAACATACCTGATCCAAATGCATGGACCACCTTATCCACGAATAAAGATTTTCATTTGACTTTGTCAACATTCATTAAGAGATACGGATCTTTTATGGAAAGGTATTAAAGTTATTTTACCAGAAAACATGTACTTGGCCTTGAAGCCCAAATCTCCCTGCTGAGAATCAGTCTGGAAATGGACCCAGAGGTGTGAGGTGGAGACCACAATGGGAACTGGAGGGATGGTTTGTCCACAAAACCTGGCCAACAGCTCCCCATGTGAGTCACCTGTGAAGAAATGCTGACAATTTTATTTTTAAAAAAAAGACAAGGAAAGAACAGAAACTGACAATTAATCCAGACATTTACTTTATTTTTCCTGCAGATGTCCAACTCTGTTGTTGACCTAAACGTCCACTGTTCAGTCTATCAGAGTGGCAGCGGTTAGAACCGGAGCTATAAAGCTACGGGGTTGCCGGTTTGAACCTTGGTGGGTTTGTTTTTTCCTTCCCATGCACTCCTACACTCACCTAAGCGGAACTGGAGGAAATCGGAGTCACAGGTCTGATGGTTCTCCAGGTGTAGATCTTCTATGAGCACCACAATCGAAGAGTTGACCTGACGTGGGTTATGGATCAACCACTCACAGTTGAGGTTGTTGCTGTAGTTAGAGAGAAGGTAGCCAGGGGAGGTGAAGTTCCCACCTTCTGGGTTGTCTAGGATACCGCCACAAACTGAAGGCAGACAGCAGCAAAAGGTCATTTAAAGACAAAACCTACTGCAGCAGGTTGGAAAATATCCAAACTTTGGTCTGATTTTTCTGACCACAGTCATCATAAAAATAAATCTTACCTGCAGGCTCATCAGAGGAGTAAGTCGCCATGAAGCCGCCGTTGGACACAGAAGCATCGGTCCTGAAGACGATGGCCATGGTGTTACCTGAAGAATGCACCTGAGTACCTGCTGATACTGTACCACAGAATCTCTGTAGGTGGGGGGCATCAGCTGCCAGCCCATTCAGGACCTGGAAAAAATAGATGTTTGTAATCATTTTTATTGTCCCAAACTCAGGAAATGTCACACAAGGCTGATGGGAGGAAAGAGGGGTGAGCTGCAGGGAGTGACCCAGCCTGACGGAGCATTTTAATACCAAGAACCTTCCCAGGTGTCCAGCCAGGACTCCTGACTCATGTTAGGACCCATCTTCTACTGGGAATAAAATCCTTATTCATGGATTTGTCATTTTACCCTCGCTGCCTCCATTAACACCAAGTTTCTTCAGCCTACAGTCTCCCACACACTGACTGTCTGCGTTAAAGATTTAATTTGTTGGCTGTATAAAGGGTGTAGCCTCAGTATTTACATGGCACCAGGTCAGCTGAGCCTGAATTTCCTGCTCTATGCATCAGCTACTTACATGTACGCACATGTTCCCTCAAGCCCAAAACAAAAGAAGAGTTAGAGCATGTGTGGAAACACCAGAAGATGTGTGTGTGTGTGTGTGTGTGTGTGTGGAAGGTAAAGGTGAACGTGGTGGTCGAACCATTGTGTGAACAATGAACTGCAGCGTAGATAACATCCTCTACCTACATGAGACCAGCTACCAGAGGAAAAGGAGTGGTTGGTTTGAATTACTTTACATCTTTGCTGCTCTCGTAGTTTCTGTCCTCGCCCACTAACAGGGATGGATTCTCAATGTACTGTACTGCTTTCCTTTAATGCAATGCTTCTGTCAGACTGGAGGCAGGTCTGGAACTGACTCTGAAACGTGACCTAAGATGCTGTGATAGTTTCTGACTTGAGGTCATTATGGAACAGATGACGTCATCGGATAAATCCACATGTAAATAAGTTAAAGGCGGGATCTGTGCGGAGACGTGGCCTTGATTTGCATGTAAGATGATCTCAGAGCGACGCGGAGCATGAGCAGGCTGCTTCCTGTGACAGAGCTCTAGCGAGGCAGTAAATCATCCGGTTGGCCGTGTAGATGTTATTTTTTACTCCACTGCATCACAGAGTCCGTTTGTTTGTTTCACTGTGTGAGAAAATGGAAACAAGCGGGTTGTTTCTATCAAGCTAGCGACAACAGAGGAAGCACATTCTTCTCCGAAGTCTCTGGGAAAAAACCCTGAATAGTTAGTTTAGCTCTCTTTTTTTTGTTTGGTTGTTTGCAACTAATTCTAATGTATTTGGAGAAAAGGCTGGGCTCTACCCAACTCCACCTAAGCTAGAACTGGTTCATGTGTTCCTCCAGCGGCTTTAATCACGTCTCTCACTGCAACACTTCCAACTGGTCAACAGCTCCAGCAGAGAACAAGAAAAATGGACTAATTTTATCTAACTGTCAGAGATGCTGTCCCTTCCTCTGGTATAAGAACCTACCCAGAACCCAGAATGATAAAAACCTGGTGAATGTCAAAACAGAGTTAAAATGATGAAAGGTCAATTCAGCCTGAGAGGGAGAAACGTGTTCAGTAAACCAGCTGCGAGAGCAAACCGGACTTTCCTGCATCTACAGGTCCGGGGATGAAACGTCAGTCCACAGGAAGATTTCTACTCTGACTAAATATCCCGATGAAAGAATCAATATTTACGTTACTTTTGACTGATTGAACTTCATCCTGAACTCATTGCTAACTGTGAAAGCTTTAACTTTGTGTATTAAATATTCACTTTTTTTTTATTAAAATTTTAGTTTGGAAATGAAATAAATGGTCGGGAGCAGCAGAGGAAACGTTAAAACGAGGCCTGATGGGTGGAAACAACATGGCTGCGTGGGTTCCTCCAACAACCAGCCCAACATGTGTTTTTTTTAAGTGTGTCACTGGAAATAAAACCTCACAGGAAATCAATTTTACTTCAGAAGTCTAATAAAAAGAAAAAGAGCCCAGAGAGGAGGCGATGATGCTGTGATCTTCATCTACTTTCATTTCATTCAGAAAAAGGAGCATAAACTTACTGACAGTTTACTGTTACAGGACGCTCTGTTGTCTTAACACCTCATGAATCCCATCACACTTATTGGGGCAAACTGTGGTAGCAGCTGTAGTCTGGACATGTTTGTCAGGTTTATTACAGATTCACTACCTAACAACAAAAGTTAGTAAAGGTGTTTTTGTTGTTAGTTTTTAAAACCAATCTAAAGAAAATCCTCCACAAGTAATCTGTTACATCTTAGTTAAATCTGAATTTTTGGGTATTTATAAAGTGATGAAACAGAAGAAAGTCTGAGGAGAAAGGAGCTCACATCAAGGTAGTCGAACACGCAGGAGGTACCAGAACCTTCCAGCCTCAGGTCGTTGATGGTGAGCGTGACCCTGCGGCCCGGCGCCACCACCACCTCCCAGCGACACACTCGGCTGTGCGGGTACAGATTGGGATAATTGGGAGAGGAGATGGTTCCTGAGGGTGCATTCAACTCCCCTCCACAAGCTGCAGAGGAAAAGAAGACATTTTTACAAACTCTCCTGCGTTAGCTAACTCAGTTCAGCTGATTTCTATCCAGCTAGTTAACAAGAAATGATGTGTCAGGACATCTTGTTTAGCTTAGAAAACCAGCGGATTGTATGGAGTTTTAATTTCAGTCCTCTGAAGCTCTGGACTGCAGGCAGGCCAGTTCAGCAGCCGGACTCTTCTCCTGTGAAGCCATGCTGCTGTGATGGATGCAGGATG
>JBAFTB010000020.1:26658906-26669410 GCA_037177355.1 Melanotaenia trifasciata | reverse complement strand
CCATCCATTCATCCATCCATCCATCCATCCATCCATCCATTCATCCATCCATCCATCCATCCATCCATCCATCCATTAGGACTGTTAAAAATAACAAGTTAACTAATTAATGTAATTAATTATTGATCTTTTTAATGACGAGACCCTGACATCTATCATTACACTGTTATGCCAGCGGGACGTGGAGGTGAGAAGGACAGACTGGCTGTATGGATGGACTTGAGAATAAACACATTAATGGAGCCACCGATAGATGTCGCCCTCGTGGAGAATGAGGATGTTTTACCATCCATTCTTTTCCCGGTGAGAAGACCGTGTGGAAGAAATTATGTTGCTTTGACCTATATACTCATAATATACTTGTATCGTAATCACACTTGTACTCATTTCCTTTATCCATTTATGTTTGTTATTCCATTCATATCACGTTCATGGACTGGGTGTTCTTGTCTTACACTGATTGCTGGATCTTGTATTAAATTTGTATTTCATATCCAGATGTCCATTTCTCCTGCTTGTGTGAGTTCACTGCAAGGTCAGACTGACCACCTCTTCCCAGGCCTCTGATGTGTCTGCACTGTTTTCATCAGTCCTCTGGCTTCATGCAAAGTCAGTCAACTGCTCTCATACTTGCAAGTAATTTTGTTTTAAACTCTTTTCTGCCTTAATAAATTCTGTTACACTTTTACTCAAACCAGACTCTTGGTAATTTTTCTACAACAAGCAGCCAATGATGTGTTTTACCAGCAGGTTTTACTTTGGGTGAAGCTGCTGTAGGACTTTTATCACTCACGCTTCAATGATAAAAGAAAAAGCTGTTTTTATCCAGATCATCAGTTTTATCAGAGTTTCTTCATCAATGTCGGCTGTTTAACTTCAGTCGTCACATCTGCTGCTTTTAGGACAGAAATCATCACCATGGAGACGGTTGGTGAGATGATGATATATAAGTTCTGAATTATGATCTAGAACATGGTGGAGATGATTTAGAACAACATATAGAAGTACATTACATGCTGCATTTACTGACCCTGGGACATCTGATGTTTACACAAGAGAAACCAGTTAACAGTAAATATTTGTAACATCGACTCGTTCTGGTGATACGAGGCAGTAAAAACGAGCAGATTTCAGGCAGAGTTGCGGATGGTGATTAAATATTTTGAAATTATTTGAAATTTGACTATTTTTATCATTAATTTTACTCTGAAAGATCCATTATTCCTTTGTACACCTCTTCCCACCAGTTAACGCCTCCCCCTTCTCCCCCTTCTCGGTGTGTAAGTTCATGCTTCTCATTCAGTTTAAAATGAAGTTCATGTTCATAGTTCACATTTTCAGTTCTGAGCTGGTTCGTAGTTCAGTTCATTTCAGCTGTTTTAACTTGAGCCTGAACCAGAGAAACCTGTAACTAACCAACTAACCGCTGCTGGGAAGTCAGACCCCTGACGGCTGCAGGCAGTGTGGTTTGGCTCGTTCAGGGCCGTTGGTGGGGGGGTTGCCCTTTCCTAATGGCTTTTTTTTATTGGCGAGGACCTGCAGATATCCTGAGGACACTTTTACTTGTAGATTGATGAACTCAAACCAGCAGCCTTCTGAGTGACAGATGATCCCTCCACCCTGAGAGCTGCAGCTACTTCTTATAGAAAAAATACTGCCTCCCACACAGTATTTGGACTGAAGTGTCATCAGGGTACAGTAAGCAGTGGTCATGGCAAATATCTGGAAACTGCATTTATTTATTTATCCATGCATTTGGCTGGTGATCACCACTTCATGTTGAGTATTTAAGACACTAGATGCTCGTGACGTCGTCTGTCGGGTTGCAGCCTGCAGCCACAGTTCGTCTTTGTGTCTGGAAATGAACCGGCTTCCATTCACATTAGTTCATTTAGAGCTTCTTTTCCTGATTTACAGGCATTAAGAAATAATGTTTTATTTCCACAGTTTTACATTAAATAGTATTATGACTGTTTGTGTCAAATATTTAAAACACATTCTTATATGATTAGAGCCATTTTTCAAAGTCAGAACCCTTTAAAGTTTTTACAGAAATCACCTGGTCTAGTCCTGATGGAGAAGCAGGTAAACTCGAACCTCCTGACTGGGTTGATAAAGGAGGATCTCCATACATGGATACATCCATCAGCCACACAGAGATCCAGGAAAACCTTCTTTAGATGGCTGCTGTCGTCATTCAGAGGTCAGATGTGTGACTGAGGGCAGCTTGGACGATGAAGACTCAGTAAAGACGTCTTCCTCGGGCTTTTTAGGTAAAAACAAGCATGAGAGAATTTCCCATCATGTGAAAATATAAACACACAAAGAACATCAGACATGAGAAACGACCAGTAAACAAACGCTTGAAAGGAAGTGGATTTTCTGTCTAACTTTCATGGAGTGGTGATCAGAGTTTGTGGTTAAAACACCGGGGGGGGGGTTAGTACAGGGAGGGGGGCTCCCATCTAAACTCCCCGCTGGGGCACCAAGAGAGAGATTTAAAAATGGTCCCCTCGCAGGTTGTGTTTTATTTCCCATCAAATAATCTAATTTTAAAAAGCATTAATTTCTCAGCCTTGTGTGTTTTTAAAATAGAATTTAGATTAAATTTAGATTTATTATATTTTTGAGGTTTACAGCCCAAACCATTGTGGTCTCTACTGGCTAAAGGAGGCTAATAACCTGGACTGACCTCAGTCCTGCTTAACATTTGTGTATTTTAAGATTTAACGATGATGCAAGTGTGTTTCTAAACCAAGATACGTTCGATCTGTTGCAGTGAGCCGACTCGATTCAGGAGATGTTGTTTCTGCAGACCTTCTGTTATGAGCCGCCACAGCAGGCTGATAATCGGCTATATGTGGCTGTTAGAAGAGTTCTCTGATCCTGATGGACTTTCAGACATTTTTTCCAGTATAAACCGTACACTAAAATACACGCGTGTGCTGGTGATGAGGGAAGTCATGGTGCATGCCCCAAACTTAGACTCCTCCAAAAGCTCCTGTGTAATTTAAACTGTGTCAGAATAAAAAAAAACTTCAGTAGAAGTTCAGACATTAGTCCAAATGTACGTCCAGACATCAGACAAGTAAAAAACAAAACAAGTAAACAATAGTACAAACTTCATTTAAATTCTTGGTCATATCTCCACTTTAATAGTCTCCAAATGGTTTCCAAAAGTTTTCATACAAACTCAGTTTATTTTCTAACATATGATTCTTTATATGTTAAAATTCTTTCCACTCAGCCGTACATTCGATTCAAGCTCCTCTTGTAGGCTGTTTGCTTTGTGTGTAATAAAACCATATTTTATAGATCAGCTTCATAATTCTGTGGTTATTGTCTGGTGAATAAAATCGTTTTGGGGTCGAGTGGAGAATTTACAAACATATCTCAAATTTTTCAACGTTGTCACATTTCCACATGCAGTATATCTGTACATATATTGTATGGACCTACGTACCTTTTGCTTCGTTCCATAAAGCACGCGCCAGGTGTTTTCTTGTTGTATGTATTGAGCGTGATGGATTATACAGGTCTACATTAACCCCTTATTTTGGACTCATTTAAGTTAGTGTTTGCTGTTTGGGACTGAGCCTCTGTATGATCCAATCCTCACTTGAATGATCCGTTTTTAGTTCTTCCCTCCGTGTCTTCTGTCCAGTCATTGATGTCTCATTCAAGCCAGATGGCAGATAATTTTATACTGATGAGATCCAACCTCCACTCTTATGCTTTTTAGTAAAGATTTTTCTTTCCAAAAATGTAAACACAGGAATTTCTAATGATTTATTTTCCATAGAGGACATAAAACTCTGTACCAGTCATTTATAATATTTTTAAATATTATATTTATAATATTATTCCCACATCTTTGCCCATAGTTTGAACGCAGCATCCAGCGTATCTGTTTTAAATGAGACATTAGCACAAATCAGACTAAAGGTTTAATGTTTTCATATGTTTCTTTTCCGTAAGCCATACCTTAATCATATTCACTATAATAGGATGAGCTGCATTATTTTTCAGATATTTTAAATCTGCTGAGTCCAAATATAAATGGAGAGGTATCTGTGCATGTTGTGCTAACCAGGTGTGTGCACGCCATAGAAACAACTAGCAGTGCGCACAATTAACATCAGATTAAAACTCAGTATCCACATAAACGCTGTACAGCATCATTAATATTAATAACCACAGTAATGGTAACAGTGATGATAACAAGGAAATAAAAGAACTTTGTACGTTTTTATTTTGTGACTGTACACTGTTAGACCTGCTAGTTAAATAGTTAAATCCAAGCATGTGGGCGGTGATGGTTCAGTGTGAGCTACGGGGTCTCCGTCAGACAGGACGGAGCTGTTCAGTGACGTCACAGTGGCGTGCATCGGGTGGAGAGCATTGTCAGTCAGAGATGATCGCTTGGACATTCGCTCTCTACCTCACCTGCATCTCAGGAGCAGCCTAGCGCAGAGCTGGCTTTCCTCACCAGTTCGTTCAGTCTTTCTGGTCTGCAGCTGTAATGCTGCTGCCACACAAGATGGCTGATGCTACCACTGAGTCATCAAAGCTCCTCAGCAGCGTCCTTTGCGCCCCTCAGCTGATTCTGACCCTTTTTATAGAGAGCCTTAGTGTTATCTGTCCAGTCCAGTTTGTTGTCCTGGGCACCCAGGTATTTCTAAGAGTTCACAAGTTCAAAACCTGTTTCCTGGATGTCCGCTGGAGTGGGGGAGAGATCCAGACAGAAGTCCAGACATCACATGACCAGACGTAAGTCCAGTCCAAATGCAGAAAAAGCCTTTCTGAGTGATGCTTCTTTCTTTCTCCTCCTTCTGTTCTCTGACCATATTAACAGTGATGAGGAGATTTTAATCCCCAGTTTTCCTGATCTGGTGAAGCTATCTTACCTGTGCAGGTGCTTCATGACTTCACTGACATTGATTCTTACACACACCCACATGGTTCTCATCTTGGCCTAGATGAGTACGTTTATTGTTGGCGTTTCAGATGGATGTAGAAGCTGGAAGCAGATATCTGCCCCGTGTCCCCATCAGCTGGTAAGGACCATGAGGACGAGATGTTGACGCCGTCCTCAGAGACAGGAGCTGCACGCCTACTCGGGAGTTTACTCCAATTTTACATGTAATCCATACACCTATAATAAAGCCCACTCTGGCACCACCTGTGGATTTATGCTGAAATCTGATTGGCTCCTGATAATGTGCTCCTGTCCAGTCCACGGTTGGCTCTAGAGATGAGTACAAGTAACAACCTTAACCTTAAACCTGAGACTGGGACCAACCAGTGGCTGGAAATAACCAAAGAAAACTCTAACACTCGTCTGTACATGACCACATAACAGCAGCAGTAGTTATTCTGCGAGGACATTGAACACACCACCACTGATCCTGTGGCTCCAGCATCTTCTTTGTTGTTTAAAGTAGTTTATTCCAGTGAGTTTATGGCCTTTATTACAATCAAACAGTACTCAGTATTATGATTATGAAGTCTTTAAGCCATGGCTGGTTAGAAAGATGCTGTTAACATGCTCGTTAGTCGTGTGGTAATTATGCGTTTCCTGCTGCACGTTGAGCGCTGATCTAAGTTGAGATGAAGTTCTGACCCAGGATGTCAGGATTTAGTGGTGGGATGTCGGTACACGTGTCAGGTCTGCACAGAAAGAGCGTTTCGTTCTTTTTCTAATCAGATTTATGATGGTTTTTCTTTTTTTCTGCCTTCATGCTGTTAATGCTGCATCCGAAGAAAACCCAGAAAATGTGATTTGTTTCTCAGATTGTAATCGGACCAGACAGCTCCAGGTGATCAGATCAGGCTGATGGCCTGATTTTACTTCAAACCTCTATTTATTCAAAATAAAGCAAAAATAAATAAATAAAAAAATCTCTACATTATAAAACACTCTTGATGAAATTATAACCTTTATGTTGTTAGTGTTGGTTTTGACCCTGTTGTAAAAATAAGATTATAAAGGAATAACTAGAGTCATCCAACACGCTGCCAATCATCAGGGCTTTGTTCTCTTTTTGTGTAGTTTTCACCTGCACACATGTCCAGGTACGCCAGCTGGGCGTGTACAGAGTTCTGTCTAGAACATGTGACCTGCAGGGTGCACGTCTGTGATGTTTTTTGTAAAAGTGAGCAACAAAGCGATGAGGATGTGCGGCTTTCTGAGAAAGACGGTCAAATCTGTCAGGACGGCATGATGCAGGTCAGCTCTGCAAATGTCGTCATGATGGAGTCACAAGGTTTGCAGTGACATCAAGACATGTTTTGAGCTGTTTATGTCAGTGTCAGTAAAGCTTAGAGAAACTGAAAGAAAAAAACAACACAGTTTTTTGTCCTTTTTTTTGAGGCAAGTGTTTCTGGGTCTAAACTAACCTGTAACACCATAGATGCTACTATAGCTAATAATACTAAATAATAATAATAAAAAACTCATTTATTTAATAAATATGTTCTAATACCCCTCAGTAATAGTCAGGTAACACAACAACCTTTTACTTATTTATATGATGCTCGTGAGATTCATTTTACCATCTTTTTTTATTGAAACTGAGGGGCAAACTGACCCACAGCAAAAACATTCACATCATTTTTTTCATAAATAAGGACGCCTGACTAGGTAACCAAGAGATAAGAAAGAAACTAGATGATAGATAATTGTTTTTTCTGTATTTTGCAGCTAATTCAAGACACAGGTCAAACTGATCCATTAACATAAGAGATGATAGAAAACTAACACAAGAAGAAGGTTAACTTGTCCCGTCCAGCTTCATGACAGCAGAACGGTGGTCTGGCTGTCATACGCCAAGACGAGCTTTATAAGGCTGCTCTTAATACTTCATTATTCATGCTTTTTACATTTACCTACAAGAAAAGAGGATGAACAGAAGAGAACAAGAGAGTGAAGAAAGGGAAAAGGACACAAGGATCCACCAGCATCAGCTGATGTTTTACAGACCATAATAAGAGTGTGAAATTGTTCTCAGGAAGTGTGACGCTGCTCTGCAAATAATTAAATTTTTAAAAAAATGATCAGGTCTCTACTTCCTGTCTGGTTCTACTGCGGCCTGCCGGAGAAGAGGTGACAGAGTAAAGCTGGTCACTCACTCCATGAGAAGCGAGAACTTCTTCTTCTTCTCAAGGCCGTTTAAAAAGTTTGTTGTAGTTCGATAAATTCATACTCCTCAAGAATCTGTGGCCGAGTGTGTGTGTGTGTGTGTGTTATGTGGTTAATATTTAACGTGAAACTTTGCCGGTGGCAGGGCGGGGTTGTCTTTAAAAGCCGAATATGATGTAAACATTTTCCTACTTTCACAGAGCCTCAATCAGCTGTTTGTTAAGTGTAATAAGAGACTGCTTCTCCTTCAGGTTAGAAAATCCTAGAAGAAACGTACTGACACAAATTCAGCCTGCTGTTCTGTGTGTAGTTCAGTAACTTGCCTTTCCAGATTAAATATTTGCTCTTGATCTTGGATTTTGTGACATAAATTTTTAAATACATGTGACTTACAGTCCAGTGTGACTTAAGTATATCCCAGAGGAGATATCTATATCTATATTTATGTAAAATACTTACAGTATCACCTGTTTCAGAAGAGATGGTTCTGTCATAAACGCCTGTTGTCCTTTTTTCATGTAAACGTCTGCTTCGTTTCATGTTCATATGACTGGAAAACACGGCTGCATTTCACTTTTACATCACGATTTGCACGTGAGGGCTGCAGTAATTTATAAATAAATTAATATTTAGTAAAATCTCGTGCATCTGTCTTTACCAGTCTGCTAAATGTTCAAATGGTTTCCACTGATAAAAAATGCAGCTAATGCAGCTCATTAATGATAGTGTGCACAGGACACACACCCAGAGGAGGGCTGTTCTGGCTGCTGTCTGGTGGTGTCTTTTCCATGACAATGTCCTGTCCTGTGCGTGTCTCCGTGGTGATCAGCCTGTCAGCAGCAGATCTAATCTGTGGGGTAAAGCAGTGTTGCAGCGCTGCTCTGCCAAGCACATCCTTCCTCCTGCCTGTCACACTCACACTGTAATACTGCTGCAAACATCTCTGAGATTAGACGAGGCAACACCTTCACAAAGCACGATTAAAGATCCCGATGCTTTTTAACACGTTCAGAGGGGAAAAAACCTGCTGAGATTACTCGTCTGCAAAACACTGACGTATTTATGCAGCCAGCAAAAGCTAAAACGAGGAATGTCAGTTTTTAATCCTCCTGTAAGCAGTTACGTACCTGCAGGTATAGAATGAGGCACTTTGGTTAAATTTACTCACCTGAGGTTGAATGACTTTACACACTCACACACACACACATTTGAGACACGTCGTACTACGGTGGTGACTCAGTTCACATCTACAGCAGATAAAAGGACCGCAGTCTCGTCCAGAGAAGCATCTTGTCCGTGTAAAAGGCCCATTCTGTGTCTGCTTCTTCTTCAGAACAACAACCTAATTTCTGCATCACTTCCTGAAACTACACCTGCGCTAATCATACGTCCAAAAAAATAGCATGTCATTAACATATCACTAGCGTGTTGACTTTGACAGGCCTAAATAAAATAAAAGGTAAATGTAAAAATGTTGTTTCTTATCTATAAATAAAAGAAGTTAAAGGCAGGATGAGCTGGGAGCAGTGTCAGGTGTCTGAAACATGGCAGGAGGAACTTAGACTGGAGTCTCCGCCTGGTTTCCAGCCTGTACGAGTGGCGGAGACATCAGAAGTAAATAAACTGTTAACATGTTGACCACCGCATCTCACATTCACCCATTCCCACACACACAGCACTTCTACTGTTCATACCTGTTTAGCTATCACACTCATTCACACCCAGATGGACACATTAGGAGGCAACAGAAGGTTCAGTGTCTTTCCCAAGGACACTTTGACATGTACTCGGGAAGCCAGGAATCAATCCACCAACTTTCTGGTTCGTAGACTACCGCCCTGCCTCCTGAGCTACCGCTGTCCCAGTGACAAAAGTCAAAACCGAAGTGGTAAAAGTAAGGGAGGAGGTAGTGGAGTAGCTGTTAACAGCCGTGGACATGTCCCTGCCGAGGACAGAATCTGTGTCCAGGAGGTTGAACTTCAGCTGAGTTTCCATTCACATCTTGTGGGTCTTTACAGTTAATGAGAAATAAAATCAAATCCTGATCTCCTTTCACATTTACATGTGATCACATGCAGGACATGCTACGTTTTTAACCCTTGCTAGCTAACTTTAAAACAATCCAGGTACCGCAGCAGTAATGTTAACTGGTCACACATCAATCCCCTGATCATCCCACTCTCATCGTTCTTCATCTTTCAGAGCTCTCTAACAACACTCACTTGTGAGGCAATGAAGCAGACCTGAGCAGAGTGGAGACGTGGAGACTTCCATCTGCCTTCACGTGCATGATTAGGTCCATTTCCAGGACACTTATAGATCAGTGGAGCAGTACCACCGGAAGCCATGAGGGCGGCGCTGAGCCGGAAAGCTGATGTGTGACCAAAAAAGAAAGAAGACGAAGCCGTGCATTCCATGTCTGCTCAGACCACCTGCCTCTTTCATGTCTCTTTCTGAGAATGAGGACGTCAAACCTCGGAGGCTCTAAACCAGGGGTGTCCAAAGTGGGTCGTCGAGGGCCGCAGTCCTGCAGATGTTCCAATGTTTCCTGCTTCAACACACCTGAATCGAATGAAATAGATCCAACAGCCTATTAAGTTTTGCACATTGACTCATCAATTTGAGTCAGGTGGTTTTGGAGCAGGGACACTTTGAAAACCTGCAGGATTGTGGCCCTTGAGGACCAGAGCTGGACACCCCTGCTCTAAACTCTGCACTGCCCTCTGGTGGATGTATTTCCTAACAGCTATGCCAGCATTTGATGTAGAGATGTGACGTTCATGATAGAATTGAATCTTTTAAATGAACGATAGGAACTGAGATGCAGCTGTGAGCTGTTCCTTTGTGAGCCATTGTTTTTAAACAAGTTATCCACAATGCCATTACACGTGTGCCATCACAGGAGTCTGATGTCCGACATGCTCCATTCGCGTGATGCATCTACGGCAGTGGTCGGCAACTGGAGGCCCGCGGGCCAAAACTGGCCCACCAAAACAGATTGCAACAGTTACATGGCCCCTTTAAGAATGCTCGAGCTGAGAGGATGCCATTAGATGCACAGCGTGGGGGGGCAGAGGAAGTCTCTGTAAGAAACTTCCTGTTTGGCTGTGAATGTTTTGCTACCAGCTTTAACAATAAACACCACACAGCTCTGCTAGTTCCACCAGAGTCCCGAGTCTATGGGATGAGAACACTGCCATAATCTGAAACTGAGAGAAAACGTTTTGAAACTTTGAAAGTCAGTGTCACATTAATCCTCTCATTATACTTCATGCCTGGTGCAGGCTGCAGGCACTTCCCCCGTCCCCTGGTGCTCCAAAGAGCTGCCGCAGCACGGTTGAAGCAGCTTACATCCACCAACAT
>JBAFTB010000020.1:26522600-26541638 GCA_037177355.1 Melanotaenia trifasciata | reverse complement strand
GAGTTAGCTGAGTTACCTGGTTCTCCTTCACTGATGGTACACACATGTTCCAGGATAGTAAATGGTCTATCATGCATTGGCGCTAACCACGATAGTCCACGACCCATCAGGAGCAATTAGGGGTTCCATGTCTTGCTCAGGGACACCTCGACATGAACTTGACCGTGCTGGGATTGAACCAGCAACCCTTGTACCCTTGGCTACAGAACAATCACTCTACCCACTGAGCCATGCCGCCCCCATGGATACAGGATACTACCCCAAGGATAGTATCATTATCATCTTCACAACTGGATCAGCACCACAGAGTCCAGACCACCTATGTTTCATTTTAACCCTTGTAACGTGTTTGAAACACATCTTTAGTGTTGGTGGTTCAAATTCTTTTTTTTTTTTTTTTTTTTTTTTAAACTTTTCCCGTCCAGCATGGTGGCGGCAGAATGAGGGTCTGGAAACAAAAGGGACATGGTTGAAGCTCTGCCAGATGGGAATTTAAACTCTTTCTGACAAGGGTCTCCTCCAGATGTTCCCAGGAGACCATCACAACACGTTTGGGTCTGCTTCTGCAGCTGAGGATCAGCCAGCCATAGTCCCTGCCTTCAGCCACCGCTGAGCTTTTGGTTGGAGCCCGACCGGGCCTCCTGGGAAAAGGCCCAGCCACTAGGCACTCGTCTCCATGCCCCACTTCCCAGTCTGGATCCAGGGGGGGTCCCAGTGACCCACTTCCCGGCAAGGAAAACCTGGATCCATTAATTTGTCTATATATAAAGATGTCTGTTGCACCACGCTTTGTCTGCTCCCTCCCCTAGAGACCTGTTTGCCATAGGTGACCCTACCAGGGCCACAAAGCCCCCAACAACACAGCTCCTTGGATCTTCAGGACACACAAACTCCTCCTTAGGTGGCAGCTAAGGAGGAGGCACAGAAATGCATTGGTAAAATTACCAGAGGAGCAAAACACCAACTGCTGATTAAAAGAACTGTCGCCAGAGAGTACAAAACCAGACAGGCAAACCTGTTCACTGCCTGGATTGATTACCAGAAAGCCTATGACTTAATGCCACATACATGGATCCTGGAATGCCTGCAGCTATACAAAGTTAACAACACTAACAGCTTCACTGCAAACTCAATGAGGCTGTGGCAGACCACCTTTGTGGCCAACTTTGAGCGAATTGCACAAGTCTCCATCAACAAAGTGTAAAATACTGGCAGAAAAAGAATACATGGAATGCCATAACCAAGTAGTTGGCACAGAAACATCTGTGTAGAATGTGGACTGAAGACCCCAAGGTCACAATGGGAAACACCTCCCAAGGTGGTGGAGAATGAGAGAGCCAAGATCCTGTGGGACTTCCAGATACAGACCAACATGTGATCATAGCCAAACAGCAAGGGAAAGCTGTTGTGATCGATGTAGCCATCCCAAACTATGGTAGTATCAGGAAGAAGGAACATGAGAAACTGGAGAAATACCAAAGACTCAAGGAAGAGATGGAGAAAGCCTGGAAGGTGACGGCAACATTTGTAGTTGAGGTCATCGGAGCACTGGGGGTCGTGCCCCCCACACTGGAGAAGTGGCTCCATCAGATACCTGGAGAGCCATCAGACATCTCCATCCAGAAGAGTAGTAGGACCCTCAAACTCCCAGGACTCTGGTAGCAAACCTGAGCTTGAGATGAACAGCCACCTACTCCACCCAGAGGTGGGTGAGGAAAGAGTTTGTTTTTCTTGTTTTTTTTTACATAGCCATAGGCTTCTCTGCCATTCATCCCCATGCCATTTAAATGAAAGAGTAATGAGTAATAATCACCAAAAGTCATTAATGACCATTTTCTATTTTACCCACTAAACATATTTTTGTACAGTTTCTTGGACTGGTTATTTGGACTTTGCTTGAGTAGCTCACTTATATTGTTCCACAGCTTGACACAGGTAATAGATATACAGAAACACGTCCAAGTTGTTCATATTTTTAAGATTTTTAATGTGTTCTGCTGTTAATTAATAGTCACTCCTGATTCCTGAATAAATTTTTAATAATTTCTGGCAACACTCAGCATGGCAGAGGACATACATGATGAAGTAATGATGGTGGTTTTGTGACTATTATTACTGCATGCCCTTATTTATTTATTTCCCCTTACTAGACTATGTGCCATGTTCCATGTTGCACCATTGCACCAAGAAAAATTCCTAGTCTGTGAAACCGTCACTGACAATGGCAATAAAACTGATTCTGATTCTTAACAGAAAAATCAAGAACAGACAAAAATAACAGACTGGTGGCACGGTGAACATAGACTTTATATCCGTCTTGCTCCCCAGTCAGCTCGCTCTCTGATTGGCTGCATTCCACGTCACATTCCACTGTCACAACTCAGGAGTCATTGGCTTTTCTGACATGTGAAGACTTTTGGTCCTAAATATTGAACATGTTTAATAAATCCGATTGTCGGCCACGACCCGCTTCAGAGCCGATTGTCGGGATGAATTCACTCTTAACACACAAATGATAATTTTATAGGAAAATCTTCTAAGACTTAAAGGTCCCATATTATGCAAAATTAACTTTCTAAAGGTTTTATAACAGTCATATGTGTCCTCATAGTCTGTGTATGAGGCCCAATATGAGAAAATTCAGTCACTTTTCTCACTTGCTCTTTGCTTTCCTTTTTGGCAAATGTGTGCTCAAACTGGTGAGTCAGAGAAAAAACACTCCCCCAGTAGTGGATACTGGCATTGACCCCAGATCCTCTCCCAGACAGGGACGTAGACAGGCATCACTCATGAACATTTAAAGCTTCAGACACAGAAACAGCCCGTTCTCCTTAGAAAACACATTTGAAATGGCTGAAATTAAGGACCAAGGCTGAATTTGGGGTAAAACACTTTGCAAACAATGTTGTTGGAAATATAAAACTCATATGAAATTATTGGAAAAAATGTATAATATGGGATTTTTAAGATAATCGAGCGTTTGCCGTCCTTAATCAAAAAAAGGTTAAATCAGGACAAAATCACCTGGTTAATCTTTATGTGTGTACCCAGCTTTAGTTGGCAGGACATCTGTCTTCCATGCAGGAGACCAGAGTTCAAATCCCACATTGGATGAATATCAATACCTTCCAAGTAGGTCCTTAGGCTAGATGCTTAACGCTTCTGCCTAACCACCTTCAGATGTTAGGCGCTTTAGAGAAAAGTGGCTGCTAAATGACTGTAGAATAGAACAGAACCAAGGCCTGGTACCTAAACATTTTCACTCAGTCCTGGTACATGATCATCTGCAGTCCAGTCCCGTAAACAGTCATCTTCAGATGAACTCAACTCTGAATCATTCAGGCACAAAAAAAGGCTCCTAACTCAAGGGATGAACCAAAGAAGAGTCAGGACTGAAAAATAATATCTACAGAAGATGGACTGAATCTGAAAGTGATGTCCTAAAGAAATAAGAACAAATCCAGCAAAGACCTGAATCATGAGCTGAGAGACACATCTGGACCTTCAGTTGATCCATCTGCTGTTGGCTGAAGCCTCAACACGAATGGTCTCTCTAACCAATCAGGAGCCTCTAAACCATAGCGATCATTGACTTAGCACTGTTTTCGTTGATCAGTTTCATTGATCTAAGCCACAGGTCCTGGACTCCTGGTCCATTAGAAAATGAGCTGTGGCCTGAAAGGGACAGTTCTTCTTACTGTAGGTGACTGTGCTCAGGTTTCAGTGTGCTGTGAAGTCAAACATCAGTCTGTACATGTACTACAGCTTCTTCTTGTTTTTAATAGAAGTCTCTCTTCACCCTCCCTCCTCATGCCTGCCGTGAATCACAACCATGTAGCATCACATTGAAAACATCCATTAGTGCAGAGCCACATCAGAGTAGAGGGAGCGGATGGATGGGAGGGGAGGGCAGATGGGTCCTTGTTTGGAAAGGTATCTCATGTCAGCAGACGGGGTGATTTATTTAGCGCAAAAGAAGAAGAAGAGGCCGAGGGATGAAATGATTTGCGTGTGAATGAGCAGCGATGGAGATCAGCAGGAAAGAAGAAGCAGGAGATAAGAGGATAAGACAGGATGAGGTGATTGTTGGTGAAAAGATAGAATTACACAGCTCAGGATTATCTGCACTCAGTTCAGCTGGTTTACAGGTGAGGGGCAGGTGAAGCGTTGGCTGACAGGCTGCAGCTTCCAGACATCCTTCACGCACACGGCAAACATGGGCCAATCGGGAGAGAGCAGCCTGCCGTCATGAAGGGCCAGAACCATTAAGGCATTTATAAACTAGTTAAAGAACTTTCCAGTCATACATGTCCGTCTCGTATCATATGTATGGAGGGCAAAAACTGTCATAATAAAAAAAAATAAATGAGGAAATAAAAAAAATAACTATGTGTCATTTTTTATTTGTTTATCCATTTATTCATCTATTTTATTTTGCCAACTTTATTTTTAATTCATATATTTTTATTTATTTCCACAGCAATTTATTATTTTTATCCCATGTCCATTTTTTTATTCTTCGTCCATTAATTTTATTTATGCATTTATTTTTACCTTCCTACATTTCCACCGTTTCTAAATCACACATTTACTTTTCCTCACTCCTCCACATTTTTACTTTTCCCCACCTCATTAGCATACACTTTTCCTTGAGTGTATGCTAATGAGGTGGGCGTGTCTAACCTCCGTGTCAACCAATCAACTCTCAGGCTCTCTGCTCTGCGTCCTTGTGTAAACTTGCCACGAAGCATACAGAACTTTGTCACTGTAAAGAAACATGTTGTACAGAATGCATCAAGTTAGCGGAATTCTAGGATACTTCCGGTGCTTTGTTTCTGTTTCTGTTCTGTATGTTTTCTCCTTCAGACAATTTTGAATACCTGTTTATTCAAACTAAACACAAGTCACCATTCTTAAAGCAGTAACAACATTTATAAACCACAATAAAAGCGATAGCAGCCAGTGTGCAGCCGTTTGGATAGTGGACATGAACACTGACAGAGGGGTTGCCAGCTGAATCCTCCTTCTTCAAAGTGCATTCTGGTGGCGTGTTGTGTAAACCATTATAAAGCGATAGTCTGTCTGCAACTGTTCAGACCGTAGACATGACCACTCCGAGAGTGTTTACAACCACGTTCGGAGAAGTTGCAACCACTCTTGGCAGCGCTTACAACCACAGCCACCAAAGATCACGGAATCACTCCAAGCTAGTGTAGCAAAGTTAGCTTGATTCAGCGGCACGTTTACACAAGGACACAGAGCAGAGCCTGAGAGCTGATTGGTTGACACGGAGGTTAGAAACGCCCACCTCATTAGCATACACTCGAGGGAATAACACGTGAGGAAAAGTAAAAATGTGATTTAGCAAAAAAGTGATAACGTAGGAAGATAAAAATGAATGCATAGATAAAATGGACATAGGTAAATAAAATAAATAAATGTGAAAATAAAAACCAAGTGTAAAAATAATAAATTGCGGTGGAAATAAATAAAAATATGGGAATAAAAATAAAGTTTGCTAAATAAAATAGATGAATAAATGGATAAACTAATAAAAAACAATATAAAAAATGACATATTTAATTATTTATTTCCTCATTTATTTATTTATTTTTGATTATGACAGTTTTGGCCCTCCATACATACGTGTGCTTATAGGCCATCCTCTGAGGAGCCCATACATGTTTACACTGAGAAGTTCGGTGGTTACCAGTTCAGACTGCGTCTCCGTGACAGAGACGATGTGTTTCTTGTCTTTCTCATAGTTCTGATGTGTTTTACAGGAGGCCTTCTGCAAACACAGAAACCTTGGCAGAAGAAAGTCTTCCATCTCTGTTCACACACCTCCAAACTCCATCCTCACGTCTCATGGCTGGGCTTAGACAAAAATCAGAAAAAGATCAGGATATGAAAACATCACCATCATGGATATGATCCTTCTTCCCATGACCATCAGAGGTCTGGTACCCCACCCTTACCTACCCTTGTTCTCGTCAATCATCCATTCAGCCTTTCCTCTTCCATCGTCTGCCTTATCCTCTCATGCACATCCCCATCTCTCTCCCATCCACGCATCTCCTCTTCCTTCCTATTCCTGACACACCACAGTATCACCACAGATGTCCCACCTCAACCTCATGTAGCAGATCCCGCATAACTCGTCATTAAATGCTAAAATGCATGTTTTGGTGTAAACTGAGGGAGGATAACAAATAAGAGGAGGAGAGAGCTAGGAGTTATTTTAATGGAAGGTGGTGAAAGAGGGTGAGAAGCAGGATGAGGAGGACAACCAGGAGGATTCTTAAGTGTTTGCAGGTTCAGTGTGAGGACAGCAGAGTGAGTCATGTTGGCACACGTTCCTGTCATAACAACATTTATTACTCAGACAGAAAGCATCCCAAGTCCAAACAACAGCTCTTTGATCTTCTGCTGAGGTGTTCTCAGTCTGAGGCCTGGTGTCCACATCTAACATCAGCTCGGCAGCTCAGCTTTTGAGTCACTGTTGGGTCAGAACCAACCTGAGTGTTTGGGCGGTCAGCGTACTGAACTCTAGTTCCATGTGGAATTGGGGATGGACTCCGTATTGGTTCCTGGTTCCACTGTGGTCGGCCACATGGTTGACACCAATCCATGGTTCAATTTGGGTCATGAATGGAAATGTATGAATGGGTTGGAAATGAGAACCTCAAACTGGGCCAGATAACTTTAAACCTGCATCAGGTCAACTTGGAACCATGTCCATCAGTGAGTTGGTAAGGATACGGAGGTTAGAAAGTTGACTTTTTCTCCCATTAATCTCCATTCAAAACAAACTTGGATTCTCAGAGCAAAATGCAATTCTCATGTGTTTTTAACTTGACACCATTTAAATTCTGTTCAAATTAGGGTAAATATAAAAAGAAATTACACGCATACGTTCCTCCAACTCGTGTGGTGCTTATAGTTCAAAAATGGTTTTGATATGACTTTTTGTTTGCGAACAGCTCGTGGTTGTTCGAGGAGTTCTTTCAACACTCCCTCATCTGGGAGCAGAATATCCCTGTAGCAACATTAACTAGCAGGTGTGGGCCAGTTATGTGTGTAAGACTGGAATCACACACACACTTCCTTCAGTGGTTCAACAGAATGCATTTAATTAACAGTCCACAATTTTTATTGGTTTTTATTGGACATCAGTGATTCAGTGCTGTCATTCAGTGTCTATATACAGATGTGCCTCTTCTCTCATTCTCTCTCTCTCACACACACTCTATATATCATACTATAGGTGTGTCTACATGTCAGTGTCTGTCTGCAGCCCCTCCTTCACACTCATTAGACCTGGCTCCATCATTGTACCAATCATTTAGCTTCTTCATTGCGACATGGCTGCCTTCATAATACATGTATGTATATGTGAGCGGGCAACAGCTGCTTTAGCACCCATCAAAATTTCTTCAGAAATTTTCTAGTTTATAGATGAAATGAAACATCTAAAACCTTTTTAGGTTTAAAGGTGCAATACAAAGAGATTTAGCTTGTTTGAAAAAATCGAACATCTTCAATAATTTGGCCCTGCTTTGTTTACGGAAAAACAAGATAAACTGGCTGTGGACTTGTTGTCTGAATTAGTGGCTTCCATTTAAAGAACTTCTGATAACATTTAATACTTTCATTGTTGAAATGTTAGACTTGATTAAAAGAAAAATATAAATCCTTCATTTTTCCTCCCAGACTAAATAACCAGTCTTTTCTTCATGCTTTTTAAGTTGAATGAGTAAAGGAGTAAATGAAAGGTTCTGGTTGTATTGGATCCCATTTCATCATTCTCCAATTAGAGAGATCTCTTAAGTGTGTTCAAACCATTAAAAATAACCCACCAGAGCATCCAGCAAACTACACCACCTACAGGCAGCAGGAGGGAAATACGATATATATGAACGTTTCCACGTCATAACTAAGTGCTGTGATAACATGAAGCACTGTCAAGCATCAGTATATTTAATATGACAGCTGGTTTTTCACTTCTGAATTACACTCAATCAACAAGACACGTAATTAACCGGACTTAACAATACACCTGGTCAGAAAAAAAGTTGTGGTTAAGTCTTAAATACTCTTTTTATGGATTAACGTCATCTTTTCAAAGACACGTTTCTTGTTTCCTTGGTTACAAGTAAACAGAACAGGTTACTTCTTGACTGAATTCAGGAAAAACTTAATTTGTTTGGGGTTTTAAAACAATCATGGGTAATGCTAAAATATTTCCTCTTTTTGATGAAACCATTACATGAAGTTGCTTTCATGACCGCTAGAGGTCACATTTTCTTCAAACATGAGGGTTTTAGCCTGCATGTTTCGGAGGAAGAAGTCTTTTTGTTGAGTCCTCTGTTGTGTGTTCCGCTGATGAGTAAAGCCTCATTTCACCAAGGGGTGCGGGTCGGGACCATAGACTGTATATAAAAGATGGACGGAGCCTCCGGGATGTCACCCGTAAGTTTCTGAAGACCACAAGTGAAGCTCGCTGGGCATTCCCACCATCGCCATCTTGGTAGCATCACGTGTGTCGTTAGTCTCGGAAAATCCATGATGGGCAAAGAGGTCAAGCTGAGAGGGGGACTGTGAAGGTGGGGGTGGACGATTGACAACCATCAAACTACGAGCTGCCTGTAGCTAAGAGCTAACCGAGTGAACCCTGAGCAACAGTAGCTAACCAGCTAATGGAGGTAGGCAGGCTAAAGCTAAGGCACGCCAGCTAAAAACTGTGTTTGTGCTACACTCCCCCTTCTTTCCATGGATATTGGATACCTGTCAATCAAAAGGACACGCCCCTAACTATGCCAAATTTCAAGATTAAATAACGTCTAAACGGATGAGTTAGAAAAAAATTCACAACAGTTGTCATGAAGGTAAACTTGACCTATTAATCCTAAAATGCACCCGTCGGTGGAAACAAGGCCTGCTTCTGGTGAATGAGCTGTTATGCATTCAGAATGAAACGAAGTCAGAGTGTGAACAGCAGCTGGTTTAATGTGAAACTGTCACTCAGACACAAACATCATCTCACAGATCTTTCAGTCAACATTTTCCTCACCTCAGAAACACAGATGGTCTGGTTCATGCTGTAGATTCATCAAATAGTCTGAACACTTGTGTTGTGGTGATTATTTGATGATGCCACGTGTTCATTTACATCAACTTTACAGAAGCTCTTAACTCAGATATGAAATGAAGTTCAGTCTCTAAGATGAACCTAATTTTTATTAAAACAGTTTTCTCTGAAGTCCATTCAGGTTCTATTCATCTCTGAAGACCATAAAAGTAAACCTGAAGGGTTGTCCTACCACAGAAGCCAATGTTCTGTGTGTTTTTATGGGAGCTTTAAGTCACATCTCAACATGCCTCAGTTTTAGGGACCCTTGAAGAACCCCATAGTTTCAGGCCTGTTAATCATCCAGAACTGAACTCAGAGATGCAGGTAAGGGCTGCAGAGCCCAACATTGTTTTGATGATGGTGTCTAGAAAACATCAGTCATTACCCAAGGCCTTGAGACAAAACAGCAAATTTTAATGATTGTCACATTGTCTTCCATTAACTCTCCAAGGACTGATCAACCCTAAGATGTTACTGAAAGCTCCAGTGTGTCCAGGTGCACCAGAATCTGGGTCTCCATGAGACATTGTGTCTGCGTTGAATTTGTTCTTTTTGTCTCTTGTCCTGAGTGAGGTTTTACAGAGCTGAAGCTTTCTCCTTTGGAGACTTGCTCTGTAAGTTTCTCTGGAGAGTTTCTCAGAGACCAAAGTTTGAGGCTTCTTGTTCACTTGGATCCTGGATGGTCCACGTGTACCAGGTCTGTACAGCGTTCAGCAGTCGGTGGGTGGTTAAAGTCTCTTTTTTGACAGTGGCAGCTGTATCAGTACTTGTTCTCACAGTAGCTGCCATAGTAACAATGTCCTAGTTTGTGCTTCATCAGTAGTCATCATAGCGGTATGTGTTTGGATATGTGTAGTGGTAATCATAGCCATCAGCCCGCTCTGTTTTGGTCTGCAGAGGTTCAGGCTGGAATGACAAAGACTTGATGACTCCGCCCGGCTCCTCTGTCACTTTCACCTCCGTGGAGTATGAGGAAGGGGAGGTGTCATCCAGCAGAGAGGAACAGCCTGGGAGGCCCGGGGGTTTAACAGGAGCACAAGGCTGGTAGGATGGGAGGCCGGCTGGAGTTTTGGGACAAGACTGGTATGAAGGCAAGGCTGCAGATGGCTTTGGACAGGGTTGGTAGGACACCTGAGGAGGAAAACGAGAAACACGGGAATGGTTTAGTCCCCACATCATATTTATCGTCACTGCACTCATCCAGGTTTCACTTTCAGAAACAAATACTTAGTTTACATCAACAACAGAAGTATGTTTACTATTAACAACAATTGCAGGAGGTTACAGCTGCTGATCTAATGAAAGTCACCTCAATCATGAAGACTACAAAACAACACAACGTCTTTGATGTTCCTGGAACCATAAAGAAGTGGAACACCTGAGTGCTGGGAACTGTAACGAAGTGAAACACTTGACACCAGGGGGTCATAAAGAGGTGGAACGTCAGATTCCTGGGAACCACAAAAAAGTGAAACAACTCCTGGGAACCATAGAAAAATGGAACACCAGACTCCTGGAGATCGTAGAGAAGTGGAACACCTGACTACTGGGAGCTATAAAGAAGTGGAACAGTGGACTCCCCTACTCCCTAACCCCTCGTTCAGTACATAGGGCTGCACTATATAGCACACTACATAGTGACTCATTCTCTTGGCGATTCGGACACGAAACTGCCTATTTTTTCCTGGCCGTAGCCACGTGACTATCAGCCATCACCACGGCAACTACAACAGCGTCAAGATGTCATTCCAAATCCAATCCAAAGTTGTGTGTACATATTTTTATTTTTATTCCTTATGTTGTATTTTATTCTTTGTTGCATATCTATTAAAAAAATGTTTCTTTTGCCTCTTTGCACCATGTTGAGCTTCTGCCCGCAATGCATTGTGTTCTATATTTACCCGTCTAGTGACCATCGATGCACGCTACTTTTCAAGATGCATTATGGGTAGTTTTTTCTCTCTGGACATTCGGACACTCAGACAAAATGGTGTGGCCCCTATTTAGGGTACTATGTAGGGAGTAGAATGTACATTCAGACAGAGCCATAAAGAAGTGGACCCTGACTACTGGGGACCGTAAAAAAGTGGAACACCGGACCCCTGGGGGTCATAATAAAGGGGAACATCTGACTTCCATAAGGAAGTGGAATACCTGACTTGTATAAACTATTATAAAGGCCAATTTTATGAATCTGACTCACCTTGGTTGTTGTGGTGATGATGGTCTGCAGTGGTGTGGGTGACCCTGGAGGGTTGCTAGAGTAACGACAGGGGTACTCGGTGCTGTAGTAATGGTGGTTGTCACTATACGGGGCTGAAGTCTTTAGTAGGTCCTTCCAAGCTGGAGGGGCTTTTGTCTGATGGTCGAAGGAGGAAGAGGAGGAGAGAGGAGCTGATGATGAAGACGGAGTTGATGAGGAACCCAGGACGGGTGCAACCCTGCAAATAAACCAAAAGCTGGTTTATAAGTGCAGAGACCATGAGGAAATGTTTAGTACAGTCATAATCTGGTTTGGACCTGTTGACGATTTGCTTTTAATAACTGGTTTACTCTTAAGTATCAAGATCTTGGTTTTACTGCACATGGAAGTTCATGAGCAAGATGATCTGGTTTGAATTTGCTGATACTCTAACGGTCTGGAGTAATCCTCCAAAGAGTTTGAGGAAGTGAACTTGACTGGATCAGAATCTGGTTTAGGATTTACACTCCCAGGATCCAGTATGGACCTGTTTACACACGTGTGTAATGGTGTGTGGGTGTGTGTGAGGCTGACCTCGGGTCACAGAAGTCAGAGGTCACAGGATATGAGGGTGAGGTCAGGTATCCTTGGAAGTCATAGCTGGGCCGGCTCATGTAAAGCCTGGGATTGGCTGGTTTCTGAAGTGTGGGCGGGGCCTCTCCTAGTGCATTATGGGAGTTGTAGTATGGCTCTGGGCTTTGGAATGCTGGGTAGTGCTGTGGGAAGTTGGGTTCAATGAAGGAGATTCTGTCTGCTGGCTCCACACAGAGAAGGGCGGGTCCCAGCGCCTACAACAGTAAACAACAAAATAGTAAACAAACAACAACACACATGACTACATGTCTGCAGTCTTGGTTTGCTGGAGTCCACCTGAGGCTCAATGAGTCGTCTCTTGGGCGTGAATGGTGGTGAGCTGACCCGTCTCTTTACTGAACTTCTCCTGGCCTCAGTTTCAGATTTGGATTCTGGTCTTGGATGATCGTGGACCCCCTTAGCCTGAAGAACAACAGTAAAGTTAAACACCAGCAGGCTCAAGATCAACAACAAGAACCGGTCTAGGGTTCAGGATCGCATTAAAGTTTGTTATGGGTCTGCCGATTCTGACAAGTGTGTGTGTGTGTGTCTAGTCTGATCACCAGTCTCTGCCAGATCGTTGCGCTCACTCCTGTGGTAGCATCAGGCCTCTCAATGTATAATGTTGTGAATACTTATATGCTCTTTCCCTCCCCGCTCAGTAATCCTTATTGCCAACCAGTCGTTCCGGAGCTCCAGCTCATTCCTACCTGCTCATCTGCCATTCCGCCCTGTCGCTGACCCACCTGTTCCTATCACGGAACTACACAGCCAAACACCTACACATCACTGCTTGGTTTTGTCAAATCAAACTATAAAAACTTCAAGAAGTGCATGTTTGCTTTTCTGTCCACTTTCCACCTGCTAAAACATTGGTTTCTCGTGATAATCTAATTTTGGTTCAGACCTGAGTCTTTGTATAAAGCCAGAATCTAGACCAGGTTAAGTTGTTTACACAGGATCTGGTGTAGGTCTGCAGAGGCCAAATTGTAATGGTGCATTCTCACCAGGATACTTTCGAGTGGGTTCAGGTGGTAGTAGCAACTTTCGAAATGGGATTATGGTCCCGCTGCAGTACTCAAATGAATCAGACCTTGTAAATAATGTGTTCCACTCTCCGCCAGAGGTGGCACTGCACCGATAATTACTGAGGAAGACAACAAGACACACAATGAAGAAGAAAACTGGTTCATCAATTGTTTAATGCAGAAAAACTTGTGTTTCCATCAGAGTAAAACATGGAGCTGCATCAGATCCTAGCGGTCTTGGGTTGATTAGATTTCTATCAAACCTTTCGCCGTATTTTTCCACATCTGACTGCAAGACATTTCTCCCGTCCAGAGCTGCCCATCGTCCTACGTGTGTGTATGTTTTGATTGTGTTTTACGGTGTTGCGCACTGAACCCACAATGCACTTTGTTTTGTAGTTTGCTTCCTACATTTGGTCCACTGGAAGCAGACCGAGACCTGCGTTTGCAGGCAAGTCCACTTCTTTGATTAAAATCAGACTTTACTTAACAATTCACAATACTCCAAACAAAGCAGATTTTCCGAGCAAACAGACAAGGATTCAAATCAAAAAGGCTGCCGTGAGTGCGCCCCAAATTTCTGTTATCCTGCCCTAGTGGTTTAGTCCCATTCCAGACTGGAATCAGAGATGATCAAACTGGTTTTCTGGTAATTTGTTTAAGTACTGCAGTGTGTGTTAAGTCTGAGGTGATGAAAGTGTCACCTGGAAGAAGATGGCTTTTCCATCCACTCTCCAGAAGTTGGTGACAGGGTACCCACTGTGGCCGCGACACGGCAGCAGCTCCAGGGCGGCGTTGCAGCAAGGACACAGCTTCTCTAAAACGCAGAGAGCCTGGTCAGATAAACATGGACTGAAGACACAGGAACCAGGTCTGCCCTGGGCTAATCTTACTCTGTTGTTTCTGCCGAGCTTTGTCACAGATGGCGGGGCGCAGCTGCAGTCTGGATCCGTCCAGCAGAGTGCAGCCTCGAGAACAGACCACCACGCCCAAACAAGACTTCTTCAGGATCTGACAGTTGTGGTTGTTGGTGTTTCTCATGGCCCAGCCAGACAGGTGCCGCTGAGCATTCTTATCTTCGGCTGCACAAAACACAAACACTCAGATTCACCATACTATCAGCTATCAGAGATGCAGACTTTTGAATTGAACACTGATAACAAGCTGGAAAGTCTCCGTCTTCTTTAGCTCGGATGGTGCAGCATCCATGATTACTAACGAGAACGTCAAACTCGGACTCGGATGATTGTAGAACACTTTCCCCTTAATCAAACAGTCCAATTCAAATGAGCCTCAGCCCACTGGACAAAATGGTGCTTCGGACCATGTTTGAAATATGGCTTCCGTTTTGCATGATAGTGCTTTAGTTGGCATCTGCAGATGGCACGGCGGATTGTGTGAACTGATAGTGGTTTCTGGAAGTATTCGTGGGACCATTTATTAATGTCGGTGACAACTGGGCCGATGAAGGATGCTGTGTTGTCTGAAGGCCCTAACAATGGCCTTCAGACACCCAATACAGGTCTTCGGTCTTGCCCCTTATGCACAGACAGGTCTCCAGTTCATCAGATCTTTTGATAATGTTATGCACTGTAAACGGTGAGATTTGCAAAGTTTTTGCAATTTGATGTTGAGTATTTGAAGTATTACACAATCTATTCGCACTCCCTTATATAACTAATCGTGTTACAGGCCTGACATCAGTTAACATAGTTACTTGCTAGATGTTTGCCCAGTTGAATCATTTTTAACTTTCGTGCTTTTTCAGCCATATGTTGCCCCATGCCAATTATTCTTCAGCAAGCATCACTTCTGAAAACAGCTAATTTTGTGCATTGAATAGCAAAATTCTCAGTTTAGACGTGTGTTATGTAATTCCTGTTCTGTTGTGAATAAAATATTGGCTCATGTGATTTGAAGGTCTTTTAGTTTTCATTTTGTTCAGATTTCCAGAACGTCCCAACTTTCTGGAAATTAGAGATCTCACAGAAATCGGACTGCCATGATGTCTGCCATCTGCCGTGTTCACATGGACACCAACATTGAGATGAAAATCCTGATCGGAAAACAATGCTTCATGTAAACATTCCAATCAGGTGACTCTGATCCAGCCACACTCATTCCAATCAAAACTTCATTCCGATCCAGGCAGGTATGTACTGGTGGTTGTTCTGATCAGCGTGCATGAAAACACACATTCTGAATGTAAAAACTATTCTTAATGAGCACGTCTGTTACGTCAGCCGTACATCAAGGTGATATAATCCCATACTTTATGGCTTATATCGCACTGAGATGGCCAGTTTATTCCTTTATATCTGCTGACATGGACAGCATCATGGAAATCTGGACTGATGAGCTAGACAGTGGTCTACAGTTATTGATACGTGTAAGTTACCTGGAGGTCAAAGTCAGTCTGTTTTCATATAAGACATCAGAGCATCGATTTACATTATGATTAATCTGACAGAAGCTGATTTTAATAACTGACAATCCACACTGGAAAATAAAACACTAATCTGGTTATAATACGTTTTCAAAAGTTGATAAAGCTCATTCAAACTTTTGCAAAGTTTTTAAATTTTTCGTTTAGCCAGATTTTTGGCATAACAAAGCTATCACTGGTTTAGACTGCAGGACACCGTGCAAATGATTTGTTTGTGTTACCGACTAATTTTATTTTGTGGTTGCAGCCTTGCTCCGATAAGAGCAAATAACGTTACATGGATACATACAATTTAGTGTCAGATTGGCAAATATTCACCAATATTTACTGTGTTTTTGTTATTGGGAATAAAATCCAGTGTTTTCTTGGTCATGGAGGCAGGCCACAGCATTAGTGGAAAAACAGCATCAATCACTGTTTAAAATGTTCTGCTGCTGTTTGAACAGCCAGGAAATGTGCCGGTCTTTCCAGATTTCCTAGACATTAGTCTGATTCTCATCTGTTCTGCTCTGACATGTACAGAAATGCCACCTCAGCGATGGTGGAAAGACTTCTGTTGTTTGCCCAGATTAGAATTTTAGATCAACTTTAAAACAAAGTAAAACTAAAATACTTTCAACACAAAGTGTTTAAAAAATTTTACCTCTTGTCACACCACCTGACATTTGGCTACCAAACAAGTTATCCTTCATCCTTCCAGTTTGAAATAATTAACTTCACAGGTAGGAGAGTCTGAACACCACTAAACACCAGACAGATAAATGTGAGCATAAAGCCTGCACCACTGGAATTGTGTTGTAAGCGTGTTTAGAATTTAGATAAAGTTTATTATTCAACAAAAATGGCCACAACAGTTTGCTTTGCTGAGTCATGCTAAAATGGAAACAGGGCTGCCCACAACCTGAAATCTGTGATGTCATCATGGAGGTGGAAACTCATGACATTTTGACATGTCTTCTGGAGACATTTTTACTTTTTAATAAGGTTATTCAGCAGTTTGTTTTTTGTTTTCTTTTTTTTATACAGACTACTCTTCAGTCTGCCTTTATCGTTACCATGGTAACACAGAAACAGCACCATACAAGGAGAGAGACGGTAGAAATAAAAGGCTTAATGAAACATCTGTGTTCATCATGGCCCACAAGTTAAATCCATTATCATCCTGACATCAGAACATCTGATCAGGTCATGTCAGGGTTTCCACAACCCGAGGAAGAAAGAGATGAACTGGGGTGAATGGAGATGTTTCTCACCGCTGTAGATGTAGCGGACGTAACCGTCTGTCCACTCCTGGAATGGGTCAAACTGCTTCAGGTCCTAGAAGAGGGACAGATGGACAGACACAGAGACAGATGGATAGTTGGTCAGATTCTATGTTTTAATGGGGAGAATGCAGATTTGTTACTAGAGCAAAGTTTCTGTTAGATTCTCAGAAGAAGTCACGGAGTTCCGGGTTCTGATCCCGTACCGACACTTTTCACATTGTGCACGCTTCCATCATGATATTATACGACCACATGGAGACAAACCCAGTTCTACAGGCTGAGCTCATGATCAGACGGTGGTGTGAAAAAGTTTGCTCGCTTCATGATTTCATTTTTTTTTTTTTTCTGCACATTTGTCACATTTAAATGTTTCAGATCATCAAACAAATTTAAATATTAGTCAAAGACAATAAATATAAATATGTAGTTTTTAAAGTAAGGTTTTTATTAACAGAGAAAAAAAATCCAAACCTCTCACCTGAGCTCAGTTTCTCTAACTACACCCAGGCCTGCTTACTGCCTCACCTGTTCTCAATCAGGAAATACCTTAAATAGGACCTGCCTGACAAAGCGAAGTAGACCAAAAGATCCTCAAAAGCCAGACATCATGCTGAAGATCCAAAGAAATTCGGGAACAAATAAGAAAGAAAGTAACTGTGATCTAAGTCTGGAAAAGGTTATAAAGCCATTTCTAAAGCTTTGGGACTCCAGTGAACCACAGTGAGCATTATCCACAGATGGCAAAAACATGGAACAATGACGAACCTTCCCAGAAGGGGCCGACCGACCAAAATTACCCAAGAGCGCAGCAACGGCTCATCCAAGAGGTCCCAGGAGACCTCACAACAACATCCAAAGACCTGCAGGCGTCACTGCCTCAGTTAAGGTCCGTGTTCATGGCTCCACCATATGAAAGATGCTGGGTAAAAATGGCCTGCATGGCAGAGTTCCAAGAAGAAAACCAAAAACATTAAGGCTAGTCTCAATTTTGCCAGAAAACAAATTGATGACCCCCAAGACTTTTAGGAAAATACTCTGTAGACCGACGAGACAAAAGTTGAACTTTTTGGAAGGTGTGTGTCCTACTAGAGAACATCATACCAACGGTAAAATACGGTGGTGGTAGTGTGGTGGTCGGGGGTTGTTTTGCTGCTTCAGGAAGACTTGCTGTGATAAATGGAAGCATGAATTCTGCTTCTACCAAACAATACTGAAGGAGAATGTCCGGGCATCTGTTCATGACCTCAAGCTGAAACAAATTTGGGTTCTGCAGCAGGACAAAGATTCAAACACCCCAGCAAGTCCACCTCTGAATGGCTGAAGGAAAGTTGGGGCTGTTAAGGGAAGCCCAGTCAGTTATCAGTTTCACACACAGGGCCATGCAGATTTGGATTTTTCTGTTCCCCTTGATAATAAAAACCTTCATTTAAAAACTGCATTTTGTGTTTACTTGTGTTGTTTTTCCACTAATAATTAATATTATTTAATGACATGAAACATTGAAGTGTGACAAACATGCAAAAAAGTTAGAAATCGTGAAGGGGGCAAACATGTTTCCGCATCATCTGGATCAGACGTGTCCCTGATAAGAACTAAAGTCAGCAGTCTGACACTTTGCTGTGGTTAGAGAAACAAAAAAAATTATGTGATCTGGAATCTGCTGCTGTGTCTATAAACCAGAAACCTTCAGCATCCACACTCCATTGCCTTCACGCTGGTTTTCATGGTAAACATCTGGACCAGTTTAACTGGAGCTCTGAGTTTAGATCTTTAAAATAAAGACCCAGCAGATCCTTCGTGTGACTCTTGGTATGATGGTTGGTTATGTTCAAGCCTCAAAAAAAGTTGGAAGTTTTCTAAACAGCAACAAGAAGTTAAATCTGTGATTATTTTATTAGTTTGAACATTTTTTTCAACAGAAACAATAACAAAGAAGTCTGATTCTTCACTGGAATTCCAAATTTATATCTGCTGCAGCAACACACCCACTTAGATTTGATCCAGAGCCAAATAATTATCCGGTTACATGATCCTGGAAGATTCTCCAAACAGATTATCTGCAAACAGGTAGGGGTGTCAGGATTGGGTATAAAACAGCATGCACCAAAGATTCAGTCTTTCCAACAAGGACGGGTTTGCCACTTTGGTCCCAACTCCATCAGAGAATAATGAAAAAGTTAAACAAATATTTCTCAATGACAGATTGCAAAGAACTTTGGTCTTTCAGCATCTACAGGGCAGAATGTTCGGAAAAGATTCAGAGAAAGTAGAAAACCAGTGGAAAACAAAATCGGGATCATCCGTTCATTAAAAGAAGCTGATGAAAACATGATTCTATCCATCAGGTCCAG
>JBAFTB010000020.1:26488857-26501699 GCA_037177355.1 Melanotaenia trifasciata | reverse complement strand
CTCTTATTATTGCACGTTGAAAAGCACTTTGGTTCAGCTGTTGCTGTTGTAAAGCGCTATACAAATAAAGTTTGATTAATTTAACTTTTCTGGTCTTATTGGAGGTTTTAGAAACTGAAATTAAATCAGGTATTCTTTACTCTTCTCAATGAGTGGCTGGTGCTGCTGAAGGCCCTTTCCCATCCAAAAGTACTCACAAGAGCCTCGGCCCTCACCCAGCATCAGTCCCATCCATCTTTGTGTTTGCCTGAGAAAAGAAGGAAAAAGGATGATCTGGAAGAGTTTGAATGATGACAGCAAGCATAAAAAAGAAGAGAACAAATTACATTAAAGTTTATAAAAGTGGTCTCATTCATGAACAGATTCTATTTCATGCAACAAGAAATACAAAAATGTGTAACTGGGAGGACGGTCAGATAAAACATGACTTACTCATGAACTTTTTATGTGAAACAGCAAGTGAACAAAACATTCTCCAGTTTCTCCCAATGGAAATGCAACTGCAGTGAAACTGGTTAGATATTCCAATATTCCAACTTCCACCATGGATCACCACGGTGACGGGTGGATGTTCCGCTAATCCAACTTCCACTATGGATCACCACGGTGACGGGTGGATGTTCCGCTAATCCAACCTCCACCACGGATCACCACGGTCACGGGTGGATGTTCCGCTAATCCAACTTCCACCTTGGATCACCACAGTGACGGGTGGATGTTCCACTAATCCAACCTCCACCACGGATCACCACGGTGATGGGTGGATGTTCCGCTAATCCAACCTCCACCACGGATCACCACGGTGACTGGTGGATGATCACCACGGTGACGGGTGGATGTTCCGCTAATCCAACTTCCACCATGGATCACCACGGTGACGGGTGGATGTTCCGCTAATCCAACTTCCACCATGGATCACCACGGTGACGGGTGGATGTTCCGCTAATCCAACTTCCACCATGGATCACCACGGTGACGGGTGGATGTTCCACTAATCCAACCTCCACCACGGATCACCACGGTCACGGGTGGATGTTCTGCTAATCCAACTTCCACCATGGATCACCACAGTGACGGGTGGATGTTCCTCTAATCCAACCTCCAATATGGATAACCACTGTGACAGGTGGATGTTCCACTAATTCAACCTCCACCACGGATCACCACGGTGACGGCAGATTTAAAGTGTTGTTGGGCATGGATTTTCCTTTTTGGTCTCAATAACCACACAGCCTTTAAACAGCAATGTTTCCCTCCAGTAATTGTTAGAAATGTAAATATCTCACCGGGACATCTCTAATCTTTACATGGCGTTAACGTTCTCTGCATCTGCTGGTTTCTACCATCTGCTGGGGAACTTTCCTCAGCTGAAGGTTTGATTCCCATCCTGCCATGAAATATTTATAAGCCTCTAATCTGACTTGTATGCTTTTAATTCTGCCTGTGAAGTGTGACTGTTGATTGACCAGGTAGCTGTAAATGTCAAGGTAAGGTAAATCGAGTAGCAATGTCTCCATCAACTGGATGTTTTGGAGTTTTTTTTTAAACCAGAAGTCGGACGGATTTTCAGCACCAAGAAGCGCATGTTTTTCTAAATATCCCTGTCTGACTGGTTTGGAAATTGTAAAGTCCACTAGTGCCATCCATGATGAGGAACAGTTAATAGTCATTGGGAGCGGGTCCCAGCTCGCTTGTTGCCACCCAACATGGCGACATAAACAAACAGTGTGATGTCACTGAGAATGCTCAACAAAAAGACAGACAAGCTGGAAAAAACATGAATCACAACAACAAAAACATGAGCAGGCAGACGAGAACAATGAGTTTAAACCACAGATCGGATCATCTGCTGCTTCACTCATCCATCACTGATACCTGACAGATAACTGATTGATAACAGATAACTGACTGATGACTGATATCTGTGTTTCATATGAATCTGATTCAGTCTCTGTGTTTTCAGATCCTGGGTCAAGCTTCTCTTCCAGGTTGGTCTCTTCTTTGTGTTTTTCATTGTCAGACTGTTTGCTCTCTCTTTCTCATTTTCATTTGTCCCATCTGTCCATCTGACCTGTTTGCCCCATCTGACCCATTTGTCCCATCTGACCCGTTTGTCCCATCTGTCCTGTTTGTTCCATTTTCCCCGTTTGTCCCATCTGTCCATCTGACCTGTTTGTCCCATCCGTCCTGTTTATTCCATTTGTCCCTGTTTGTCCCATCTGACCCATTTGTCCCATCTGACCCGTTTGTCCCATATGTCCTGTTTGTCCCATCTGTCCCACCTGACCCATCTGTCCCATCTGACCCATTTGTCTCCTCTGTCCTGTTTGTCTCATCTGACCCATCTGACCCGTTTGTCCCATCTGTCCTGTTTGTTCCATTTGTCCCTGTTTGTCCCATCTGAACTGTTTGTTCCATTTGTCCCCGTTTGTCCCATCTGACCCATTTCTCCCATCTGTCCTGTTTGTTCCATTTTCCCCGTTTGTCCCATATGGCCCGTTTGTCCCATCTGACCCATCTGTCCCATCTGACCCGTTTGTCCGATCTGTCCTGTTTGTCCCATCTGTCCCACCTGACCCATCTGTCCCATCTGACCCATTTGTCTCCTCTGTCCTGTTTGTCCCATCTGACCCGTTTGTCCCATCTGTCCTGTTTGTTCCATTTGTCCCTCAGTCAGTCAGCTGTCTGTGGTCCTGCTTCAGTTGGCTCAGTTCACTCTACAGACTAACATTTACTTCTCTCTGAGACTGGAGGTAAGAAACCACGAAACTGAATCATTTCCTGAGTTTCATTGGTCTCAGGTGGTCTGTACTGATCCCTGGTCTCTGGTACAGATCAACACTGGTCTCTGGTGGTCTGATATTCTCTGGTGGTTTGCACTGGTCTCTGGTGGTCTGATATTCTCTGGTGGTCTGCACTGGTCTCTGGTGATCTGATATTCTCTGGTGGTCTGCACTGGTCTCTGGTGATCTGATATTCTCTGGTGGTATGCACTGGTCTCTGGTGGTCTGATATTCTCTGGTGGTCTGCACTGGTCTCTGGTAGTATACACTGGTTTCTTGTGGTCTGCACTGGTCTCAGGTGTGCTATCCTTCGTATCCTGTAACTTTCTGTGAATCTGAAGCCATTTCTCTTGTTTCAGGCGATCCGAACCTTCAACAGCATCCTGGAGTCTCTGAGCCGGGACCAGAGGAGACTGATCCAGAACAACCAGAACCAGATCCAGATACTGTAAGACACCGTAATACTCTAGACCCTGGGACTGTAACACCTTAATATGCTGTGGTACACACTGGGATGGATCAGAACTGAGTCCTGTGTTCTTACCTGTCTTAACAGGTATCAGGTGGCAGCAGCCGTTCTCACCGTTGGAGGTGAGTTCATCTGAATGTTTCTCTGCCTCAGTCTGCTTATGACCATACTCCTGTTGGGGATTAATGTTTTTGTTCGTATTTGTTTAGAAAATTATTTTTGTTGGAGGGAGGACCTCCTCTCAGCTGTGTGACCAGTGATCCCATTAAGCTTTGGGACTGTTGCTGTGCTGTCTTTTAGTTTCCTTTCCAGTCAGCTCGCTCTCTGATTGGCTGCATTTCGTTCCACATCACAATCCACACAGTCACGACTCAGGAGTCGTCGGCTTTCCTCACGCGTGAAGATTTTTGCTCGTAAATATTGAACATGTTCAGTACTTTCAGTTGTTGGCCACGACCCATTTCAGAGCCGACTGTTGTTTTAAAAAAAAGTTGTTTAAAAAGGTGTTGACATAATCCAGCTGGGACCGTGGGAATTTTGACACTGCTTGTCTAAAATTTGAAAAAGTTTTAAATTCACCAAAGTGTATGTGGTAGTGTTGCATTCAAACAGCCTGGGAAATAAAAGTGGTCCTCAGTGATATAGCTGCTCATGCTCTTGTCTCATTTAATAAAGTTTACGAAAAAATCTGGCAAAGTTGACATAAACTGAGGACAAGACTTTGATAGGCAGAATTTAATTCAAAATATTGTTTCACGCTCACTTTGTTAATCAATTTATATAACTACAACTTTTCTTTTTAATTTGATGTGTCTGTATGTATGTACAATTTTTGAGTTATTAAAGATCTTTTAAAAGTGATCAATACTTGGAACTCTTGCTGAGGACAAAAAGATAACATGGACCTTCTAACCCCAGACCATACGTTTAAGCAAAATTTCACAAAAAACATTAAAAATATGCGGAGACAAAAACAAAGGTATACACAGTTCCTTCCAATCCAGTTCAATCTAGTCTGACCTGGTTCAGTCTGGTCCGACCTGGTTCAATGTGGTCTGACCTAGTTCATTCGAGTTTGACCTGGTCTGATCTGGTTCAACCTGGTCCGATCTGGTCTGACCTTATTCGGTCTGGTCCAACATGGTCTGATCTGGTTCAATCTGGTCCAAGCCAGTCCGATCTGATCCAGCCTGGTCTGACTTTGTTCATTCTGGTCCAACCTGGTTTAGTCTGGTCCGACCTGGTTCAGTCTGGTCCAACCTGGCTCAATCTGGTCCGACCTGGTTCAATGGGGTCTGACTTGGTTCAATCTGGTCTGACCTAGTTCAGTCGAGTTTGACCTTGTCTGATCTGGTCCGATCTGGTCTGACCTTATTCGATCTGGTCCAACATGGTCCGATCTGATCCAACCTGGTCTGGCTTTGTTCATTCTGGTCTGACCCGGTTCGATTTGGTCCAGCATGGTCCGATCTAGTCTGACCTTATTCGGTCTGGTCCAACCTGGTCTGGCTTTGTTCATTCTGGTCTGACCCGGTTTGATTTGGTCCAACATGGTCCGATCTGGTCTGACCTTATTCAATCTGGTCCAACATGGTCTGATCTGGTTCAGTCTGGTCCAACATGGTCCGATCTGGTCTGACCTTATTCGGTCTGGTCCAACATGGTCTGACTCTGTTCAGTCTGGTCTGACCCGGTTCGATTTGGTCCAACATGGTCCGATCTGGTCTGACCTTATTCGGTCTGGTCCAACATGGTCTGACTCTGTTCAGTCTGGCCTGGCCTGGTTCAGTCTGATCCGACATGGTTTGATGTGATCTGTGATCCACAAGAAAACCACCAATCAGTGAGGCTAACTGGAGAAAAAGGCCTCAGTTTACTAGGGAGCATAAAGACTGGACTCTGGAGCAATGCAAGAAGGTCATGTGGTCTGAAGAGTCCAGATTTAGTCCAGAATGATGTCAGCTGACATCTGAATATACTGAATGAGCAGGTTATTCCTTCTTCCCTGATGGAACGGCCATTTTCCAAGATGACAGTAAACAGACGTGGACCAGACCGGTCATGTCTGTGGTTCTCTGTTTCAGACTACGAGCTGCAGGTCAGCCTATCAGAGGCTCTGTGTCGTCTGACTCCACGCAGAGACCGCAAGCAGAGAGCCAATCAGTGGTTCTCCAGCCATGACATCAGCAATGCCTTCTGTGACATCAGAGACGCAGACTTTGAGGTGGTGAGTGACTCACCTGTCTCTCTGAACTCTTGTCTTACCTGGTCTGCCCTTACCGTCTGTCTCTTCCTCCAGGACTGCAGGCATTTCCTAAACTTTGTTAACCGTTACCATGGAGACCACAAGAGGTAAACAGCCTTAAACCAGAGCAAATCTGACGGGTGCCATTATGTGGGTTCATTATTTCCCGTGTTTTGTCTGGCAGGGTCTACACCTTCCCCTGCATGCGAGCCTTTCTTAACTCCACTCAGGTACAGCACAACTTGTAGCTTTATTTAACATCCAGAACTGTTAACGTCATGTTCTTTGTGCAGCTGTTTCGGCCACAAGACGACAAGCTGGACGAATTCTGGGTTGATTTTAACGTGGGCTCCGAATGTGTGAGCTTCTTCATTGATGATCCTCAGGTGTGTACCACTGTAGTACTACTGTAGGACTAGTAGTACCATTGTCCTACACACAGATTTCACTGTCACACTTTAAGTTCTACTTACTGAACCAAATAAAAAGCATGTTCCATGTATCCATCTAAATTTGATTTAAACACAAAAATGTGACCACACAATGGCGTCGTGGAGCCGTCAATTCAGATTTAAATATATTGTTCCAGTTCACATCATAGTCATCCCTAAACTCTTCAATGACAAAATCCAGTTCAGTCCAGTTCAGTTAAATTCACATTAGTCCAACTTAAAATACATCCATTCATATAAACCATTTCAGAAAATTATAACCCAGGGCTCCAGACTGCGACCAAATGGTCGCATTTTGTGACTAAAATGTGAGAAAGTGTGAGTGCATTCAGACGACGTTCAGCTCTGTTTCAGGACCAGGCTGGAAATGAAACGTAAAAGCTGCTGTTGGAGGATCCTGCTGGTTCACCGTCACAGTAACTCTGTTAATGAAGAGTGTGGACAAAATATTTAAAAAGGTGTTGTGACATGTTCCAGACTCACAATTAAAAAACAAAATACACTTACAAAACAGAACTAAAAAATAAAAAAAATATTGATAGAATTTTTATTTTATTTATGTATTTTATTTTATATATTTTAATTTATTTTATTTATTTGCTGTTCTGAACATTTTAGGTTGTCTTTTTATCAATTTTTGTCTTTCCCATGACATCCCTCTATATGGCAGCATCCATTAAACTATATGTCATAGTGACTTCTAGGACAGCCAATAGCTGCTGTTCTTACTGCAGAGTGGGAACAGCGGCTGGAGGAACATCAGTCCCTGAAGCTGTTTATTACCAGGAACTACATGGACCAGTCGTACCATGTGCTGTGGGGGATGAAGATGAAAAAGTTGCCCTTCTGCTTCGACTGCAAAGTGAAAATCAAATCAGATCATCAAATCTGATTTGATTTTATTTGACAAGTTCTATGTCTACTTGGTTTGTATTAGTGTGGCCAGTAAGATGTGTTTTTTTATGTCAACTGCAAAAAGAAATGTGAAATATAAGTATTGTAATTTCTGAATTCATTGTTCAAGTATTTATCACTAATACAGTGAAAATGAGAGGAAATGTCAATTTTTGCTATGCAAGGCGTTCAGTGTGTCCCCCTAAATTTTCTGCTTGTGCTCCTAAAAATTTAGGTTAGGGGCCGCTGTGGTCCTCGTAAAAAAAAGTAAGTCTGGAGCCCTGAAACCTAAGAGAGGAGAGGAAAACCTCCACCAGAAACAGAACCTGGAAGAAAAACCTTCATTAGAACCAAATATTCACACCAAATCTTTGTATTAACAAATACTTCAAGTTCAGATTCATTCCAACCAGTATTTACCCCCAGTAATGTTCATGTTGGTTTCAGGGTTTTCTCTGGGGGTCAGTCCACATACTGAAAGAAGAAGTGGCTCATTATTCTCTACAGCTTAAACATGACGGTAGGAACAGCCACTTTAACCATCATCATCATCACTATGGAACAAAGCAGAGCTGGGTTCTCCTGCAGGAAGGGGTTTAGGGGATTTACAGTAGAGAAAAATAAAATCTGACATACTGTTTGGAGTTATGTACATTTCTAATTGCAGGACAGCTCATCAACAGAGCACTCGTTCCTGAGAACTGGGACAAAAGACGTTTAAAAAATAAGTTTACCAAAATTGTCACTTTCTCCTTTAGAGTTATATGTTCATGGAGAAAAGTCTTTGCTGCTTCACCATGTAAAGGAACAGGTTCCAAATATTTACTTTTTTTAAAACGTACATTTATCCCATTTGAAGCTGATTTGTGTCATCTCCGTCAGACACTCTTTAAATAATTTTGATCTCACAGCGTTCTGAAAACTCAAGTTTTCAAATATTTTCATTTCTACGTTCTGATTTAAATTTTGATATGTTAAAAATAATTTCATGTAATAAACAACAAACACGTGTAGAGTAGAAGTTCCTTCATTATATAAACAACACAAACTCAAGAAAAAGTAAAACCACTTTTAAGTATGTCAATCATGACTGATTTATTGATTTTATTATATTAACTTGGGTTTATTATGTAGAACATGTTTTGTCCCAGTTCCCAAGAATGAGTGAGACAAAACAAAAGTAATGCAATAATTCAGATATTTAGACTGGTATTTAAAGGGTTGAAAAGCTAAAAAAGGTTGAATGTTTGGACATTTTTAGCAGGTTTGAAGTTGTTTAATTATGAAAAACAGAAACATATAAATGTTTAGTGATCTCACAGCAGTTTTCTGTGTGTGGTAAATTGAAGATTATACAAAAATAAAACCCATAAAAGAATTATTTAATTTCCAGCTCATTCATTGGCTCATTACAGACAGTAGGAGGTACCTTCTGCAGGTTGTATAGAACCTGCAGCAGGTACCTCCTACTGGCTGTAATGACTGGTGGCAGCATTGCAATTCACAGTGCAGCCTGATGGGGGCAGTGTGGTTACTGTTTTACTGCCTGGCTGCACCACAGTGGTCCTGTTTATCTTTGTGTTTTCCCATGATGCATTGCACCAGAGGTGGTCTTTACTGTCAGGGTGAACAATCCCGTCATACAGCACAACCACAGAGGACAGACGGTCCAGCTGAGCTTCACCTGTGAACAATACAAAGAGCTGGAGGAGGCTGTTGGGAGGGTCTTCAAGGTACCTGTCCAAGTCCACACACACCTGCCTGCTGTTTGTTTTTCAACATGTTTGAGGCTCAGAGTGAAAACGTTGCTCAGACCTGCTGCTGGTTCTGTGGGTGCTACTGGTTTAGAGGTTGGTTAATGTGGGGAACTGACTGTTTGTAGAAAGTGCAGAGCTCCACCCATCCAGCTGACACAGATGGTACAGTCCAGGTGTCCACGTCCGCAGCCCAACGCAGCATCCGATTTTACAGCCGCAAGAAACCACCAAGCAAGAATCAGCTAAAGAGTGAGTCAGCTGTTTAGCATCGTCATCTAACACACACCTGTCATGTCTGAAACTCAACCATGAACTTTATTTCTTCTGACATGTTCAGCGTAACATGGCTGGAAGGAGATGAAACGATGAACAATGAATAGTGAAGAAACTATAGAAAGTTTAGAGCTGACTTGGGGTTGGTCTGAGGGTTTCTGAGCTGCACAGTAGCATCATCTCTGGTATTTTCATCAGCATCTCGTGTGTCTCTAGTTTTACCTCTGTCGTCTCCAAGCAGTGAAGAAGACTCCTGTCTGTCCCAGGTGAGGATGCAAACAAGTAAAACAAGTTGTTTACGTTTACATATTCTAATGATTTATTCTTTCAGCCTGCAGCCAGAAACAGAGCAGAGATCCTATTTGACCAGATCAGAACCTCGACCCCGACGTATAACTGTGAGTCACCAGGTTGTTTACATGCACAAGAAGTAAACCAGTGTTTGTCAACCCTGGCCCTCAGCCCCCTGCCCTGCATGGTTTCGATGTTTCTGTACTTTAACACACCTCACTGAAAAGAATGGCTCATTAACAAGCTTCTAGTGAACTTTAATGAGCAGTGAGCAGTTGATCTGAGTCAGGTGGGCTGGAGACATCTATAATAAGCAGGGCAGTGGATCCGGAGGACCAGGATAAGGGATTAAGTCAGGATGTGTTGGTAATCCTGGATCAACTTATTTGTGATCCAATTGCACAAAAGCAGGAGGGGACAGTGGGATATGTTATGACATAAGTTACCATAGAGATTTATTCCATGGAGTCAGCCTGCTCCAGACCAGGCTTAGATCCAGGATTTATTTAATCTCAGTCAGCAGTCACCACAAATAGAAACCAATATTTCTTCTACTGGCGGCTACACTTTATCACGTTCAACCACTCAGATTTAGATCAGGGGGGCCGTTCCTCCCAATCACGCCCCTCCAGGTCTCGCTGTCATTGCCCACGTGAGCATTAAAGTCCACCAGCAGAACGAGGGAGTCCCCGGAAGGAGTGCTCTCCAACACCCCCTCCAAGGACTCCAGAAAGGGTGGGTACTCTGAACTGCTGTTTAGTGTATAAGCACAAACAACAGTCAGGACCCGTCCCCCCACCTGAAGGCAGAAGGAGGCTACCCTTTCGTCCACCGGGGTAAACCCCAGCATACGGTCACCAAGTCAAGGGGCAATGAGCATGCCCACACCTGCTCAGCGCCTCCCATTGGCAGCAACTCCAGAATGAAAGCGGGTCCAGCCCTTCTCGAGGACGGTGGTTCCAGAGCTAGCATCTGCAGCCATAGGTCAGACCGCCACGGTCCCTTCAACCAACACCCAGCTCACAGTGCACCCAACCGTAAAAATAAATTTGTTTGGAATCAATTAATAGTAAATAACTTGTTAAAGTTGCACCCCCAGAGGAGATAAATCTGATATGGCTTTAATAGGCAGACACACATTTACATCATCTCACTCAGATCAGTTTCACCTGCAGTTTCAATGGATTCGTAATCAGAGGACAGCCGCGGTTTCAGAAAGGTTTGTTACTGTGTGGATTGTAGTTCATGGTTTCAGCTGAGTAGTGAATGTGTAGTAGTGAGTGTGTATTTGTCCACTGCTTACTTATTTAGGTGGTCTGCAACACTTTGCTATGCTTTCTCTCGGTTTGATAACCGTGGCGGCAGCGTGATCTAACATGGCCGCTCTCGTCGCCATGGTAGATCAGTGGTTCTGTGACAGATGCGAGGGTCTATTGAGGAAGCTGTGAAACCACACTTATCCAAGATAAGTTTCACCGGACTTATTAAATCCGTTTCTGCTCATCCTGGCTTGCGCTTTGTGTAACCAGTTATTTCTGGATGGCATTGTTTTGGATTGGATGAGCTCAACGTAGTTATTCTTCCTGGATGTCTAAATCCTACTTTTGTGCAATAGGCCCCAGGATTGAGAAACACTGCTGTAAACAACAGGCTGTAGACCATACAGTGGAAACCATGGGCTGTAAACAACAGGCCGTAAACTGACCATAAACAGTTCGTAAACAAACAGGCTTAATGTTGATGTTCTCTGTTTACCAATCAGAACCTAAGTCCTGTCTGTTTGGATTTAGCTGGTTTAGAGCTACCGCCTGATTTAATGGATGATGTAAACATCTCAGATAGCCACCTATCAGAGGGAGTCCAACCTGTGTCAGTTGTTCTAAAGGGGGTGGAGCCACAAGTCTCAGAGGAGGAGACAGTAGAGACTGGTGGAGGAACCAGCTCTGCTTCAAAACAGGTGCATTTCCCCCTCACTTCATCAACACAAAGTGTTTCCTTTGTTAAAAAATCTTTTTCTGTTTGTGTTTCCAGGAAGTGCAGATGAAGAGGAAAGCATCAGATTCAGGTTTCACCTGTTCCTTCATGGATTATTCTTCTCTATGTTGAAGATTACACTGTACAAGTGAAACATTATACAAAGAAAACACTGTAGAAATTCTAAAAACATTTCTGTCTACACATATACCTTCTGACACAATGATTGACTCTAAAGACAAAGTACAGTGAGTAGCAGCAATAAAGAATATTATAAAACGATGTAATACAATATATAAATAAGTATGGTGCATCATAGGACAGTATAGGACAGTATGGAAAAGTATATAGCGTATGAAGTCTAAAAACAAAACACCACTCAGATTCAGATCAGGGGGGCCGTTCCTCCCAATCACGCCCCTCCAGGTCTTGCTGTCATTGCCCACGTGAGCATTGAATCCTCCACCAGAACGACGGAATCCCCGAAGGGAAGCTTTCATTAGCTGCTTCTATTCTGGCTGACTTCTTTCCTTTGATAAAACAAAAGTGAAGGTATATTTTTTACCAAAAAAAGGACTAATCATCTGCACGGTGGCATTTTTCAGACATGTCTTATTAATGAAATGGTACAATGTGTTTTCAGGCTCCTAAAACACTGGTTCCATGAGAATAAAACACCCAAATGATACATAAATTTTTTGTGATTTCATCTGAACTCATCTCGTCTTATACAGTGTTTTCTCTCTCTCTCTGGCAAAAACTTAAAAAAATGTGTTATTTGGAGGTACACCAATGAGTTCTCAGACGTTTTATAAGTACTGTAACAGGATTTTGAAGCTGGCAGTAGAGACGGACAGCCTTGTTGTTCTGTAGACTTCCTAAAATCCGATATGCAATACACTGTAAACTGTATGAGCATCATGTTGGATAAAGAAGCAGTCTAATCGAAAATGGTCCCGGATGAACTGAACATTTGTTTCTGAATTGTGACCAGGATATCTGTCAGACCAGACCAGGAGTGAACCGCCCCAGAAGAGGAAGATGGAGGAGTCTACCTCAGCACTGACAAGTATTTCTGTAACCTGGTTGGATTTAATGTTTGTGTACATGTGTGTTCTCTTTTTTTTATTTATTTATTTTACTTATGCTCATCTGGTCATAGAACTCTCACCTGAAGGGGCGGGGCCAATTCCGGTGGAGGGTCTGTTCACTGAGGAGGTGTGGTCAGTTAAAAAGGTGCAGCCTATGACGGAGCAGGGGGCGGACCCGGAATCACACTTGACATCTGACATTACAGCCTCTTTGAAAGCCTTCAAAGGACAGCTGGAGGAGCACTTCACGGTTTGTAACCACTCATGGTCAAAGACGTGGTGAACAGGGGCGGGGCTTATTGGCTTATAGATGGTTTCCAACATCTCAAAATAAAACAATAATCATGATTTCAGAGTTGTTGGAAGGAAGTCGAAGCTGAGGTTCTTCTGTCTGTAAAAAAATGTTGGCAGCACGTCTCCTCACTGTTCACAGCTGTCCATCAACACAGGTACCCTCCAAATTCACACACCTGTCCACACACACAGGTACCGCCCACCTTCATACACCTGTCCACAGACACAGGTACCGCCCACCTTCATACACCTGTCCACACACACGGGTACCGCCCACCTTCATACACCTGTACACACACACAGGTACAGCACACCTTCA
>JBAFTB010000020.1:26429025-26439994 GCA_037177355.1 Melanotaenia trifasciata | reverse complement strand
TCTGAAAGGACACAGCGTTTAACTCAGAACAAAAATACTGCAGACACCTCCACCAACACGTTGTTTCACTAAGACCAAAAACATCCCCAAGACCTTCACAGACACGCGGTTTACTCAGACCAATAACATTCCTGAGTCCTCCACAAATACGCCGTTTCAATCAGGCCAAAACGTTCTAAAAATCTGAACTTAGCTGAACTTATCTTTGATTCAGTCTCATATTAGTTACAATGGAGATTTATTCTGCACAGCTAGTCTGCTCCAGACCAGGCTAATAGCATTGCTTAATTAATACTAGAGTCTTTTATCATCGTCATGTGTGGCAATAAAGTTGAATGACTAGGTCCACAAATTCCAATTTAACGATGTAATTTATCTGTGATCATCATCAACAATGATTCAAGAGATCAGTATAGTAACGGTGACAATAAATCCAACTGTATGAAAATTGCTGATCAAGCTGATGTGGATCCATCTATCCATCCATTATCTGCCGCTTATCCTGAGTCGGGTCGCGGGGGCAGCTGCCTAAGCAGGGAAACCCAGACTTCCCTCTCCCCGGCCACATTCACCAGCTCATCCAGAGCGATCCCAAGGCATTCCCAGGCCAGCTGAGAGATGTAGTCCATCCAGCGTGTCCTGGGTCTTCCAGGGACCTCTTTCCGGTAAGACGTGCCCGGAACACTTTACCAGGGAGGCGTTCAGGAGGCATCCTAACCAGATGCCCGAGCCACCTCATCTGGCTACTCTGGATGTGGAGGAGCAGCGACTCTACTCTAAGCCCCTCCTGGATCACCGAGCTTCTCACCCTATCTCTAAGGGAGAGCCTGGCCACACTGCAGAGAAAACTCATTTCGGCCGCTTGTATTCGTGATCTTGTTCTTTCAGTCACTACCCACAGCTCGTGACCATAGGTGAGGGTAGGAGCATAGATCGACCGGCAAATCAAGGGCTTTGCCTTTTGGCTCAGCTCCTTCTTCACCACGACAGGCCGATGCAGAGTCCGCATCACTGCAGACGCCGCACCGATCTGCCTGTCGATCTCCCGCTCCACGCTGTGATCCCCCTGTAGTTGGAGCACACCCCTTTTTGAAGATTATTTATATCAGCTAATCAATATAGAAGATTTTTTTCAATTATATCAGTGACTACACATCAATAGGTGTTCCAGGTGTTTTAACCTTTATGATGGCTTGCCAGTTTTTAAAAGATGTGACTGATTCTGAGAAGGGCTTTCTGGCCAGAAAGACTTTTTCAGGACCAGTTGTATCCTCTGGCTTTTCCAGACAGGTAGAGTGGTAAAGATTTTCACAGAATTAAATAAATTACCCTTACAGGCTTCTGGGTTTGGTGGACCTCCTTCCAAAATCACAAACTACAAAACCTCTAAAAACACAACCACCACAACAACCTCTACGTCCTTCTGAGAAACATCAGGAAAATTCTTAAAGCGGCCTTCTGCTCTGAACCATCGATCTGAATTTTATGTGTTGGTTCAGGAACATACTGAGAACCACCACCACCTAACAATCAGTCTAAACACAGCTGGAACCAGGGCCAGCAGAACCTCATAAAGAACTTCTAATGTCATTCACAGAACTACTCAAGACAGAATCTATTGTAGGAACAGTAAAAAAAACAATTAAACCTATTGAACCTACTGATCTCTTGAACCCAGAAGGAACTATTAGAATAACTGGAGGAACCACCAAATATATAACGAACTGATGGAATGCTTTTAGAAAAGTTCTAGATCTAGATTTCCTATATTCCACATAAAGGTCCAGTGAGATCCCTGAAGGACCTCTGGAACCATCAACAGGATTTTATGTTCTTTAAAAGTAATTTCCTCTTGAATTCCTTTTTAGACGTCTCTCTTTAGTTGAAACTGCACATCGTCTCAAACCTGTGTTCAGACCGTGATGTGAAAATGAAGCGCACCCCTGGTCCTGCTGCGCGGCGGCCGGGTGCGTTTGGTTTGAACGCCCAAAGCGAGCAGGAAGGTGGAGAGCTCAATGTGAGAGATGAAGCCCAGCCGGGTGAGGTCACGTGATGACAGGTCATCTGCACAGGTGAGACCCTGTGATGGGGAGACTGATACAAACTGCACACGCACACACACACACACACACACACACACACAAACAGAGTTTACAGTCTGCAGTTAAAACCATTCAGCTCTACGAAAAGAAAAGGTCTGAAAGTTCACACTCACCTGTAACTCACTGTTTTTGCCTCCATGGAAACGGAGACAGTCCCAACAAGTCCCGCCCCTTTTGTGCTCGGCCACGCCCTCTGAGTAGGGAGTGTCTCGCATCAGCCAATCAGCTCGTCTTGGCCAACTCCCTGCTGAGTGTGTGTTTGGGGGGGAGTGTGTGAGGGTGGGTGAGTTGGTGTGTGTTGGCGAAGATGGATGTTCTGGAAGATGATCTTCAAAACCGAACACTGGGAGAGTCGGGCGGACTGTAAAAAATAAGACAAATAGGAAGCCAGCATGAAGTCATCCCACAGACCCAAAGCACCAAAACATCCCCACACCCACCTGATTAAACACAGATGAAGAGTTTTTAGGACTGTGTAAACTGTAGAATCACCTGAGGAATCATATAAAGGATTAGCACTATGTGATCCATGAAACAGCGTGCAGGGTAATACCTTTGTGGGTGCTGCGCCGGATGGTCTTGGTGGTGTTGTGGTATCGACTTGGAGGTGACTCGGCTCGACACTGGGAAGGGGAGGAGCCTTGGTCTGCTGAGTCATCATCAGGCTGAATCAGGAAGAGAAAACATTCCATCACTACTTCTGGATCTCCCACATATCATATTGTGAGTGCCGGCAGCATGGTAGCATTGCAACCCATGAGCTTTATGTTGCACCTCAGTGAAGACGTCTCGCACATCTCTGATTGGCTGCCTGTTTCTCTTCCTCAGTGTCTCATTGTAGTTGTCCAGCCTCTTCCTCACTGTGGCAGCTTGTTGCCGCGTCAACGTGGACAGCACAGCGTCTACTGGGGGCGCTGCCTCCTCTGACCTTGCTGAGCTTGTTACCAGCGAGGATAACCCCGCCTCCATTAGCCACGCCGCCTCCATCTCCACCTCTGCAGGAAACAAGACAGTCGAGAAAGACGCCCGTCCCTCAGTTGTTGGTTAACTTTAAAATTAAACTTTTCTGGGATAAATGTGTTCCCGTCTCCCTGAGGACGGATTCCATCATCCTGGAATCACAGCTGCTGTTACTTCTGCTAAATGGTGAGGTGAAATCTCGGACATATTTGGTCAGATTCGGTTCAAATGTGGTTTACAGGAGGGTGATGGACATCCATACAAAGCTGCTACTGGATTCATTCACAACATACTAGTGAAGGGAACTCCACTGAATGGAACTTCCTGTCTGGATGTGGGAGGTTGAGTTTTCGGAAAAGCCAGACGTCTCACTCTGCTGTCACTTTGACTTACCGTCCATGCTCTTCATGTCCTCTTCCTCCTCTTCTTCCTCCCTCTCTTCCTCAATGCTCTGGATTTCCCTCCAGTAGGTTTCCATGGTGACATGTCGGGGATCAGAGGTCGCTGTGTGACATAGAGAAGGGATGGAGGAAGTGGGAAGTGAAGTGGTAGACGGAGATGACATCATCCTGTAGAGATAAAGAAATGGATCATGTCAGCCATTCAGAGTATCACAAAGCCATGCAGGATCATTTTGTCTTTACAGTCTAGTTTCCATGGAGACGGGATGCTCATCCTCTGCCTGGTGCCACTCAGTTGTCTCCAACTTTGATGTTGTTTGTTGCTCTGCTTCGGTGTCTGTCATTGAGAACTACACTCCCAGAATGCACTTCACCTACAAAGAAATAAAGCTGCCTTGTAGAGGATCCGCCCCCTCACCACATTTCCTTCCTACCTCTGAAACCAGCTCCCATAAAATATTAATCAAGTCATTTTCCTGCAGTGTATTGATCCACGAGTGTGTGCAGGGAACCTTCGGCTAATGGTTTTAGTTCCCAGGGGAGGACAGAGTGGGGTGCTCAGGCAAATGTTTGTCCATTAGGAGGAAATGGATGTTGTCAGCCAATCAGAGACAGTTGTTTTCACTCAGGTCCTCAGATCATAATCAGACCTGGCTCGTCTTCCAGCAGAGATGTTAAATCAGCAGGTCTGGCTGAAATTCAGCTGTTTCTGTGAGTTTTTGACACATTTTGTCTTCTTTGTTTGTTTGTAGATTTTGCTCTGGTTCAGTTGGCAGTTGTTAGCTCTGGATCAGATCCCCCCCCCCCCTACGGCTGAAAAGCAATAAGATGATGAGTTACTGACTAAAAAAGTCAGAGCAGATGCAGCTGTAGCAGCCAGAACCCAGAATCTCTCTGCATGTAAAGATTAGGACCAGAACTGCCAAGCAGGTTAAACAGAACCACTTGGTAAGCCCAGGCGTTCTGATTCTGATGACCAAAGGGGCAGAGTTAGCGCCACATGTCCAACATCTGTCCACCTTCAGTAACTGAAGGATCAGCTGTGTAGTTCAGTGGGACAGTTTGATGAGTTCTGCTTGTCGTCAGATGGACCCGAGTTCACAACCTGCAGAACAACCACCCAATCCTATGATTCCAGCTGGTCTCAACTAGATCCAGAATCAACAAAACATCACACTGTGGCTGCCAGGCTGGGTGGGATCCAAGTCCACAAAACTAAACCTGAATCAGTTCTGGAATTCAGAGTAAAACAGGATCCACATCTGGTTGTAGAAGCAGCTAAACAGACCAGAGCTTGGAGGGTTTTTTGCTAATGAGAGCAAGATAGAAAACAGTTTGATCTGCATGACTGTGATGCCTTAATATTTAAAAATGTGTCACTAGGACCTCTCCTATCACCAGTGAGACAGAAAGCAGAACTTACCTCCTCTCAGTCCGACTGCTGGTCCACTCTGAAGGAAGATGCAGGGAGGGAGGGGGATCTGATGGGAGGGGCTGCCAAAGCTCCAAGTTTAGACCAGCAGCTGAAGTCCAGCTCAGATGGGTGGGTCGGACCAAGCCCTCTCAGCTGTTGGAGCAAACAGGCACTGATGTGTGCTGGGAATACAGGGTGGAACTGAACTGGTTTCAGCTGATCTGGGATCTGGTGCAACAAACCAAAAACTTGTATATTTTTTATAACTCTTTTGCTTCACCTTGTAAACGTCAAACATTAAGGAAAGGTAGATTGAGACACTGTTGAGGACTTAGGAGAAGCAGACCTAACTGTCTCCCAGCTGTCCATCCATCCATTTTCAATACTGGTTATTCCAGTTCAGGGTCACAGTGGGAATGGAGTCTCTCCCAGCAGTTAGAGGCGAGAGGCAGGAACACCTGGACAGACCATATGTTCACACTCATTCCTAGAGAGAATTTAGAGAGACCTCATGTGAGTGACACATATCTTTGGGCTGTGGGAGAAAGCCAGAGTACCCAGAAAAAAACCCATGCACACACATGGAGAACATGCTAACTCTACTTAGGAAGGTACCTGTTGGAAGGCCCCTCCCCCGCAGAGGCTCGGCCCAGCAACCTTCATGTTGTGAGGCAGCGGTGCAGACCACACCACAGACGTGCAGCCCGCCTCTCAGTTATGATGTTCTGAAACTTCACATGATCAATAAATGCTTCATGTTATCAGTCTGATCAGTTTCACTAAAACTATAAATCAAACCAGATAGAAAATCTTTAACACTGAGCCCGTTGACATGACCACCACTATCAAATACTAATGACATACTTATTATAATATGGTGCACTTCTGAGATTAAAAAAATCTGAGTCTACATGACCAGAGTCTACATTCGTATTCATTTTGTAGTACGTACGTGTCTGGTGATGTCACTTCCTGTTATTTGCAAAACATTCTGTTTGTGGTCTAAATTCCTTTTCCTTGCTTAACAACACATTTAAAGCCAACTGGATTTGCCACTTTTACAAATCTCCTACCTCAATCTGGAACAAAATTCCTCATCATAATATTTCCCAGCATGGTGGTTGGAATTTTTTCCTGGTCTGTAATTACAATGTGGAAAATCTCCCCGTCTACTTTTTATCACCTGGCATTCTTATCATGGTTACTCATCTATAAGCACAGCTTTTCACCTCACCGATACTTCATCTGGAATAATAAGGACGTAATAAGGACGTTCTATATAAGCGCGGGTCTCTGTTTTTCAGATGGTAAATGGACTGTACTTATACAGCGCTTTTCCAGTCAAACCCAAAGCGTTCAAGACTACACATTCACCCAGTCACACATACATTCAAACCCCGACAGGCACATCGGGAGGCAACGGGGGGTTTGGTGTCTTGACCAAGGACACTTTGGCATGGAGTCGGGGGAGGCCTGGAATCGATCGACTGCTCTTCCTCCTGCAACTCCATCTACAACTCTAATCTAAAGCTGTTAGATCAACTATTTAATGCAGAAATTAATTTATTTATGCTGGAATTTTTAAACAGTATAACACCCAATCTGGTGAAAATGCTAAAGGTTTTGGAGCCATTTCTCCTGGAGTGTGTATGTGATTCTACCAGAGACCTTGGTTTTTCTAAACCCCTGTACTTTCTCCACTGCAATCTGCTGTGGGCAAAATATGTTTAAACTTTTACCACCATAGAAATAATAAAGAAATTAAAGCTCTCTTTAAAAAAAAAACCTATATTTTATCCCTTCCGTGTGCCATTTTACACTAGAATTGATGTGTAGATGATGCGACATGGAGGAAGGTCTGGCTCCTACCAAATCATTACTTATCTCTAACAAAGTTAAAGAAGTGTCCTTCAAACTTCTACATAGATTTTATCCCTCAAAGTTATCTAATGAGATTTAAATCAGATACTGATGTTTTGTGTACTTTTTTGGTGAACAATTTCCTGAAATCATCTCTCATTTAATTTGGCTCTGTCCTCCTGTTTCGGCAACATTTCTGTGATCTCATTTGTCGTGAAGTAACAATCAGTTTTAATTTATAGCAGAAACGGGTTCTGTTAGGCCTCCACCAGACTAACTATAAAAGTTCATTGGAATTCATAATTAACCTATAATTCTGTTTAGCTAAATTTCACATTCGTAATAGTAAATTCCTAGAAAAACCATGTTTTTAAACTTTCTGGTGGAACTAAAATGTTGTGTGGATTCTATCAGTGTCTCTAAAAATGTTTCTGATTCAGATCCTCCCTTTTCATTACGTATTTTGATATGTGCAGCTCTGTATTTCTTATTAAATCATTTATTTTTTTCACCCTCTGTTTATCTCTTTTGTTGTTGTTGTTGTTGTATAGTAGTCTAGACAAGTTATTTGTTTCGTAAAAAAAAAGGTATTGCTTGTATTTTTGAAAAGTGCAAATAAAGTAAGTAAATAAATAAATAAATAAATAAATAAAAAGCTGATTGGAGACTGACAGTGTCAGGTCTGTTCCAATCATGGCGATGATCTCTCTCTCTCTCACTCTCTCTCTCTCTGCCCCGCCTCTCATTCAGGCGCATGCGTAGACCGCTCCGTGCCTCTGCGTTTCCGTGTTGTTTCGTATGTCGGATCAGTGAGGCGGATCATCGCAGTGGGTAAGTTTCGCTCTAGGCTTCGGTTCTGGTCCCGGCTCGCCCTGGCTCCGTGTATACGGGTCTGCGGCCACTCGCCCGGACCAGGCCAGTGGCTTCGGCCGCTACAGGAGGCCCTGCGGCCGGCGGGGGCAGCCGTGGATCAGCGCCTGTTCCTCTGTTTGTTTCCTGGTTGAATCCGTCAGCTCAGACCCGAAGGACGCACTTCCGGTTCACCTTCGCAGTAAGAGCCCGGAGTTCACCCACCTGGTTACTATAGCAACCGAGGTCAGATGGTGACAACAGTTACTGGTCAATTTCAGTCAGCTTCATGTGGGCCAACACTGATGTTTGTGTTGATAATCTGACTGACTGGCGCTGAGGAAGCTCACCTTTAGCTGACGGTGACATCATCACACAGCGACAGATCAGCAGAGAAGAAAATGGCTTCAGTTCGCGATTGATGTGATCACTGGCAAATTATAATACTATCAAGATTTCTGTAGTAAATTCAGCTTTCACTGCCCAGTTCAAGAACGTAAAATGGTGACCAAAAGAATCCCTTCCCTCTTAAAACAATGATTTCTGATATAACTGACACCACTATGTATGGCATCCACAAATTCAGTCGAAATAGCTTAACAGTTCACTCTTACCCTTTCCAACTGAAAAGGAAGTAATTCTAAGAGACTATGGTGCAGAATCAATCAGGAAAATATTAAAAGTATATTTGTCCTATCCAGTTTGACTTAAACTAAAGAAGTGTCATTTAAAGTCCTAAATGATATTTACCCATCGAACAACTTCCTTCAAGAAAATTCAATTCAAGCAATACCACATGGATTCTGTGTAAGAGAAATTTATATTTCTTTAGTAATTTTCAACTGTTTTAATTAACTTTGTGTTAATAATAGTATTTATTCAAGGATATAGTCAATGTTCTCTGAGCATCACGGCCAGCTTTACCAGAACCTTCAGCCTGTTAGTTGTGCAGGTCTGTACCTGGAACATCCTCCCAGTCACCACATCCACACCAAACAGGAAAAAGTCATCACTGATTGTGTGATTTTTCAACATGCTGAAGATCCTGTACAGTCTCTGTTGTAAACAGCAGTAAGTTGTTATTGATAAATAAATATTATTATTTATATATTGATAAATTTCCCTGAGGGCTCTCCGAGGGGATTAATAACATATTTCTATTCTATTCTATAATTGCGTTGTTACGGCAGGTTTGTTACATAACATAACAGTCTGTGACCTGCTCAGTGTAGATTGACCAGTAGATGGGGATCTGCCCCAAGGACACGCCTTGAAAGGCTGCTCATCTCATTTACATAATGAGGCAGAAATTCATACAGAAATGTAAAAAGGAGAACCAGAAATAAATTTGCTTGGAAAAATAAATGGTGGAAGAAAATGCAAGATTGGAAATATTGACATAAATTTGACTCTGAATAACAGAGTGTCAGTAAATAAATAAATTAATCAAATGTTAGATGAAAATAAAATACAGAAACAAGTCATTTTGGGGATAAGGAAATGTAAAAGGAAAAAAAATACAGAAAAAAGTACAGGCATAAAAATAAAGGGGGGGGGGTGAAAAGTAGGAATATTAACACAAAGAAAAATTAAAACAGCTGAAAATGGCAAAAGAAATTTAAACATGTCATATTTTATAGGTTTTAATGGAAAAAAATGTTTAATTTTTTGTGTAGTTTTTGGCATATCAATTCTTTTATTGAGCCATTTTGATATTTCTGTATTTATATCTTGGCAGTTTTTGGTCGTTTGCTCTGGTGAGGGGAAATAACAGTGGTTGCCATGGTGACTCCAGGTATCAGAGCTCCACTGATGATTGATTTTTATTGTGCTTCTAGATAAAAATACGCAGAAACTCAAAGCAGCTTATCGGGAACCAGAAACTCAGAGTAAGTTTACCCAAAATTTCTTTTTAGACTCACAAAGTTTTGAACCTCCTTCTGGAACTGGCCTCATGTGATCAGTAATGAGACAGATCAGCGATAGATCGCTCACCTGTTTGTGAATCAATAGTCACATCAAAGGAGTTCCTGTAAAATGATTCCTCAAGACTAAATCAACATTCACATTAACTGATTGATCATATCACAAATCAATAACTGAAGCTGATTGTCATTGTCCTGTTTGATCTGTTTGAAGCTGATTGCTATCGCCCTGATTGATCAGGTTAAAACTGATCATGATTGACCTGATTGATGGGTTTCAAGCTGATCATCCTGATTGATCACTTTGAAGTTGCTTACAAGGACAGAGAGACTTTTATTTTGAAGGTAGAAGTGTGCTAACTTCCCGTGTGTGTTTTAATGGAGGACTTCCTGTCCTGATGAAGATAATGGAAAACAGACAGCTTGATCTCCTCTAACGGGTTTATTCATCCACATGTTTGGCTTTTTGTTGTTGTTTTTCGTTATTTGATGTTTTTGTTGTTATCGATCTGCTGTTGCTTATTTTGATCTTAAATTTGAGTTATCCTCTCTGAATGCCTCTCATCTTTGTTGGATGTTAGAATGGACATCCTCGATGGTCCAGCTGCTAATCGATCGACCAGCACCTGTTTTATTAATCAATAAATATTTGGATTCTTCGGTATCATTTAGTTTCACAGATCAATAGGCAGAACAAACTGAACAATAATAGATCTGATCCAGACTCCAGGATGAAACGGATCAAAGTCCTGTTCACCTGACAGGAAGTCACCTGAGCCGGAATCACCAGAAGATTAGTGTGTTACTCTGTGTTTGGACCAGAGACAAAGTGAAGCTTCACAGACTAGACCTTCCTTCTCCAATGAGCCATTCACCCTTTGATCAATCGATTAATTAATCGATTGATCATCATTCTTGATTCAGCTCACCTTCATTCAGCGATGACAAACAGGAGACAGATGAAGAGCAGACGATCATCCTCACCTCTGTTTATTTCCTGTTTGAACAGAAAACAACCAAAGAAGAAGAGGAAGCGGAGGTGATGAAGAACAAAGTCAGCAGCACTCAAGGTAACACACCTGCACACCTGCGAGTCCCTCACATTCAGCAGTTTAGTCTTGCTGTGTTTTAACACTTTAGTTATTCAGAAAGCGGTCTTTCATTCAACAGTCAAGTCACAGTCTGTTAATTCAGCAGTTTGACTGAATGTTGTTCAGGACACGCAAGCTGCTCTTTCTGCAACTGGTTTTAATCAGCGCCAACAGTTTGTCCAATATTTCTACCAGCTAGTTGACATGCCTTGTTAGTACCAGGGTAACTAAAGGTTGGAATCTCTGCCTGATGTGTGCCTCAGCCAGAGCTAAGCTTCTAGCTTCATTATCCAGAGCTAAGCTTCTAGCTTCATTAGCCAGAGCTAAGCTTCTAGCTTCATTATCCAGAGCTAAGCTTCTAGCTTCA
>JBAFTB010000020.1:26375339-26393848 GCA_037177355.1 Melanotaenia trifasciata | reverse complement strand
AGTTCTAAACCAGTCCTGAACCAGGTCTGAACCAGCTCTGATCCAGTTCTAAACCAGTCCTGAACCAGATTTGAAACAGCTCTGAACCAGTCCTGAACCATTTCTGAAACAGCTGGGAAGCAGTTCTCACTTAGGTCTGACCCAGTTCTAAACCAGTCCTGGATCAGGGCTGAACCAGGTCTGAAACAGCTCTGACACAGTTCTAAACCAGTCTTGAACCAGGTCTGAAACAGCTTTGAACCTGTTCTAAACCAGTCCTAAACCAGGTCTGAAACAGCTCTGAACCAGTTCTAAACCAGTCCTGAACCATTTCTGAAACAGCTCCGAAGCAGTTCTCACTTAGGTCTGACCCAGTTCTAAACCAGTCCTGAATCAGGGCTGAACCAGGTCTGAAACAGCTCTGACACAGTTCTAAACCAGTCCTGAACCAGGTTTGAAACAGCTCTGACACAGTTCTAAACCAGTCCTGAACCAGGTCTGAAACAGCTCTGAACCAGTTCTAAACCAGTCCTGGTTCAGGGCTGAACCAGTTCTGAAACAGCTCTGACACAGTTCTAAACCAGTCCTGGATCAGGGCTGAACCAGGTCTGTAACAGCTCTGACACAGTTCTAAACCAGTCCTGAACCAGGTCTAAAACAGCTCTGAACCAGTTCTAAACCAGTCCTGGATCAGGGCTGAACCAGTTCTGAATATGTTCTAAGCTGTTCAGTCCTGTCACACCTGAACATTTGGGACTTCTATCAGTCCCAGCAGTTGCTCAGAAAGAACCCATGATGGAAGGAAACCAGTTAAAACCAGTTTCTCTAACAGTAGGATTTGAAACAGAATATGAGTCGGATCCCCGCGAGTTGAGCCTGGTGCAATGCATCCTGGGATGGGGTTGAGGCTGCCCCCAGGCGGACGATTAACTGGACGTTGTAGCTTCACCATGTCTTCCACCTGAAGTTGAGCCAGCTTCATCCAAACAGCACAAAGTCCATCAGATGTTGCTGCCTGACATTTCATCCACAAATCTAAATAAAGCACATTCTCTTCTAGGTCTGATATTTGTGTCTTTGATCCAGAGCCAGAGTTTTTAAGTGTTTTAGTTCAGTCCAACATCCCCACTGTTTCAGTATCTTGTAGTATCTCCAGTTTGGAATTTGGTGTTTTCAACCTTCTCAGTTTCCTCAGACCTTCCAAACCCAGTCTGGACTGAATGGTTTGGAAAATCCTCGGGTATGGATCTGAACACCTTGCAAATAGTGATTGTCTTTGATCCATTGGCTAATTGGAGCATCCAGAAACACCTGTATGGCCTCCCAGTGGTCCAGTTTTCCTCCACAGGACCTGGACTCAAATCCCATCATTTATGTTAAATTTCTTCTTTTCATAATAATATAACCTTTTTATTGCCATTTTAAGACCTTTTGCAGTTTGTCCAGAACCTTTGATGTACACTGAAACAGGTAATCACAACACACAAACCAAACCACACACCTGTAAGACCAAAAGAAAAAGTCTGATTGAGCAGTGATGCATTTTATAAAGACTACAGAAGGAAGAAAAGCTGAAAGCTGTGACCAATCTACGGATTTCATGGAAGTTAGTACAAACTTTATTATACAATCTGTGCTGCTGTGAAGGCAGGGTTAGGGTTAGGGTTAGGGTTAGGGGTTAGAGAGCTCTTCTGATGTTGTGAGCTTGCTGGCGGCTGTCAGAGCAACAGTTCAGGATGGAGGACTGAATTAAAGGAAAGATTTGATGCCGTTTATTTGGTTTCCATAGCTAGGTAATTATTTTATTAACTGGTTTATATGGACACAGTTATTATAAACTCGACTAATGTGGATAATATCAGGGAATTGCTTTAACTAGATTTTAACTGGACAACAATGAGTTGGACTGACTGCGATGGACTGGCGACCTGTCCAGGTGTACCTGCATCTCGCCTGTTAATTGCTGCTCCAGCTTCCCCACGACCGAGTTGGACGAAGCGGTACAGAAAATGAATGAATAAATTGGATTGAACTGTTGTGAATTGGTGCAAGATAAATAATGGAGAATTTAAATAAATTGAACCATTGTAAACGCGTCGATCACGGATGACATCTCTGGTGAATCTGATGACATTAAAACCCATGAATCTGACCAAGTCCAGCATGGGAACTGATACATCTGGTGATGTTGGTTTCACACCCAGCCTCAGCCGGAGACATGTAGAGGAATCCACAGCAAACCTTCAAGACAGCATTCCAAGGAAAACTTGAACCTTAATTCCCAGAGCTCCAAAAACATAATCTGCTTTACCTGAACTTTGGAACTGAACCAGAACTCTCCTCGTGCTTCCAGGAGGCTTTTAGTCATTGTGGTTCTTTATACTCATCAGACAGGTAGAAGAAGTTTACACAGGATTTTAAAACCTCCCAACAACAACATGACGCTCAGCTGTGGTCAGTTTCGGTCACATTTATTTCCACTCTTCTTCGACTGGTTTGATTTTTCCTCTGAACTGTAGTTGTGTCTGTTTATCCTGTGAGGATAAGGACCTGACTTACGTCCCACAGACAGAAGATGGTGGTCAAAGACCTGCTGCAGCTAAACAGTGTTGTAAACAATAACACTGACGTTTACTGTCATTTCCAAAACACACACACCTGCAAAAAGTCATTCCAGACGCTCCAGGATATGGAATATTCTCGCAGTTCCTGATCCTCAGTCATAATAATAAAAAAGTTCCGTGACACTGATGTTGGTTCAGCTTGATCATCCAGCATCAAAGAAAGTTCCAGTAAGTCTGCAGAACGTCCGCAGAACGCCTCGCGAACATTTGCTTTTAAAAAACTTTCATCTTGTTTAAGCTACTTCATTTTATTATTATGTTTTATCATTTTATTTCACTTATTCATGGACTTATTTATTTGAAAACCACCTGTTTTTGTCATTTTCTCAGTCCTGTTTTGCTAAGGCACATTGTTTTTATGAGCTCCTTTAGTTAAACTTTCATATTTGTCGTTCTTATTTGCTCTTATTATTTAATTTTCTACCTTGAACATTTTTAACTCCAGTGTATTCCTCATTGGGACCCTCCATGCTGGGACCATGGCCTGCTTGGATTCTTGTTTCCATGGGGATGGCTGTGGTCTGGGTGGCTAGGGTCCTGAATGGCTGTGCTGTGGGCCCCGGCCTGTCTGGACCTGGGCTGTCTCCATGGTCGCAGCCTCTGTGGTCATGGTGGCTCCTGGTGTGGACAGATCCCCTAAATATCGTTTTCTCACAGTAGAGTCAAGCCAGATTATTCTTATTATGTTAAGATGGGGGTGTGTGGTGTGTGTGTGTGTGTGTGTGTGTGTTTGAAAGAGTAGGTGTGTGGATTATTAATTGCTGTTTTAGATTATTTTTTATTTGCAAATATTGTTTTTGTGCATTTTATTCTGTAAAGCACTTTGTGCTACTTATGTATAAAAAGGGCTTTCTAAATAAAAATTTGATTTGATTGATCAGAAGAACTTCTGCAGAATGCCTCTGGAGCATCAGCAGAACGTCTGGGCGACGTCTGGAGAACCCTGTCTGTGTGTTTCTGGAGGTTCAGGTTGCAGCTGTGACGTGGATGGATAGATGAGGTCAGCGCCGTGTCCATTTGATCAGAGTTTCGGGTGATCGATACAGGAAGATGAGCTTGGCGTAGAGCTCCTCCTCCAGCTCCAGTTCACCCGTCTCTCTCACCTGAAAGAGAAAAGAACCATGAAGCTGATGAAGTCATGGAGCGATGTGATTGGCTCACAGAGTCTGCCTGAAGTTACCAGGAAGATGTCCGTGCAGAGTTTGAGGATGCGGTCGACACACGGCAGCTCCTCGAACATGATGGAGTGACTGATGCCGCTGAAGAACTCCCTGACAAACTTCCCGATGACCAGAACCACCGAGGCGTACAGACCCATGATCCTGAGGGGAAGAAACTCGGCTCACTGTGGTTCAGATTCTGTGCTGGACTTTGATTTCTCAACAAAATGAAAAAAAAGAGTCTGAGCTGGGATTCTACACTTATAGGTCCTAAACTGGGGCAATGCCTGTTTTTAAAACACATCCTGAAATGTTTAAGAGACAATATTCTGATAGAGTTGGAAAAGAATATGAGAAACCTTTATTGTTCCTGTGTATTGAGGACAGGAAAAATCAGGTTTCTTTTAAGTTCTGAAGACACCCTGAGGAAGGATTTCCTCACATCTCCTCTGCACTGGAGTATCACAAGGCTCTGTGCTAAGCCCAGTTCTCTTCACAAGAGGTGGAAGAAGAACATCTGCACATCTTCTGCTGAGGACTCTTCAAGTCCACCTGTCCACTGTTCAGGACAGACAAATAAAAGCCATCACCTCATACCAACATCTGGAAAGGGCTTCAAAGCTCTGAAAGCCCATTTTCACTGTCACTGTACAGCACCACCTTCAGTGGGGATGGGGAGGATTGGTGGAGGGAATCCTTCGAAGACCTACTTAATCCCACCAAAATGCCTTCCAATGAGGAAGCAGAGTCTGGGACCCAGGGGTGGGCTCTCCTATCTCTGGCACTGAGGTCGCTGAGATAATTTAGCAGGAGCCCCACAACAAGACTGGATGTTGTGGGGCTGTCTTGGTTAACGGGGCTCTGCATCGCATGGATTATTATATTATAGCCTATTCAGGGTTCCTGGAGAGGGAGGTCCATCTGATAGCTGAACCTCAGATTGAGGAGTAGCAGTGTGGTTTTCATCCTGGTTATACGTGGCTGTACGTTTTGTAGGGTCTTGGAGGGGGAACAGGACTGCATGTGCTTTGTGGACTTGGAAAGGGTTTGAGTGTGTCCCCTGGGTCCTCCTGTAGGGGGAGTTTCCCAGAATGACGTACCAGAGTAGGGCCGCACGACATGAGGAAAACGTGATATGTGATGACTGATCAAAGTTGCCATGACAATATGATGTGATGAATAAAACTTGATGCCACTTTGATGTTTTTCTCATACTGATGACTTCTTGGAAAAACTCTAAAACATGGACGTCACAGCGGCTTTCTCCGCTATTTCGGGGGAACCCAGCTACTGTTTCTATCAACACTTTCAGGTTTCTCACTACAGACAGAGTTACGATGCAGAAACACTAATTATTATTCTATTCTGCAGCCATTTAGCAGACACATTTCTCCAAAGTGACTAACATCTGGAGGTGGTTAGGCACTAGCATTAAAGGGCCTAAGGACCCAACTGGAAGGTGTTAATATTCGTCCCCTGTGGGATTTTTTTATGACCATTTTTCTGCCATTTTTCTGAGGTGGACCATGCACACTTACCTAGGCAATGGTAAAGTATTTAACTAGTACAGATGACTTCTTTGTGTTCAGAATAATATGGAGCGAGTGAAGCATGTCAGAGATGTAGCAGAACCAAACCAAGACCAGCTGCTGGATTACCACTGGTGTAAAGGTACAATGAAACTGGGAGTTGATCCGTATTAACAATTCTTTTCAGGATGAGGTTTATTTTTTTGTATCAGTCACAGGTCTGAATCATGTATCCCTTCAAAAAAGACTTTATGAGTTTTTTCTAACAGTATTTGGACTGTTTCCATTGCACTGATCTCTCTGCGTAAACACAGAGAGCTGTTCCATCTCAATCATTAACATATCTTTTGGGACTGGGTCCAAAAGATATGTTAATCAGACCTGATCGGTAAGCTATGTACCACAGGCTGTAAGACAATGTTTAGTTAAAGCTCACTCCTGAATGTAAATTACTCTTAGATGAATGTTGCTGTGAACTGAATGGAATTAAATTAATGTTGTATTTGTAATACGCTTGTTACTGTAGTGTTAAAGTACCCATATCCAGCCAGGAAGCCCAGACTCGGAGGACTGACTTTGTCACTGAACACGAAGAGTTGAAGCCCCGCTTCCCTTCTGTCAGTCAAAGAGGCCCTACCCTCAACAGGGACCAGGCTGTCAGCCGGCTGGTCGACGATCCACCACTCCTGGATTTCTCGGCTCTGGTTGCTCGACCGCTCCAGAGCCAGCAGGATGTCCTTGTAATGGTTGTCTGATTGGAGGAGAGAAGCCATGTGATTAGAGAGAAGCCATGTGATTGGAGGAGTTGGTTCTCGTCCACCGGTCATGGTCATGGTAATAGACGGTGAAATACTGACCTGAGTACAGCTGCTCTATGGGTCTGGCGTTGGAGTCACTGGGAGCTCGAATGAAGCAGGGAAACACTTCCCGTATGACCCTGAAAACAGAGGAATCTTCAGGAATTCTGTTGCACTGGCAACATGTTTGTAGTCGTGTTACATACTGTAGTTATGTACTTAAGAAGAACAGGGAACTTTGTTCTTGTTCTCATGGTGGCAAGAATAAAAAAATTGGTTATTTCATACTAAACAGGAATCTTTGTCCTGGCAGGTCAGGGTTTTGCACGTGGTGGTCTTCATATGCTAAAGGTGTTGTATACATTGTCGTATTCTCTTACTGCCTCGACCAGTAAAACCATCTGATCGAACCTAGTAAATGTTTCACATCAGCGGCAACTTTCTGCATCACGCTTTTCTGTGTTAACCATGTCCACCTCAAATTTCAGATGTATCACACTCTGACACATTGTTCTCGGACGCCACACAAGAAAGAAGTTTGGCTTGGCTGATGTATCGAGAAGAAGGTGCAAGAACTCCTAAACCAAGGCAGCGAGAACACAATGACCTCGTTCTGTTCGTGCCATTTCGAGAATAAGAACAAAGTTCTTCATTCTTGCAGAGTATGTAACAAGCTTTAAATAGAGTTGATTTGAAGGTCTATCAGACATGCATTTAGACCACGCCCCCTTATGATGAACCACGCCCCCCTACACAGCCCCACACTTACACAGGGCGGTTCCTGCTTCCATTCAGCAGCTCAATCAACTCCAGGCGAGTCTGATTGTCCAGGTAGGTCACATGTTTACCTGACGCCAGCTCTGTCTTCGCACCCAGACTCAAGTTCCTATGAAACACACGCCATCAGGGGTTTTCTCTTTGATTGACAAGTTATTGATCACTGATCAGGACAAGAAGACAGACCTCTGCACAGTCCAGGACACTGTCAGGGGGAAGTGGTCCAGTTTCAGGACCTGGCCCAGGTACTCTCTGCTGGGTGGGCTGATAGTCCAGAGAGAGTTACTGCTGCCCTGCAGGTCTGCTACTGTCACGTCCTCAGGACCATATGCCTCCAGAAACTGCAAGGCATTCTGGGAAAAACATGTACAAACTGTGTGTACTAGTCCTAGGGTCCTAGGACGATTTCTATACAATTAAATTAAACTTTTTTTTTTTTTTTTTTTATCAAAGACATGAATACAGACAGCCCAATTCAATCCAGTTCACTCTAGTCCAATCATAAAAGTTAAACAAATCCCTTATATGATTTATATATTAATCCAGTTTATAATAACTGTGTTCATATAAATCAATTCAGGCAGCCATCTGCCCGAACCCAACCGGTGGAGTCAGAGAACTTACAGGTGTGTATCTGTAGGAGTCAACGAAGGAGCTGAAGTTACCCTCAGTCATGTCTCTGAGCTGATTCTGCTGGGCGCTCATTGTGAAGATCGGCTAACAACAAGAGCAACATGTCAGTAATATTTCTGTACAACTATATAGTTTATTACCATTTTTGGTTAGTTATGAGAAGGCCATATGGTTCGGTGTCTGACAATTAGTCACCAAAAGCTCCTCCAGGTGTTTCTGGTTTGTACCAGATACTGTTTCAGCCTTTTGTTGCTCCTGTTCCAACTTTTTAGACGAGTTGCTGCCATCAGATTCACATCAGCTCACATTTATTTGTAAAATGTCTCAGTTTTTAACATCTGAGATCTTGTTTATCTTCTACTGGGAGTAAAATGTGGGTTGATGAGATTTGGAAATCATTACAATCTGTTTTTATTTACACACACAGACTTGTATTATACTATTCAAACAATGTCAGTACTACTGTTAAGTACGAATACTAGTAATTACAAAACCCTTACTACTATTACTGCCTAAAACTGCGGTGGTAAAATTGCTAGTACAGTTGAAAACCAAATTCATTGTTACTGTAAATGTAGTGAGCAAGTGATACTCATGCGTTTATGTTTGGGCAGTCCAGGCACGAGCAGGAAAGGTGGGTGTACCTGGAAGCCTCCCAGTGTTATCGTCAGAGAGACATCAAGTGGTCGGTTGACGACTCCAGCAACAGATTTAATGAGCGACATGAAGAGCAAAGGAAACCAGACGATACAGATCAATAGTAGAACGATCAAACCACCCATCCCGTACTTCACCACCCGTTTCTTCTTCTGTCCACGGGGCTGAGGGTACCTCTGTGTGCAAAGCCACACAAAAACAAGTATTTTCTGTGAGTGTATACTTTGACAGCGGACAGAATGTGTGTGTAGAGGGACACAAACCTTCTCTGACTCCCTCCAGCATTTTAAAACGAAACAGTGAGCGTAAACATCCTCCACACAGATCCATGAGGACAGAGACAATGTGGTGTCTGTCCACACCCAATCCATCACCGCTCTCAGCTCGGTTAGGAACGGAACCAGTCGGAAACTAGAGGCAAGATAGGACACAGATGAAATGTCCAGGTTTGGACTACCACAACTCCCAGTCAGTGTTTCCCCGCAATCCCAGTCTAAAACCCAAGCTAGGCTAAGAGTTTCCCAAGCTCACTGTCGTTTGGTGTGTTTGATTTGTACTCGGATGTTGGATTTTCCGAGTTCCCAGTTAGAAAGAAAACATGAACGCCAGTAAAGACAACAAATCAATGGTTAATACCTGCACAAACTTTATCTACACTAAACAAAAACAAGTTGCACACATAAGAAACTCCATCAAAACAACCGCTCTCGTTTTTATACAGTAAGACACATTCAGAATTTTTCTTATGTGAAGTTTTTCTTTGATGTCTTTCATATCCTTCTGTGATCATTTCCACATTCTGGTTTATTAAACTTCTATAAAGAGACAGAGAGAGCAAAACAAAGAGCTTAATGGTGGCATACGTATGGATTTTGCCAACTTTCCGACTTCGTCAACAAGAACACTTTTAGCTAGGATGTGACGTCACTTCCAGTTCGGACTTCTGAGCTCCAACTCAAATCGAATGCACTATTTACAAGCTAAACGTTTTCCCCAGGTCTATATGCTTAGCTAGGCTAAAAGTTTTCCCCAGCTCCAGTCTATAGGTCTGTCCCAATTCAGAGTCTGCACACTTCGAAGTCTGCTTAATGTTCGTGAAATGGGACAGCCTACCTAATCAACAAGAATTTCCCATAGCAACAACACAGGACGCTGAGTCACTTAAACCTCTGAAATTACTCATTACACTACTGATTCTTACATTGTCTGTTTCACACGTCCACGACACGCCAGATAGTTAAAAAAAAAAAAACGAAACAAAACAAAAAAAACACGGTACACACATTAACCTCTTAAAAATCCACAAATATCAAATATTACCGAATTTTAAAGTCACCAATTTAAGAAATATACCTTTAATGTACCTGGTTTTGTAACGTTTATACTAAATTGTAGTTAAAAAAAAAAACATACTTTTTTTTTTTACAAGACTGAAACCTAAAACCTAAAAACAATGAATTCTGGGAGAAAAGACGCCGCGATGGATGCATCACCAACAGCCTTCGTTTGGGCCAAACAAAGTGCAGATTTGAAGGGTGGATGCGGAGGGTCCTTCAAATTCTGTGAATTGGGACAGTACTTCACGCACCGCGATGACGTATGTGGCCGATGAATCCGCACTTCGAAGTGTGCAGACCCTGAATTGGGACACTCCTTTTATGTTTAGCTAGGCTAGAGGTTTTCTCCAACTCCCAGGCTCTGTCTGAATGTGCACCCTACTCCCTACATAGTGCATAGTGCCCTAGGGGTCACACCATTTTGAAGGGGTGTCCAAATGTCCAGAGAGAAAAAAGTAGGGCACTCAAAATTACCCACAATGTATCTTGAAAAGTAGTGAGCATCGATGGTCACTAGAGGAGTCAATATAGACCAAAATGCATTGCAGGGAGAAGCTCAACATGGCGCAAGGAGGCAAAAAAACATTTTTTATTTAACAGATATGCAACAACTAATAAAATACAACATAAGGAATGAAAATAAAAATATTTACACACAACTTTGGATTGGATTTGAAATGACATAACATGACTATTTGGTCTATTTGTTAAGCCAAGCTAAAGCTTACCCTTGAAACAGGAACAGGTTCAGGTAGTTGTAGCTCTTGGTCAGGAAGTTTCCTAGAACTCGTGTTGGATAACCAGATCTGATCTGATAAGCTGACAGGCCAAAGTACACACATTTCACGAAGTACCAGAGCTGAGCCACCAGGTTCTGACTGAACCGCCTACAGAGACAGAGAAGGATCAGACAGCGCTGAATAACACACGTTGTTCAAAAGCTTACTGCTTGTTAATTCATGGTCTTTGACTTTGAATCTGTATTCTAAGATGTGTGCTGCTGACCCCTTTTCACCAGTTCGCCTTTGAAAAAAATTTGGATCTCAATTGATTTTTAACTTGGTTAAATAAAGGTTTAATAAAAAAATAGAAAATAATAAATAAAAAAGGTACAGTTGAGTTACCTTTCAGTGACTGTCGGCAGGATGAAGAACATCCAGAAATGAATCCCAAAAACCAAAATAACCTGGAAGACTAATTTTCCCAGAACTGTCTTCCTTAAATACAGAGCTCTGTCTATCACCATGGTACCTGATAAAACAAATAGGTGGACAGACAGGTGAACAAACAGGTGGACAGACAGGTGGTGGTGTGAACAGGGAGGTGGACCTACCAAACTGGATAAGGACCATCACTAAGAACGCTTCAGGGACTTGATCCTCTGACAGGGAGGACGTGATGTCGGCAGCTGCAGAATGTTTCTGAGAGTTGAAGAAAAATAAAACAGTTACAGAATAAAACATCCAAATCTAAGAAAAAATAAACTGGGTTCTGGTTCAACTCAGCAACAAACAGGAACGAAAACTTTACTCCAAAGGCCCAGAAGCCGAAGACGATGATGATGAAGTCAACGGTGTCAGCGAGGAACATGAGGACGTACACGTCAGTCACAGCGCTGTACTCGGGTTGGACCAGAGCTCTAAAGAACTGGCAGAGCGGCTGGTAAAGAGACATGCACCTGACAGACACACACAGAGGGATTATGGGTAACATGGTTTATGGGCAGTGTAACAGTGAGCTGACTGAACACTCACCTGCTGACAGAATACTCCCTGGTGAGAATGGAGAGCTCTTGGAGTTTCTCCAGCAGCAGATCCCACCGACTGGGCTGCTGAGCTCTGGAGCTCACACTGCCTGGAAAGAGGAAGAAATATCACAAAGCTCCTCCACAGGTAAAGACACAGATATGCATTTACCTTGACATCACCTTTGTGGAGTAAAGGTGTGTGTACCTGCAGGAGAATGTTGGGGCGTAGAGCTGCATCGGGCTTGTCTTGTTGCTCTACGTCGCAGTATGTTGCCAGCATCAGTACCAGCATCCCTGCCAGTGGTTCTGTGAGTGAATTCACCTTCATCACTGCTTTGACCAGGTGTGTCCGCCTCGGTGCTGACTGTCTGATCCCACAGTCCATGGCACTGCAGGGGGTAAGGAGGAACGGGGAGTCAAATGTTTTTTTTTTACTTTCAGTATGGTTCTGTGATGGTATAAGTTTGAATTTTTACATGCAGTAGGGATTTTTGGTGGTGTGGTATATTCACCACCATAAGGCTGTTTAAGAATACCGGTCAATGATGGGTGGTGTCTCACCGGAAACAGGAAGCTGTATATTGTCCCTGTGTTATGCCTTCTACCAGGCCTAGTAAACGCCGTTAAAACGTTACCCGTCTCCATCTCATCAATACACCACAGTAGAGCTCTGTGTTGGTATAAGTCTGGGTTTTACCTTCACTCTGGTTGTGTGATAGCATAAGTCCCGGTTTTACCTCTGTTGTGGAAGTTTGTGCTTTTACGTTACTGGTCTGTGGTGGTTTAAGTGTGGGTTTTACCTTCAGTATGGCTCTGTGGTAGAACAAAGCCAGCAGCTGAAGCAGATCATACAGAACGTAGCCTTCCTTCTTCTCAACACCCAGAATGTTTGGAGGGTGGAAAGGTTTGGAACGGTCCACTTCCAGTTTCTGGTTGAATGGAAAGAAACCGAACTGGAAGAAATACTTGATGACAATGGTGACCTAAGGACATACAGGGAAGCCAAGTATGAAGTTACTGATAAAGTAAGAGATGATCACTGAAAGGAACAGGATGCCGCAAACCTCTGTGTAGATGATAGCTGTCATCCAGAAGGTCTTACTGGGTCGAGGAACAGAAAGCGTTGCCCAGAGAAAGACTAGCATAGGAAGCACCAGGGTAAGACAGCTGCCAGACACCATGTGGTTCAACACAATGACGAGGTAACACACCATCTCCGACCTTACATGAACAAACAGGGGATACTGTGTTCAGTCAGACATTCAGGTGTTTCTGTTGGTAACTAGCCTCAGTTAAACAGAAATAGTTCAGTAAAGCCCTAATAGAACTTTGAGTTGGTAAATATGAGGATTCGGCACCTCTGAAACTTGATGCGTTTTATTGAATGAGGTTTGGATATATTTATAGATAAACAAGGTAATGGACTATATAAGCATGATGTCTTCTCCAGGATTGGCCCAGCAGTAAATTGCTTAGCAAAAAGTAAAGAATTAGGTCCCCCTAAAAAAACACCATCCAGTAATAAATACGGTTTTAGCCTTAAAGAACCCATCTTTAATACAAAGAGTAACTAACAAAGGAGGACTTCAAGAAAAACACATGCAGGAAAGAACCATCTCATGCCTGAAGTGAAGGATGGGATGTAAACCCAGAGTCTGCATCTCCACAGCGTGCCCATCTAAACTTACCTGGCAGCCAGGATGTTGTACAGGGCGTAGCACAGCTGAAGCAGTGGAGGCTGGTTGTCATAGAAACGGTCTGATGCTTCCAGCTCCTTGTTGTAGAAAGTCCTGCAGCACAAAGAAGTGGAGAATGAATCATGAGCTGGGGACAGGTGAAGCTCCTCTAGGTCTCACCTGTCCCTGTATCCCACCTGTTTCTCAGCAGCTCACTGGCCGTCAGCTCCTGAGTGCGAGACGCCACGGGACAGGAAGTGGGGGCTGACTCAGACAGGAAGTCACTTCTATCAACTGGACTCTGAACTGGCAGCGGTTTCCTGAATTCGACCTCTTCGCTCCTGTGCTTTATGTGATCCACATGCACCGTACCTGCCTGCAGATCCAGGCCGAGGGCCAGGCTGTAGGAGGGTGGGAGTAGCAGCGAGGATGGTGGGGTGGGGAGGGAGGCACCGGTGAACTGATGAGTTGGCAGAATGCTAACAGGAAGTGGTTGCTTTGATTCTCCACAACTGTTTACACAAAAATAAAACAATGACAATAAAAAGAAAGAAAACAGAAGTCCAAATCACCCGACACCAAACTAAACATCAATATGTCTGAAAGAACATCTACAGGGCAGCATTTAGCTCAGAGGGAGGAGGAACAGCCTCATGAAGGAGGCTACATGTCCTCAATGCTGCTGACCAGGTTCTAATGAAGGAGAGGAATAAATGCTGTGATGAAGAAGAAGAAGAGGAAAGGTTCTGATGAAGAAGAAGAAGAAGAAGAAGAAGAAGAAGAAGAAGAAGAAAGGTTCTGATAAAGAAGAGGTTTGAATAAATTAGAAAGAGAAAGTTCTCCTTGAGAGACCAGGGTGGTAATCAGCTGATCAGCTGAGACCAGAAGATAATTCTTGATGAGCTTTCTGAGAAACGGACCTGTGCGATACACAGATGCTGTCTTCATCTGAGGAGGATAAAGATGATAAAGAGTGGACTCTCTCCATCCTGGACAATCTGGGTCGTGGTCTTTGGCTGGTTTTTGCCACCAGGCATTCTGGGCAGCCCTCAGCTTCTGATGGCGGAGGTCCTGCTTCAGTTGGACCCTCTGCCACTTCTGAGGCTTGAGCTGGTTCTTCTGACCTATCTGCTCCTGATAGTGGTTCTGGGTCTGTTTCAGGTGGATGTTCTTCCAGAACAGTTTGAGGTTCAGGGGTTTTTACATGATCTTTGGAAAACTCTGGTCCTGTTGTAGTATAAAGTGTATTTGGATCCAGTCCTGATCCCATTGTTGGAGCAGTTTCAGTGTGTGGATCTACCAGTCCACTTCCTCCTAGTTCTGTTTCACCATGTAGATCTGTGGGACCATGTCCTCTTGGTCCTGACCCTGGTTCTGGCTCAGTGTGTAGGCCTCCCATGGAATTTTTTCTAGAAACTTTAGATGTTTGAATTGCTGCCTTTCCAGCTGTATCAGAAACTAGCCTCTCTTCTTCTTCTACTCTTCCTGTCTCAGCTGAGGCCTGTTGCTTGGACTCATGGGTACTGCAGTCCAGTTCTGACTCTGTGGAGGCTCCCATCATCTTCTGCTGGTAGTAAAAGTTGATAGCCTCCCTGCTTGGCATACTACCCTGAAAAGTCAGAGAAGACAACAAGTTCAGAATTTTCCTCCATCTTTGTTACTAAAATAAAATTTTATTTATAAAGTGCTTTCGTGCCAAAAAGCAACAGAAAGTGCTTTACTTAATAAAAACAAGATGCATGATTGGGCTGCACGGTGGTGTGGTGGTTAGCACCGCAGCTTCACAGGTAGTACGGGAGGGGAGAAAAGACCGTCCAAAGACATGCATGTTAGGTTAACTGGTCACTCTAAATTCTCCCTGGGAGTGAGGGGTTGTTTGTCTCTCTGTGCTGATCCTGCGATGGACTGGTGACCTGTCCAGGTGTACCTGTCCTTTGCCTGCTAATTGCTGGCTCCAGCTTCCCTGCAACCCGTAACTGGACTAAGCGGTATAGATTATGGATAAATTCATACATGCATAATAAAATAAAACAAGCCTTCACACAACAAAGTATAACAAAGCAATTTTAAAATATGAAAGCGAGCATCACAGGAACCGCCCCGATCAAGCTTGGCCATGGTCCCCACCACAGCCATAGGGCTGCAGTGCAGGACCTCCAGCCATCCATACAGGGAAAATTCATGCAGGCTGAGCAGGCAGAGCCCCCAGTGTGGTGGGTCCCCATGTTGTAGTTCCAAGCCGCAGCCTGCTGCAGGGATTTGTAGTTCTGAGTGTTTACCTGTTTTGCCTGCTGTGTTAGCATGCAGTGCTCGATGCGAAGCACGGTGGAGATGTCGATGTGTTCCTGACACAAACTGTTTAACCAGGCAGTCAGAGAGTCCAGAAGAGCAGCGAGCAGAACCCAGAAGAACCGCAGAGTGTTGGAGAACCGACGCAGAGCGGTGTCTGGAAAACACAATGTCAGCTGAGTGCAGTGGACTCCTTCACTAACACACTTAAATCAAATTCTTCAGCTGAAACCTTCTACCTGGTTCCAGCTCTGTGTCATCCTCCACTCCTTCCTCCTCCGTCTCCTCCATCACCTCTATGACTGCAGCTGTTAAATAGAAGAAGCTGGTTCTGGTATCACTGGTACACAAACGGTTCAGCGTTTTTCCTGCTGTTACTGAAATTAGGACTGTACATCAACTGTTTCACCAATATCTGAGAACACTGATATGGAAGTAAGAACAGAAATAAAATAACAGTACAGCATAGAACTAAAAATGTTCTGCTTCCTGTCGCCTGTATTAATGTTGTATGTTTTAACTTAATCATCTATGTGAGGCTCACCCAGAAAGATTTCTTTAAATATCATTGCTTACTATAGATATCAGGGTGAAAACAGGCCAACAACGGTCCGACAACGGGATGGTAAATAGCTGACAACCGGACAAAGACAAAAACCAGAGACAACAGCATGAAAACAGGAAGAAAAAAACGAGAAAACAACAGGACGGCGATGGGACAATACCAGGATAAAAACAGGGCAATGACTGGGAAAATGTGACAACAAAAGAACGAACAGAATGACAAAGGGATGAAAACGTGGACAATAACGGGACTATTTCAGGACTATAACAGAAAGATAACTGGACGACAGTAGGAGGATAACAGGACAATTTAAAGATGAAAACCGGACAATTACAGGATGATTGTAGGATGATAACAGATTGAAAACAGAATGATAACAGGATGATTGTAGGATGATAACAGGACAATTGCAGGATTATTATAGGATGATTACAGAATGAAAACAGAATGAAAACAGGACTGATTGTAGGATGATAACAGGACGATAACCATGTGATGACAGGACGATAACAGGACAATTGCAGGATGATAACAGAATGAAAACAGGATGATAACAGGACAATTGTAGGACGATAACAGGGCGACTGCAGGATGATTGTAGGATAATAACAGAATGAAAACAGAATGAGAACAGGATGATAATAGGAAGATTGTAGAATGATAACAGGGCGACTGCAGGATGATTGTAGGATAATAACAGAATGAAAACAGAATAAAAACAGGATGATAACAGGACAATTGTAGGATGATAACACGATTATAGGATGATAACAGAATGAAAACAGAATGAGAACAGGATGATAATAGGATGATTGTAGAATGATTGTGGGATGATAACATGATTATAGGATGATTACAGAATGAAAACTGGGTGATAACAGGACTGACTGTAGGCTGATAACAGGACGATAGCAGGGTGAAAACAGGACGATAAGAGGACGATTGCAGGATGATAACAGAATGAAAACAGAATGAAAAAAGGATGATTGTAGGATGATAACAGGACACTTGCATGGTGATTGTAGGATGATAACAGAATGAAAACAGAATTATAACAGGACTGACTGTAGGCTGATAACAGGATGATAGCAGGGTGAAAACAGGACGATAACAGGACAATTGCAGGATGATTGTCGGATGATAACAGAATGAAAACAGGATGATTGTAGGATAATAACAGAATGAAAACAGAATGAGAACAGGATGATAATAGGAAGATTGTAGAATGATAACAGGGCGACTGCAGGATGATTGTAGGATAATAACAGAATGAAAACAGAATAAAAACAGGATGATAACAGGACAATTGTAGGATGATAACACGATTATAGGATGATAACAGAATGAAAACAGAATGAGAACAGGATGATAATAGGATGATTGTAGAATGATTGTGGGATGATAACATGATTATAGGATGATTACAGAATGAAAACTGGGTGATAACAGGACTGACTGTAGGCTGATAACAGGACGATAGCAGGGTGAAAACAGGACGATAAGAGGACGATTGCAGGATGATAACAGAATGAAAACAGAATGAAAAAAGGATGATTGTAGGATGATAACAGGACACTTGCATGGTGATTGTAGGATGATAACAGAATGAAAACAGAATTATAACAGGACTGACTGTAGGCTGATAACAGGATGATAGCAGGGTGAAAACAGGACGATAACAGGACAATTGCTGGATGATTGTCGGATGATAACAGAATGAAAACAGGATGATTGTAGGATGATAACAGAATGAAAACAGAATGATAACAGGACTGACTGTAGGCTGATAACAGGACGATAGCAGGGTGACAACAGGACGATAACAGGACAATTGCAGGATGATTACAGGGTGATTTTTATACTCATATTTAAATTTCTTTCTTTCTTCTTTAATGCACTTGTTATTGCTTACAGCTGTGATGCTTTTAATGTTTTAGTGAAAGCACTTTCAATTGTCTTCTACATAAATGTGCTACACAAATAAACATGCTTAGTCTTGATAAAAGGATGATTACAGGATGAGATAATAAAGTCTGATCTAATCTAATCTAATCTAATCTAAAAGGATGAGAGCAGGACAGTGAAAAGATATTTACAAGACAAAAACAGGGTGATAACAGGATCATAACAAGACAATGACAGGACAACAAAAGGATGAAAATGGGCAGACAAAAGGAAGACGGGACAACAAAAGGTGGTTGGATGGGGGAATGGAGGGCTGGTTGGGTCGGTGGATGGTTGGGTGGGTGGTTGGATGGGTGGATGGTTTGTTGGTTGGGTTGGTAGATGGTTAAATGGGTGGGTGGATGGATGGATGGATAGATGGGTTGGTTGGGTCGGTTGATGGTTGGATGGGTGGATGGAGGGTTGGTTGTGTCGGTGTATGGTTGGATGGATGGATGGTTGGTTGGGTGGGTGTATGGTTGGATGGGTGGATGGTTTGTTGGTTGGGTTGGTGGATGGTTAAATGGGTGGGTGGATGGATGGATGGATGGATGGATAGATAGGTTGGTTGGGTCAGTTGATGGTTGGATGGGTGGTTGGAGGGCTGGTTGAGTTGGTGGATGGTTGGATGGATGGTTGGTTGGTTGGTTGGGTGGATGGATGGTTGGATGGGTGGGTGGATGGATGGGTGGATGGATGAGTGGATGGAGGGTTGGGTCGGTGGATGGATGGATGGATGGATGGATGGATGGATGGATGGATGGATGGATGGATGGATGGATGGATGGATGGATG
>JBAFTB010000020.1:26272877-26286567 GCA_037177355.1 Melanotaenia trifasciata | reverse complement strand
GGAGCACACACTAGAAACCTGATGGAGCACACACTAGACACCTGATGGAGCAGAAGCTAGACACCTGATGGAGCAGATACTAGACACCTGATGGAGCAGAAGCTAGACACCTGATGGAGCGCGGACATGATGGAACTGATGGAATGTGACCCAACATTAGTTCCCTGATTTCCGCTGCTGGAGGCAGCCGATGAAGTGCAGAATGTGGAGGATGGTCATGTGACCACTAAGGAGAAGTTGGCCTTGTTAAGAGATATTCTAGAAACTTCAGCACCACTTACAAAGAGATCCAGGTGAACGCATTTATATATAATTTAGCCTTAACAGAAAATCCTACATGAATTCAACGTTGTGCACCAAATTGTTTTTAGGAAATGATTAAAGCTGAATCTTGCGTGGTTATTACACCCTGGAATAGGAACCGTTTGGTGACATTCACACCCACGAGTGTATGTAAACACAGCTGTACTAATAGTCTGACAGTAGTATCAGTAGTTTATGATGAGTTAAACATCAGAAAGGTCCGGATCCACCTGCCAGCATCCTAGAACCAGGCACGTGCACAGTTTTACACGTGTCTGTTTCCTGGCCTTTTTTTGTGTTTGTTGTAGAAGGTCTCTGGTGTCTGCAACATGAAGCAGGATCAGTCATGCTCTGGGACTACAGTCATGAAACTGGCCAACGGTTTGGTTATTTAATATGCTGCAGTTCAGTCAGTCTTTTCAATAGATGAAAATAATTAAAATCAGTTCTAAATCTTTGAACGTCGGTAGAAACAAGTCAAGTCTTTTTCAGGCTGCAGGTTGGTGTCTTGCCCAAGGACACAATGGCAGAATGAGTGGGATGAAGCAGGATTTAAACTGTCAACCCTCCGGTTGTCAGACAGCACACACTACAACACTCTCTCCTCATTTGCGAAGAGAACTGATTCATTGGAGGGATGTGTTGAGAAACCTGAGATAGGACAGGTCAGCCTCCAGAATCAGTTGCCATGGTGATGATCCATCCCAGTAAGAAGTGAACCAGTTTCATGATGCTGAAAATCCAGAGCTGAGCGCAATGTTGAGGCTGATCCTGGTTCAGAGGTCCAGCAGGTCTCCTCCTGGTCTTGTGACCCCCAGCAGAAAGCAGTGAGGAGCTCCAGGGTTCAGTTCTGCTTCTCCTATCACCTCCTCCCAGACGCCATTTTGTTTCTGCTCCTCTGATCAAAATGGAGAACAAGGGGGCGGTTGCTATTTTCTAATACTTCATGTTGTTTAATTTTATCTAAGTGGGTTTTGATTGGCTGCTGGCTGTGTGGCTTGTTTTGTTTTACTGCTCTTTACCTCCCCGACTGCTTTTCCTTTTGGTTATTTGGCTTCGTGAAGCTTCATGAAGCTACCTTCGTGCTATCTGAAGCTGTTGTCTCCTGGAAACACCAAAGAGACCAAATCACTACAAACGCCAAAGACTCTGAAACTGAACATTAACTAGTTTCACACACACACCACAGTCCTACTGTTGTAGACATGTTCTAGACATGTTCTAGACATGTTCTAGACATGTACAGGGATGAGAACACTAACGTCCACAACATTCAGTCTTCTGGAGATTTTCCATTAAGGCCCAGGGAACCTTGTCGGGCCAGAACACCTGTAACAAGTACAGAACATTTGGGGCTGCTGACCAAGTTCGATGAGTGAGTGTTTTGGTGTGTCTGGATCATCAGAAGCGTTCTTTCTTTTTCCAGAAATAAGTGATATCGTTCCGATGTTCTCCAGAACATCTCTTCTGTACAAGGGGGTGGAGCCTCAGGAACATCTGGAACCTTGGTGTTTTCTTCTTTTTTGGAGTCTAGTTGTCATCACTTTGAGTTCTTTTCCTGCTCACCTCGCCTGACTGTACGAAGGGTTTCAGCTTCCTGTTGGTCTTCACAGACATAGAGCAGCAGAGGCGTTTACCTCCAGACCTGGAACACTCACACAGTTCATGCGGGAGATGGCTGGTCATGAACCACACACACCAACACACACCGCTCTTCAGTTTCTTCCTGAATCTCCACTACCTGATGGTTGGAGGCAGTGAGGCTTCTCAACCTGAACCTCTGCTGTAAAGCTGAACCAACACCACATCCTACCACCATCCTAGCACCCAGAACCCAGTTCTGTTTAAAACCTCATTGTCCACTTAAACCCTCACACCCATCTCCTGCATGGCTCCAAACACTGATTTCCTCTGACTGTAGCCCCTGATCACCTTCCTGTCCTTCTGTCCTTACCTGTCTTTGTTTACTCTGTGCAGCCCAAACCTACGTTTGACCAAATGTCTCCTGAGCTGACGGCTCTGCTGAAGTCGGCCAGAGAACAAAAAACTTTCAGAGAGCACAACTTGCTGAAGGTGCCTGTCCACATGTCTGTACTGCTTTCTGTCTACCTGACCTCACCTCTCTGTCTTCCTTCCTGTCCTCCTGTCTGTCCACCTGACTTCCTCCTGTCTTTGCTTGGTCTGTTTGTCCTTGTGGCTGTCTCATGTAGTATATTGCTATTAAGTCAGCCATCTTGTTGTCTGTCGTGTCTGGGTGAATGTTTATTTTTGGCTCCAGCAGGTTTAATTAATCATAGCAGAACATACAGAGTTCAGATGATGGATGTTGGCGGAAGGTGAATATTACCTGCACATGATGGGGCTTCTTTCTGCAGTTCTTCATGTATCTGTACCAGTGATGAAGAACAGCCATCTGTTTTTCACCTGTGTTCTAGATTCCTCTGTTTTGACTGAAAATTGTGTGATTATACAAACTGTTTTCTGGTAAATTAGTGCTGGATGAGATCTGAAACTGAGTGAAGATTAAACAGTCATAATGAATGAGCTGTAGCTCCGCCCCCAACCACCTGACCGTCTCTTTTTTAACTTCCTATTTCAGACTTCTGAGAAAGTGGAGACAGTCTTCCTGCCAACAGAGTCATGTAACCAGGACCAACCAATTGCAGAACAGTCTCAGGTAGCAAGACGTTTGATGGGCCCACCCCCCTCTAAGCCCCCACCACCACCACCAGGATCTGAACTAATGCATGCTAATGATGCAATAGTGGAATGGACCAGTGAGAATACTGATGATGCTAATTTGGCTAAATATGAAGACAGTGAAGATGATGAAGTCAGTGATGATGAGCATAGCACCCAAGCTAGCACTGATAGCAATGAAGATGCTAGTGAGCATAGCGAGGATGCTATAAGTGTGTTAGCTCAAGCAGCAGTGGAGGAGGTGATGGAGGCTGCAGTCAGACAGGCACCACCCTGTGGTGTTAATAGTGCTAATCAGGATAGCATTAATGCTAACTTTGCAGTTGGCTTTGAGGCACAGCCAGCTAGTCCTGAGGCTAACAGCCCCACCAGACCCTGCTCAGTCCTGAGCTGCAGACCTGCGGGGACTCAGCATTACTATGACAACAAAGACTCAGATGAATCACAGGATGAAGAAGGATGGAGGTTTGAAGAAAACTCCCCTCCACCTTCTCTATCCAGCCTCACATCCAGGCACTCAACCAGTTGTAATCAACCATCCACCCACTTTGATGATGAAGATGAGGACCCTGAACCTATGCAGGAGGTAATACCTGAGAAACCCAAGTTCCCGTTAAACATGCCCATTTAGACCCGCCCAGTGACCTCTGACCCTGTTTCACCTGCCCCTGTTCTCCAGATTACACCTGCCCAGTGACTTCTGGAGGAGGTTACACCTGAAATCTGCCCCAGTGACTCATTTTCCGCTCAACCTGCCTCACTGACTTCTGTCTGACTGAATGTTAGAGTTACACATCACCAGAGAACTTTGTGTTGTAACAGCTGTTTATGCTTTGTGTTTCAGGAGGTCCCAGTGATTAGGAAGACTCTCACGTATGAAGCCCCAGGGGTGAGGAAGCCTGTAAACTAAGAAATGATTCAAAGATCAGAGTCCAATGTCTAGAATTGAAAGGACCCATGTCCTGGTATTTTATGGTATCTGGTTTATCTGTGGGATGTGTATGTGTGTGTGTGTGTGTGTGTGTGTGTGTGTGTTTATCACCTAAAGCTAAAAACGGGGTCTGCACATGTTCTGGTATTTCTATGCAGAAGGAAGTGAATTAATCCAGCAGCCTTAAACTGTAACCTGACCACTATCATGTGACACTTGTTTACTATGGCTATATGTACTACAAAACGTCTGACTGTTGCATAAAGGGACTATTTGGATATTTGGCATGTGCTGCAAAGAATGAAATGAGAAGCTAAATGAAGCCACAAAAAGGCACCAGCTGCAGCACAGCAGTGGCTATGGTCTGCTTCTCAGACTAAACAAAGTCACCCATTAAGCTCTAAGACTGGTCTGGCTGCGTGGGTTCTAATCACCTGTCCAGGTGAGCAGCCGACAGCAGCCATGAACTGTGCTGAATGCCACCATCCACAGCCCATGCTACATACACAGTGTAGCATGGGCTTTGGTTTGGCTGGTGGAGTCACCTATACTGGGTGAAAACAGCATAAATGCTTGGAACCATGTCCTGGATGAATGCAGACTTGTGTTCAGCTCTATCTGTACCTGAAATGGCCCGATTCCTTTTACCCTGCTGCCATCTGTAGGGTCTGCAGTCTCTAGATTAAACCACTGATCAGAAGTAATTCCAGATAGTAACGTGGGCTTGCTTTCATCTGGATCACGTGTGTCTGACCATGACTGGGGTTTCCAGGTGTCAGGCTTTTCACCTGGTGCTAAAGGAACTAGCAGTTGCTACTGTTCACAAGGAAAAGAGAAAGTTTCCATTTGCTGCTTCTGAAGCTGCTCAGAAACTTAGTGATACTCACTTCAACCAGTTTGTACCAACTCAGTGTTTTTGTTTCAGAGTCAAGTGGACTCTGATCCTCCTGCAGGTCTGCTGCTAAGTTCCCAGACCTTCACTGCAGAGAGCCTCAACACCACCACCACCACCCACATCACCAAGGTAACGCTGCAACCACGGCAACAGAGACTATAAAATCAGTCATTAGAAGCAGACATGAAAAACAAAGATTCTGAAAAACAGAAACATTAGAATCAGGCATGCATTTGAAGCAGAGACAGAAATACAGACATTAGAAACAGAAACATTAGAAACAGAACCACAGTGGAAACCGATAGATGCACAGTAGACACTCCATCATGTGTTTTGTTTTCTGAGCTGCTGTTTCTTTCTCGGCACCTTCCTCCACAGACCATGAAAGGAGGGATTTCAGAAACCAGAGTTGAGAAAAGAATCGTGATTTCTGGCGACACAGAACTTGACCACGACCAGGTAAAGTTAACACCAGTAGCTAGCAACTAGTTACAGAAGGGTGGAACAGGAGGAGATTAAACCGGGACAGACCTGTAATCAGACCTAGACACCCCTGGTCAGACCTGGACATGTACCCTGGCCTGGGCCTGTATCCAGATCAGTTCAGTTCTTGCGAGATTCAAACCTGGACCAGGACCCTCACCTGGACCAGGCTCTGACCTTCATGTTTCTTTTGAAGGCCTTGGCAGCGGCTCTCAGCGAGGCACGACGGCAGCATCCTGAGCTGTCCGTCACCCGAGTCGTCATCCATAAAGAAACCGAGGTCTCTCCTGATCATATGAGTGATTAATGACATCACAGGTTGGTCTGCTGTTGATTGGCTGAATGAGGCATGACAACATTAACCACATTCTGCTTGCATGGCCTTCTTCCAGCCAGTCGGAGGTTCTGATTGGTGGGAAGCAGAGCACAGGAAGACATGGAAATGTTCTGATTGGATGTAATTACTGAGGACAGGAAGTGTTGACAGTGGAGGAAGTGGTGAAAAACTGCTCAGCACAAGGTCAACAACAACTGAACATTTTAAGCCACCATTATCAGTGTGGAACCAACCCCAGATGCTACCTGATTTCAGGTGACATCCACCTGTATAAGCATCAGTTCTGTCTCAGGATCCAGGTTTCCAGTTCACTGAAACCAGAACCATGTTTTTCCCAGGAAGGGCTCCTCCCTCTGGTGGTCACATTTAGTTTCCCTCTGGACAACGTGTGTTCTGGCTGACCCAACATCAAGGTGACGTTTCAGCTGATGTTGACACGAGACTCCTCTCACGTCTGTAATCTGTGTCTCTGTCTCTTGTCTGTGATCACAACAGTCAGAATTTGGAAGGAGTCGAGGTGTCCTCAGCATCGGTATAAAGTTGGCTTTCTGTCTGACTGCCTGCTGCTACTGAGCAGCTGGCTCTGTGGGCTGAACAAATCTCTGTAGGGATGTGGTGAGCTTACTGGAAGATGACCAGTTAAGCCCTGATGGACAGATGATGCAGCTCTCCAACCTCATATTTAACTGACAGCTTAGTGGTCAGCAGGAAGGTTGTTAGTTCTAATCCCAGCTGGTTCTTTCTGTGTGGAGTTTGCATGTTCTCCCTGTGCATGTCCAGGTTCTGTCCATGTTCTTCAGCTTCCTCCCACAGAAAGCGATGTTAGGGTAACTGGATACAGGTACCTGCCTCTCACCTGATAACAGATAGGACGGGTGGATGTCTGTTTTTTTATGTGTGTTATTTTGCCTCCTCCAATCACATGTAAGAGGGATGAAAGCTGAATGGGGCAAAGTTAATAGAGTAAAGTATGTACAGGAGAGAAAGTGTGAGAGAAAAAAGTGGTGTTTCAGTCCTGTGACTAAACTGTGACCACCAGATGGCGCACTTACCTCTATCACAAGCTCTTCATCTGGAAAGGAGGATTGTTTTAACTTATATTTATTGCCACTCACTTTCATCACTTTATATTTGACTCTTTGTTACACGTCACTGTGAAATCAGTCGATATTTTATTCTGTCCTACTGTCTGTCTCACATCTGTGTTTGGATTTCAGGATTCCTGAGGCGTCTGGTGCATAATGAAAGACATACTCCAGATTGAAGAACCAGTGAAGACGTAGTTTGCAGCAACACCATGGACACTACGGGAACTGAGGATTTCCAAACACACACATATGCATGTGCACTTATACACGCACATCAAAGCAGTACTTTTTCACAAGTTGGATAGTATTACAACACAGACAGGTGGGACACAGATAGGTAGAAGACAGGCAAAAGGTGCTGCTGCAACGCCATCATATTCCTTGGACAACAGATACAGAACAGAACCAGAGTTAGGTTCTGTTCTGTATCTATGGTAACTGGGAGGTGTGGTCCAGACTGTTAGATGGGCCACAGATAAACCAACTGCATCACACAGTTTTGGTAACCTATGGTTTACTGTTCTCACCTCATGAACCGCTGTTCTGAAAGTCTGGTGCAAACTACTTCCTGTCTACATTAACTAGCACAGTAACTTGCTAAAGCTCAGTATTTACCCATGATGCAACAGCAATGTGCCATTCTCTAATGTCATCATGAAAATCCTAAAGAATGATTGTACTTATCTGTCCATGAATATAAGATTTCCTTTGCTATTTGCTGATTAATTTATTAGTTTGTTTATTTATGTTTACTTCTACTCCTGGAAAGACACACTCTGCCCCTGGTGTCAAACTGACCACTCCCCCTTGGGTCATGTACCACAACCTGACCACTCCCTCTGGTGTCACATTCTACAAACTGACAACTCCACCTGGTGTCAGACCACGAACTGACCCCTCCACCTGGTGTCAGACCTCGAACTGACCCCTCCACCTGGTGTCAGACCACAATCTGACCACTCCACCTGGTGTCAGACCACGAACTGACCCCTCCACCTGGTGTCAGACCACGAACTGACCCCTCCCTCTGGTGTCACATTCTACAAACTGACAACTCCACCTGGTGTCAGACCACGAACTGACCACTCCACCTGGTGTCAGACCACGAACTGACCCCTCCACCTGGTGTCAGACCACGAACTGACCCCTCCACCTGGTGTCAGACCTCGAACTGACCGCTCCACCTGGTGTCAGACCACGAAATGACCCCTCCCTCTGGTGTCACATTCTACAAACTGACAACTCCACCTGGTGTCAGACCACGAACTGACCGCTCCACCTGGTGTCAGACCACGAACTGACCCCTCCACCTGGTGTCAGACCTCGAACTGACCCCTCCACCTGGTGTCAGACCACAATCTGACCACTCCACCTGGTGTCAGACCACGAACTGACCCCTCCACCTGGTGTCAGACCACAATCTGACCCCTCCACCTGGTGTCAGACCTCGAACTGACCGCTCCACCTGGTGTCAGACCATGAAATGACCCCTCCCTCTGGTGTCACATTCTACAATCTGACCCCTCCACCTGGTGTCACGTTTCATAAACTGACTGCTCCTCATGTCATGTTTTATTAATGATCACTCTGAATGTAACTTTATCTCTTCAACTCCATTAAAATGAATAGATGAGCACACTTTCTCTTTTTCTCCTTTTCAGTGTTTAATTACAGGGTGTTCTTTGATGTCCTCTTTTACACATTCAATAAATGTAACCGATTTTTTTCATCGGGTGGTCTCCAACATGACGTTGGATCACAACACAAACAAGAAAAAACTGGCAGCTTTAATTTGCTGAACAGGAGTGTTTATTATCCATCAATCATCAACAGTACAACTTCTGGATCATGAAACATTTCTGGACCTGGCACAGCATTGCTAGGCAGCAGGGCACGAGTTAGGCGTGATGCCCAACAGGAAGTGGGCGGAGCTGATGTCGAGAGTGTTGGTCAAGTGAGACTTGACAAGCTGCAGGTTTCTCAGACAGCCTCTAAACCTGGAGCTGATGGACAGGCAGTTCTGTTTAACGCCGGCTGCAGCAGAGAGACACACAGGTTAGAATTTCCAGCACCCTTTGCTCAGATTAATATTAACATAAAAGAACATCTAAACTGTTAGCTCTAAATTTTTACCTAGAAGCTCAAAACAAAATACATGTAGGTGTTAAAGATGCACTAAGTAACTTTCTGACCTTAAAGGAAACAAAACAAACATTACTTTAAGTGCTCAAAGGCGTTTCTTGTGATATCTGCAAGTCACTAACAAACCAAAAACTATTAAAAAACAACCTTTTAATGCAATTAGGTTGTATCCGACTTTGAAATTCAGTTTTTAGAAAGGAAGATGTAAATTCTCCTCAGTCATTAGTTGTGTTTCCATGACAGTATTTCGCAAAACAAAAGCGATATTTCTAACATTTCGATAAAGTACAATTGCGATTTGCAGGTGTTTCCATTGAATGGTGTTTAACATGTTAGCCATTATTCTCATAAAATCTCGTCCCGCGAGACTCCACTTTGAGGAGGATGGAGATTTCTAAATCTTTATAAAACTCTTGCATTTCACCGTTGTTTGCTATCACGGATGACGATTATTTTTGTTTCTTTAATTACTTGTAAAAAAAAGACTACTTCCGTCTCCTCCTGCGTCTACTCTGACTGCGCCATTTTGTAAATGAACTGGTCATGTGACCCTCTACGTCCCGTCTGGTGAAGCGTAAATCCGAGAAAAGTATTTTCATTACACTTTTGCGATATACTTCCATATCGACACGTCTGATAAACTACCTCATGAGAGCGTAAATACTTTTTAGCGATATTTGAGATTCTTTTCAAAATGTAGGCTTTTCCATTACCATTTTTTATTGCGGTATTTAGCTTTTGCTCAATTCTACAGGTAATGGAAACACACCTATTGAATTATTTGAATTCAGCCAAAAGCAACACAACCCGTCAAAGAGAAATTTTGTCCGACTCCAGACTGTGCCGAAAAATGTGACCATGCCACATGACCTTAAAACATGGCGGGAGCCACCGACTGCAGTCGGAGTGCAGCTAGAGCTCACAAACTGCAGCTTGTGGACCTGCCTTTGTTAACAACAGAACTTGGTCCTGATTGGTTCGACCTCTCGCTGACGCAAACTCTATTTTCCTGATGGAACTTAAATGCCACAAAATGATTTCAAACAGCCTTGGTATTTTATATTGCAAGTAGGCTAATCTTTAAAAAACCTGAACAGGCTGATGTTTGGCTGCTTCAGCAAAGCAACACAAAATGTATTGAAGCCTAAGTTATTACACTTAGATAAACATGAAGCATAAGTGTAGGTTATGTCAGCGTAATACATGGGCAATAATTTCACAAATCCTCTTTATAATTTGATTTGATTCATTGGTGTGTATCCGGCTGATATCCTGCCTGCCTGGTAATAGTATGGCTGCTGTGGAAACGCAGCAGACATCGGGAACCATACCGTCCCGAGCCGAACTCCCTCTGTGGAAATGGGGCTTTAGCTTCTTGTAGGGATGCTGTGACCGAAGCCTTGTGAAGCTCTGAGTCACTGCTTCTAACCATTTGATCCAAACAGAGTAATCTGCTGCTTCAGCAGCTTTAAAAGAAACGATGACCAAACATCTCACATCACAACTGCCATGGGTTTCCCTGTCTCATCTTTGTGTTTAATACAGGAGATGATCTCAGTCCTCCGTTAGTGTTTTCTTCTGTGGTTGATAAAAATGATGAAAGTGGGCTGTTGCTTTCAAACAAGTCAACATTACAAGCTGATGGTGTAACTAAAAAAAGGAACGTGTCTGTCCAGCTAAATCCACATTCTTAAACTGGAAAAAGTAAAAGAAAAAATATGCTTTTTCAGCCGGGATAGTGACTGTCTTTCTGTATTTGTTGTACGTGTCTGACATAAAGTCTCGGTTGGTGTGGTCACATGACTTTTGGCATGCTGAAGCAACGTACTGAAACCCTGGTTCATCGATGTAGAGTCGAACCGACGTCTCCAGCAAAACATCACTAACTAGCTGCTGCAGACTGTGTGAGAAAATGCTCCAGACATTGTGCATCATAGTCCCTGGAAGTCTGGTTGGACTTGCAACACCAACATTGTCTGTAAGTTACTTTGAGTAGATATGGAAAATGTCTACTTTGGTCGGGTCTGTCCAAAGGGCATTGTTCCAGAAGTCTTCTTCAGCTGTGCTGCCACGTTCATTTTAGTGAGAAACGGCTTTCTCCTGCAACCCTACCAAACATGCCATACTGGTTCATTCTTTTCTAACTGCACTGTCATGAACTTTAATATTTAACATGCTGACTGAGGCCTGCAGAGTCTGAGATGTAAATCTTCGGGCTGATCTTGGGCTGAACTTGCTGGTACGTCCACTCCTGGAAGACTGTCCTGTGAACAATCTTTCTTTCTGTAGAGTGATGGACTCCAGATAGTCTGGAAAGGACCTGATAACCCTTCTTAGATTGATGGACAGTAACAGTTGCTTGTCTAAGAGCATTGCTGATGTCTCTCCTCCTTAAAGCCTTTTTATGCTCAACGCAGAAGACGGCTACGCCATCAGACTGACAGTTTCATTCGTTTTTGGGGAGCTTAGCTTTCCTTCGCTTGATGCAGAAAACGGAGCAATACTGCCTGAAATCGTGGGGGCAGAGCTGAGCAGAATAGCTGACATGCGACCAGGGAAAGAAACAACTCAGGAGAACAATGGATATGGGAAGGGAACAAAAAGACAGAAGAAGAATGAAGACAAGCACAACAACTGTAGAAGTTGTGCAAGCTTTTGAAGAGGACTACATGCAAATGTTTAGGACGTGTTGAGCGGATGGAAACATCTTCATAGCGACGCATTACTGCTGCTAAACGGTGTCTGAACTGGCGTGAACTCTGAACTTAGCACTAATTACTAATGGAGGAATTGACTTATAACAACCATGACGACACAAAACACGCATGGAAGTACGAGGACGGCGACATCTGACAACGTTTGAAACGGACGTCCCCGTTTAAATACGTAAAGGAGCATAAACGGGCCTTTAGCATTCTGGTAACACACACCTGAATGAGCCTGAACTTTCTATAGATCAGTCTGATTAATTTAATTATTGATCAGCAGCTGTGGGCGGATACTGACCCTCTGAACTCCTGTCATAACGAGAAACAAGAACCAGTAACAGGAACGTCCTCAACGAGGAAGATGTTTCTGATTTCTGTCTCGTAAATAATGACTCAGCCTGAGGTTGAAGGTTCTGAACTTTATCTTTTCTATCATGTCCTGATATGTAAAACTTTCAAATGGAAAGACTGTAAAGTTTTTAAAGCGCTCAAACTTTCTTCATGTCCTAACTGTGTTTCTCACCTGGATATCCCCCCAGGTAGATGGGGTTGTTGGTCTCAGCAGAGGTGGATTGTGGGTAAGGGTTTGGGGTGTTGTATTTCTGTCCATCTACACTCAGAATCAGAACATGTTTGGTTTTTCTGGCCAGCAGGCGGTGCCACCGTCCATCACACAGCATCTGACCAGTCGACCGCACAGACACTCGGCCTGCTCCGTTGTTTACGTTAAAAACCACCTGAGGAGGTAAACACGACATTTTACACACCTGAAGGAAAGACTGTCAGACACACACAATAAAATGTCACCGTTCATTCTTTACTCCCACGAGCAGCTGACCACAGGTTGGGGTTAATGCACCTGTTAGTACTCAGAGTACGCTATGTGGTAAGCAGTAACAATGCACATTAATTTATTAATCCAACTGGAACTAGTTACAGGTAGCTATCAGTTGACATTTTAACTGCTCTTAGCTGCACATGTTTCCAGGACGCAGTGCTGAGCAGCAGCACAGCAGATCCAAGTCCTCGCATGACTGGATGAGTGTGAACAGGACTAGGGCCTTCACACATTTTAGATTTAATAGTAAACCTGATGATGAATGACAAAACATTCAGACATAAACACAGCCTTGACGTAAAAGTACTCTAACTATGACAGACTGCAGTCCTGGTGTCTACTTGGATTACTGCTTACCTGTCCGTCAACCATCTCCAGTCCAATAGCATCGACCTTTGCGCTGCTGATTCCCAGGAAGACTCCATCTGATTGGCTGGTTCGAAACTCCAGAGACACCGACACGTCAGAGCCAACTTTATACCCATCATGCACTGCACACACAAAAATCAGATATGACCACATGAACATTTTCAGACAATAACAAACACACAATGATAATTTTTCTACCTGGATGAATCTGAGCCCGGCTGAAATATTTATATTTTACTAACATTTATGCTGTTTTCTCAGGCCAGTGAGGTTATTGAAGCTGCTCTTCTCTCAGCTGAACTTCTGATTCTGGACAAACCAGCTCGACAATCTGCTCATTTGTCCCTGAAAACTTCTTGTTTTGTAGCCGCATTTTCTTCAAAATCAAAGTCTAACTTCTCTGAAAATAAAGAAAATGCTACTTTGAACAAAACCAACAGGGTCATGTGAATGACCTAACCCTGTTAGAAACATCCTCCTCCTTGTCACGTGATCTTTAAACAACTGTAGCGGTGGACTTCCGGTGGCGCGAATTACCAGATGGACGCATAAAAGAATGCTCTGATATCAGCCTATATTATCCCCTAAACTCGAGGTCTTTCTTTGTTAATTCCTATCGGAATCACATAAATAATGAACGGGGATAAACAAAAGAGGGTAAAGTCCGGGCCAAAAGGACCCTCGGAGAAGAAAACTGAAAAAGGTGCAACTGCTAGCTGTGGGGCTAACTCCGCTAGCTTAACCAACTCAGAAACCAGCGCTGACGTTGAAGAAGTGAGTGAAGTAGCTACTATCAGCTCTATACGCAAGGTAATGAGCGAAATCATGGCTAAAGAGATGGACGACTTGAAAACCGAAATGAAAAAGGAGCTGAGCGACTTTCGAGCTTCCTTTAA
>JBAFTB010000020.1:26259121-26270244 GCA_037177355.1 Melanotaenia trifasciata | reverse complement strand
ACGTCACCCTGGAACTACTTTTTACACCATGCTGAACATCACCCTGGAACTACTTTTTACACCGTGCCGAACGTCACACTGGAACTACTTTTTACACCATGCTGAACATCACCCTGGAACTACTTTTTCCAGACGTGTTGCTGCATCAGATTTACTATCAGCTCATATTTTCCATCAGTTGGTAAAATGTCTGTTTCATCATTTGACATGTTGTATATCTTCTACTGGGAATAAAATATGGGTTGATGAGGTCTGGAAATTATTGCATTCTGTTTTTATTTACATTTTACAGGAAATCCCATTTTTTTGGACGTGTGTTTGTTTATGTTCAGTTTATTTGATGTGTATGCGTTAACAAACTGATGAAGTCATACATTTATCTTCCTCCTCGTCACACCATGTGGTAGTCCTCCCAGGTAAAATCTGTTGTCAACGTCCAGCTGGTTTCCTTTGACTGAGACAGACTGTGGAGGCGAGTCATCAACAGACACTGAGACTGACCGCCGGCTCATCTCCGCACTCACCTGAGACAATCAGACATCAGGGCATTCAAACTGACACAATCTAAACATGTAAGCACAGGAAAACTTCAAAACTAAATGAGCATCAAATGTCACAAACTCACAGTGTGCCACTCGCCATCGCTAATGGCAACAGATGAGTTGATGGAGGCCGGTCCTTTCCCCAGATCAACGGACAGCTGGACTTTGCCCCCTCTCAGACATAAGACAATGAAGTCCATCATTTTGGAGTCAGAGAGGAGGACCATCAAGCCATCTAGAGCCCAGCTTCGAACTGACAACCTCACCGACATGCTGAAACACGAGACATACAGAGGTTTGACCAAATGAGACTTTGGCTTGTCCAAAGAACATCTCCATCCACACCGTTGTCATGGAGACTCACCTCTTTCGGACTGTAGAGGGGTTAACAGTGAAGGTCATGTGACTGTGTCTGGACAAACCAAACTGAACTGCTGGCAGCAGAAAGGTCGGTTCTTCCTCTGACACACACTGAACCACAAACAAATCAATAACCAATAATCAACCATATTCAGTTCAATAAAAAATGAATACAGAAACATGCTTATTACCATGAGAGCCTCAGGTGTCAGGGCACTCAGGTGTGTGGGCGGAGCTAAAGGTAGGTGTGTGGGGTCAGGTGTTGGTTCTACATCCTGGTCTTCAGGAAACACCGCCCCCCCGATCCTCCCATCTAAAAGGCAGCTGTCAAACTCCACCCCTTCATACCTGAGAGCTCCTGATAGGTCAACGAGCCTGGAGAGAAGCCAGGAAGGAAAGAGTTAAAAAGGAGCTGTAGGAGAGAGAAAAACAAAACTAACACTCCAACATGAAATTTTACCTCAAAATCTACAATAATTCAGTAAAACAGGCAAGAAAACTGTACTTCTCCAACCTCATCACAGATAACACAAATAACCCAAAATTCCTTTTGAAAACATTCTTCTTTTAATAGATACAGATTTTAACAAGTGCTCCTTGACAGGATCTGACACAGCATACCAGGACTCTGCAGACCACCTCAGACGTAAGATCAATGCTATTAGATCCTGTCTTTTATCTCAACGACATGTTGATTTTAACATCTGAAGCTTTCTTCACTGGAAACACTGGAGAGTTTGTCGTGGTTGATGAGAAGATGCTTGGTCGAGTTTTCACCCGACTAAGCTCAACAATCTACCTTTTAGACCCCATTCCCACATCACCTTTAAAAACATTTGATGGTTTCTTAGAGCCCAAGCTTGTAAACATGGTAAATTACTCTCTTCAGACGGATGTCTTCCCCGCCTCTCGAGTACTGCCCTTAAATGGTTTTACTCCTATCTCACAGATCCATAATCTTTTGTAAGTATGGATACATACTCTTTAGAAAACCATGAAATAAAATGTGGGGTACCCCAAAGATCAATTTTGGGGCCCTGCGCTGCAGCCTTACAGCTGTGGTGGCCTGGCTCCAGGTGTGCATGGATCCCTATGTTTCCTCACAGCAGCATCAAGCCAGATGTTTATTACTTCTTAGTTAAATTCAGTCATGTTTGTGCATGCTTTGGGTGTGTCTGCACGTATGTGCGTGTGTGACTGTGTGTGAGATCATGAGTGGTTTTTTATTGTTATATTATCTATTTTGGTGTGTGAAGGCTTATTTTTTCATATGCATGAATTACCTTAAAGCACTTTATAAATAAAGTCTGATTTGGTTTAATTTAGCGAGCCATCAGTCAAACCATTGAACCAATCATAAGGAGGACCCAGTTGGACTTACGCTCCGCCCATCGCCAGGTGTTGGATGCAGCCTTGGAAGGACTTGGAAATACCCCGCAGTCTGACAGGGAGGCGGAGTATCTTATTTGGTGGCAGTCCACCAATGAAGACGGAGGACGGAGACAGACGATGAAACGCGCCCGGCAACAGAGAGACAGACTTCAGGTGTTCATCATCCACCTGCACAGACAGAGACCTGGGAGGCAAACAGGTGAGCCAGGTGGGTCAACCAGGAGGATAAGATGAGATCACAGGAGCAGGTTTCCATAGCAACACTTACTTTCTGTTGATGGTAATAATCACTGAGTGTTTTGTTCCATCACTGAAAGATCCTCCAGGTTTCATCACCAACACGCTGCGAGTGGCTCCACCTACATCACCAAGCTCTGCCTCCACAGCACCTGAGACCAGGCGAGCAGACAGGAAGTGCTGTCCACACACACACACACACACACAGAGAATAATCCAGGTTACTTATGATTCACAGCAACCCTGAGCGGTACAGAAAATGGATGGATGGACTTGTGATTCAGGATCGTGTTGTCAGGCGTGTCATGTGACCTCTGCCGGTCTCACCTGTCTGTGTGCTCGGTCGTCACTAAAGGCAGCCAGCAGCACTCCTGATTGGTTGTTTGAGGAAAAGGAGAAGAGAAGCTCTGCTTCGTGACTGAAGGATGGAGGAGTGATCTGAACGAAGCCTCCAGCGAGCAGCGACACACTTCGGACCGGCTGAGGAGTCAGATTGGTCAGTACTGGTTAGAGAACCTTCAGTTTTTACTCAGTATTACCACCTTTAACCTGGCTACCAATCTGCTTTAACCTGTTTAACACTGGTATAACCTGCCTTAACCAGGATCTCCATCTTTAACATATGATTTTATAAAGAATCTATCAGCCAATGTATTAATCTCTCAGTACATGGATATGTTACTATGGAAGTTACCTTTAGGACACAACCTTTCCGAACTCCATAAGCATCTCTCAGCAGGTCAAAGTTGGACCGAGCAATCTCCACGTTCTTTATACAACCAACGTATGACCTAGACACCACCTGACGCCTAGCAACAAGAAAGAAAGACAGGTAAGGACAAAGTTAATACAAACCTGTCTTTAAATCATATTCAGCTGTGATACCTGACTGGTCTGGACGAAGGAAGTCCTCCGATGTAGATCGGGTCCAGGTCGGAGCGGTTCAGGTCCGAGGATGTCCCTGGAGACTCCGCCTCCAACACCTCCTTTTCTGATGATTGGTCAGCTGCCATAATGGACAGGTAACCTAGAAACACAGCAGGAATTCAGCAACAATCATACCAAGTGGTAGCATCATCAGTCCAATCAAAAACTTCCACACTGAGACGTCCATTGTCTCCGCCTCTAGCCTGTCTGTCTCCTGCAGTCAGGTGAAGAAACAACTGGCAAAACTTAACTGGAACAAGGCTTCAGGCTTCTGAAAACCTGCTCAGAACAACTATGGGGGATTCTTTAGCACCAGCCTGAGTCAGAAAATAGTTCCTGTGTTGTTGAAAACTTCCTGCTTTGTTCCAGTACCTAAAAATTCCCAACAAACTGAACCAGATGACTACAGACCAGCTGTCCTAACCTTTAACCTGCAGATTTATTGGCTCACATCAATAAGCAAGTCAGCACCTTTCAGGACCCATTACAGTTTGCTTATCGTAATGAGGTTGAAGACGCCATCATCCACCTGCTTCAGAGAGCCCACCCACTCTCACATGAACCAATCAGCTGCTCTTTTATGTGAGAAGCTCCATGACTTCCAGGGGGATAGCTCTACAACCACCCAGATTTATGACCTGGAGCACCACAAGGAATTGTAGTCTCACCATTTCTCTTCACACTGTACACCTCAGACTTCCAGTCCAACTCTGAGTCCTGCCATCTGCAGAAATACTCTGATTACTCTGCAGGTGTGGGCATGACAAGAAGTTCAGTACAGAGATGTAGTCAGAAACAATAATAAAAATAAATTTTATTTCTTGGCACCTTTCTACACCCAAGGTCACCGTACACAAAAAGAAAAATAAATAAATAAATATAAATTACATAAGAGTAAAAATAGATTAAAAGACATTGATATAAAAATGCCATAAAACAGTCAGTTACATGATTTATAGGGAGTAGGCCAGTTTAAACTGGTGGGTTTTGAGTGCAGATGTGAATGATGGAAGAGAACTGATGTACAGAATCCCGGATGGAAGTGAGCTCCAGAGCTGGGGAGCAGAGACTTCAGTCACTCTGCTCCCCATGGTAGAGAGACGGGCCGGGGGAACAGTACGGTGAAGGGAGGAGGATGACCTAGGAGCACGGGAGGGTGTGGAAATATGGAGGAGATCAGATAGATAAGGAGGGGCCAGATTGTGAATACCTTTGAAAGTGAGGACCAGTAACTTCTAGTTGATTCAGTATTTTATTGGGAGCCAGTGGAGTTGAAGTACAGGGGAGATATGTTTAAAGGACCTCATCATGAACACAAATGAAACAAAGGAGATGATTGTTGACGTCATGAGGAACAGGAGTAAACAAAACACTGTTTACATCCTCGGAGAAAAGGTGGAGGTGGTGGAGGAAGTACCTTTCCGTTTGTTCCTCTGCAGCGTGATCTTGTACCACATTCCTGTATTGTACTTCCTGTTTGAGGTCCGCACTAGAACACCTGAGCCGAGGTCAAAGGTCAGGCGGACACGCCCCTCCACCAGCTCTATAGACAAAAAGTCCCTCTGCAGGAGACAGAGACTGAAGTCAGGTGTATTCCTGTCCACATGAAAGCTGAATCAGCATGTTTGAGTGTGTCTTACAGTGTTATTGGAGGCCAGGTACAGCAGCAGTCCACCTGGAGACAGAGTTTTAAACAGCAGCACCACAGACGTGGTCGTTGCTCGCAGAGACTTCTGGACCAATGAATAGCCAGAACCATCAAAGTAGAAGGCTGTCTCCTCAGCTTGAGGACTGAGGGTCAGACAGAGAAGACAAACAGTGTTACACCTGTGTGTATGTGTGTGTGTGATCCACTTGTTACACCTGTGTTTACCTGCTGAAGCAGCCTCCACACCTGCCCTCTCGACTGTTGTAGTTCCACAGACCGATGTTCCTCTCGTTCAGTGAAGCTTCACCCAGGCAGCCCTGGAAGAAGGTGGAGCGCAGCTCTGTGGGGAGCTGACATCACACACAGTGTTATCACCTGTGTACACACACACACCCACACACATCTGTGCACCTGTGTTACCTGAATCTGAGCCCCCACTCCTCCAATATGGATGACAGTATTTCTGTCTATGTCTAAAACTCGTGATGAACCCGGTGATGATCCTGTTACCGTGGGCAACGGAGCCATCTCAGAGTCTAGCTGATGGACCGACAGTGTACCATGAGCCCCAAACCTGACATGATGACATCACCAAACGATGTAATGAACATCTTCTGTTAAACTGCACTGAGGTTTAGTCATGTGACCAGTTTGGATCATGTGATCATGAGTTTTTACCGTGTAGCGTTGACTCTGGTCCATCGGTTGTTGGTTATGTCCATTCCAGGAACCTCCAGCCGCGTGCTTCCTGAACCCACGTTCCACAGCAGGGAAACTTTCCCATCATGCATCTCTACAGCCAGGAAGTCAGCCTGGAACAAAAGTCCTTGTTTTACCCTGAGATAAGTCGAGAAAAGAATGCTTCTGATGGACTTTAATGAAGTTAAACAGAACAGCTGGAAATCTAAGGTCAAAGGTCATTTTATTTGTCTCCCACAGGAGAAATTTGGCTTAGACAAAAAGGCCTGTTGCAGAACACAAACACAACATTAAATATAATCAGTACAAGTCAACCAATTAGTTCTGGATGTGTTTCTTGGGGCTCTGTTCATATTTTAGTCAAACAAACCAACACACACCTGTTCATGAGGACCCGGCCCACCTGTTTCTACATATGATCACTATACAGAGGACTGTGTGTGTGTGTGTGTGTGTGTGTGTGTGTGTGTGTGTGTGTACCGTGGTGTTGCTGCCCAGGTAGAACAGCAGGTTATCTGGACTGGTGGTCTTCAAGGTCAGACTCAAGGTGTTGAAGTTACTGGACTGAATATGAGGTCTGTAGGAGCGAACACAGTCTCCATCCGCCTGGACCGCCACCTTTATCTGATGACATCATCACCATCATTCACATCATCATCATTCTCATCATCATTGTTCTCATAATCATTCTCGCCATTATCATTCACATAATCATCATTATTATTTTCATCATCCTGATGTAATCATTTCATGTGAAAGAAAAGTAAAGATATTTCACATTTTTACTGGTTTCCTCCAGATTTAACTGCTTTCCTGGAACCCAAAATTCTTCTGTTTTAACAACTTTTATTATGGAGTCTTGTGACCACCAGGGGGAGCCAACAGGGAGGAGTTTGCAGGGTGGTGCAGGCCATTTTGGACTCCATGCAGTTTGTGTATAGACCCGGGAGGGGGGGTGGAGGATGCTTGCATCGCTTTATTTCACCTGCTGATGATACATCATGAGGGTCCCGGGACCCATGTCAGACTTTTATTTGTAAACTTCTCATCTGCTTTTCATACCATCCAGCCAACCATTTTAACTCAGAAACTGCTGAATGGTTTAAAATGAATATTAACCTGACACAGTGGATTTGGGATTTTTTAACAGACTGGCCTCAGAGGGTTAAAGTGAAGATTAGAAATGTTGGAAAGTCATTTCTCCTCCACTGGCCCCCCTCAGGGATGTACATCCTGTACACCACCAACTGTAAGAGTCAGTGGGAGAACAGGCGCATCCTATAATTTGCAGATGATACAGTTATTGTGAGTCTGCTGGTGCTGCTGAGGACAGGTCAGTGGTGGAGGACTTAATCACATGGGACAACAAAGACCTAAATACAGAAAAAAAAACTAAAGACATGGTTATGGATTTCAGGAGGTCATCTCATAGCTTTGGTATGTTTTTAGATAAACTGAAATGTGATGCTTATGTAGAGGCGGTGACTACAGAGAATCATCAACACCTGTACTTCCTAAGGAAGTTACAGCTTTTTAAAATATTACTTTTTTTAATAAGTCTTTTATTGGTTTGGTTTTAACATTTATTTCCTGGTTTGGAACCAAATATTCTACCAAGTTAAGGCGGGTGGTCACGGAGGCTGTATGTGAGCGGAGGAAAAGCCAGAGGCATTGTGGGAAACCAGAGCCACCCTCTGCATAAAGACTTTGAGCTGCTGCCATCATGCTGGAGATGTAAAACCACAAGTCAGGTAACAGACTGAAAACCTGCTGTGTTCCTGTGCGACAGACTTTTCACACAGCTACATGATCTTATCTGGTTTTCTGAGTTTACTTAATGATCATATTATGTGTAATGTTTTTTTTTTTTGTACTCTTTTTAATTTTTGAAGGATCAATAATTTTTATTCCTTTACTTATTTTATTAGATTTACTTATCTTAATTCTTCTATTAGAGGGACATCTGCCAGCAAAATTTAACTTGTAATGTCTGTAAACAAGTTTTCCCATTGGGGAAAATAACTAAATGACTTGTCAGTGAAATCTTTTCTGATGATTAAGATGATGATTTAGAAATGATAAAATAATAATTATAAATGATTTTATTATTAAGTCAATCCATTTTTAGGTTATTGATCTCTGATGCATCTCAGGTTGTGTTTGTGTGTATTTGTGTACCGATGCGGCCTGTCTTCGGGCCTGATCGATCAACTCTCTTATATCAGACAAGTTCTTGCTCAGCATTTCTCGCAGCATGCTTAGTGGCTTTATTTTCTCCATCAGTCGCTGGGTACGATGCTCCACCTCCTCCAGCTTGCGTGTCGCCTCATTGGCTGAAAAGTGAACATACAGGAAACAGGAAGTATCAGCACTCCATTTACCTTAATGTTTTGTTTGTTTGGTTTCAACAAACCTGCGGTGTGTGTGTGCATCATCAGGCCATTAGTCTCTCTCGCTGTGTTGTTGGCATTTTCCACCACAGAAGAAGAGTCCTGCAGCTGCTCTCTGAGTTTCTGTAGCCGCTGCAGCGCCCCCCTCAGGCCAGGGTGTGTTGTTGCAGACTGATTTTGAACCTGCTGCTCCACCACAAATAAACCTGACAAACACCATCAGTGTCAATACGACAATATGTCTTTCCATCCGTATAGATCAGTGTACACAAGCATCAGCTGTCTCACCACTAGGGAGGCTCAGCAGCTCTTTGATTGGCTGATGAAGGAGGAAGCTGGAGTTACGAATGCTATCTCTCACCATTCGTAGCCGGCTCGTCGCTATAGAAACATTCAGCTGCAAATCTAAAAGAGAAAACAAGCTGTAGCAATGATCGATGAAGAATGGAGTCCCTTCACACAAGACGAATAAAACCACTTCCAGGGCAGCACTTACATACTTCTTAAGTTTTAAACTGACCAAAACAGATTAAGTTCCTGAGCTTCAGGAGACCAGATTATAAAGATCACAAATATGCGTGCTCGGAAAAAAATTAGTATTTAAACAGAGGGTGAGCCTCAGAAAGCATCAGTACTATGGTTTTCATTTAAAACTGACCTACATTCAGCTAAAACACGTGTCAAGTGCATTTTGATTGAGTGCATGTTAATCTTAATATTAAATTATTATTTTTTATTATTTATTAATAATAAAATCTGACTGGGGCCAAAACAGAAACTTGATTTCAGGTGTTAGAGGTGATCTCTGAAGAGGTGAATCTTCAGGGATCGATGCCCCGGTTCTAATCCATTATCATAACACCACAAATGACAGAACCTGATGACGAGGAACATGTTGGTCCAGAAGGTTTGATTCATCGTTCATTCACTCAGCCAGTTAAGAAACACATGCTCATACCTTCACCCATCTTTTTAATCTGCCAGCTCTCCTCAAAAACAGCAGAACAGACGTTCCTCTTGGCCCCGCCTATCTCTGAAAGCGTCCCCTCTGATTGGACCGTCTGAAAAACACGAGTTGCATGAATGTCTCATTGATCTGGACAGACAGGTGAGACCCTGCGCTGGTCACACCTGAGCAGCCGTGAACAGGTCGGTGTTCAGTACCGTGTTGAAGGAGAGGGAGGCTGAAAAAAGGGCGGTCGAGGCAACCTGCTGGGCGGAGTCAATGCGTTCTGTGATGTCATCATTAATGTGAGCCAACTGGCTGCAGTTGTGAGACTCGTTGCAGATGGACGACAGGGAGCTGGATGACGACAGTTTTACGTTTTAATTGTGAAACATCAGAAATGCACACAAACACGCAAACACACACACATCGTTACCTGTACATAGAGTGGGCGTGGCTCTTCAGCAGGTGGGTGTGGTTTTCTGCGCTATAAACACTGTCCAGAGCCTCTGTCCTTTTTAATCCAACAACCAAAGCATCCACGTGTCTTCTAAGTGCCGTGCGCCACTGGTCCAGCTGGACCGCCAACACCTCCACCTGCTAATCAGGTGAGTCATTAATATTCATGACTGTCAGCTGTTTGATGGTGTTCATACCGAACAACAGATGTTTTCTTACTGCACTGTTGTTTGTTAAGTCCTCCGTCAGACTGATGGTGTCCTCCAGCAGGAACTGACTGTCCTCCATCATTCTGTCCACAGACTGACCTACAACACTTAGGTTCTGATGGGCCTGCTGAAAAATAAAAACACAAACTTTTTGTTTGTCACATTTAATCCAGAACCCTCCAAACCCAAAAACTTCAACCAGCTGGACCCCACAAGGACATGGATCCTCTGAAACTCTGCCCAAAACCGGAGCCTAAACCAGATCCTGTGACCGACAGATTGGAACCAGGTTTAATGACCACTGATTGCCCCTGGGACTAATAAATGTGTCTAAGTCTAACTGCCAACTCCAGAAGGACTAAAAATCACCATGGTAGCCAAAAGAAAATAATGACCTGTGGTCACTGGTGGATGAGTGAGACTGAGATGGATGAGCACTCACACACTCACCAACACGTGCCACCACCCCACAGTGAAGCATGGTGGCGGCAGCTTCATGTTGAGGGATGTTTGTCATGAATAGGGCCTGATTTTGACTGGCGGTGAGGGTTGAAGGAAACAGTGGTCATGGTGTGCTATCAAACCATGGCTCATGGAGCAGACTGATACTTTTTGCCAGGAAGCATCATCAACTTGTTTTCCGTACACTGACCACATTTGAAGGTGGTTGTGTGAAGAAGACTGAAATATGTCTTCCTGTCACCGGGGGGGTGGGCTAAGACATAGACATGTAGATTTGTTCAGAATGGGACATCACACATGTTGGATCTGGAGCAGACTGGTTGATTGGAGGTGTTATTTTGTTTCAGGGTGAAATAATCTAGATTTAATGTTTCCTGTTGGGCTTTATGGAACTGGAAGTATGTTGTATCACTGCCAGCCAATAAAGAAATTATCAAAAGAAAATATACAAAATTATAGAAAGAAAATATCACAACGCTAAGGTTTACCCTAAAAACGTGAAACATTTAAAAAGTAATGTTTTAACAATGTAATGAAAGCATCACAGAGACCCCTGGACAGGCGGCTGCACAAGATCCTTCGCTACAAAATATATTTGTAGACACTATAAAGTAAGCAGCATACCACAAATGATGGGGAGAAACTCGGCTGAAAGACTCTACCAAGTACTGGCATCCAAACCAAACCCCAGCAGCTCTATGGGAATGCAGAAAACCAGGAGAACATCTCTGTCCACTTTAGAGCTTCTGATCATTTCTCCACACAAACCAGGTGTCACATGACAGCAGAGACTCTGCTGGTTCCAGAGACGTCTGTCTCACCACGGTGGGACAGAAACTCTGGAGCTAGCAG
>JBAFTB010000020.1:26242816-26255097 GCA_037177355.1 Melanotaenia trifasciata | reverse complement strand
AACTCCAGTCCTCACTAAGACCAGGAAAGTAGATCCTAGAACTCCAGTCCTCACTAAGACCAGGAAAGTAGACCCTAAAACTTCAGTCCTCACTAAGACCAGGAAAGTAGAGTCTAGAACTCCAGTCCTCACTAAGACCAGAAAAGTAGATCCTAAAACTCCAGTCCTCACAAAGACCAGGAATGTAGATCCTAGAACTCCAGTCCTCACTAAGACCAGGAAAGAAGATCCTAGAACTCCAGTTCTCAGATCTTTACACTGGATTCCTGTCTGGCAAAGAACTGACTTCAACATCCTGCTGCTATTTTACAAACACCTGAATCGTTTAGGACCTGAATCCATTCAGGACCTTCTGGTTGGTTATAAACCAACCAAATCCCTCAGGTCATCAGGATCAGGTCTACTTTCTGTTCCTAGAGTCAGAACTACACGTGGAGAGGCAGCGTTCAGCTTTTATGCTCCTCACATGTGGAACAAACTCCCAGAAACCTGCAGGTCTGCTGACTCAGCAGTTTTACATCAGGGTTAAAAACTTTTCTATTTGTCGCTTTTTATCAGCACAACCGTTAATTCCCCACACTGGAACTTTATTCTGTTTTATCTCTTTTATTCAGCCTTTTTATTTCTGTTTTTGTTTGTTTTTTAATAAGGGAACCAACCCTGAACTGGAACCAGAACCTGGCTGAACTGGTTTTCTTTCTTCATTTCAAGTGATTTATGAAACCCACCTGAGCTCCTGATTGGCTGCAGACCTGGCAGCTTTGAGATTGACGTGTCTGATGGTTTCCAGCATGGATTCTATCTGTTCCTGCAGCTGCACCTTATTGGTTGAATTTAGCTCATTCTCGCTGGTCCGGTTCAGACGCCCCGCCTCCATCTGCAGCTCTATAACAAATCACATTTTAGAGCTGGGATAATTCCCTGCTGGATAAGATGTCATTATACTGGAAACAGCTCTATGGCCATTCTTTACCATGAATGCGGACTTGAAGGCTGATGATGCTCTCCAGGAGCAATGCACCATGGGAAAAGCTATTGTTGGTTGACTCATCAAGTTCTAGCATGTTGTCAGACACATGGGTCACCTGACCAATCAGGATAGAAAAATAATTACACCTTCTTTTAGGTATTTCATGTTTGGTGTGTGTGTGTCTCAGTGCATGTGTGATCACCTGCTGCTTTAGAGCGTTGAGGTCAGAGGTCAAATGAGTCAAGTTTTCTTCTAGCCCGTTCACCCGTGATGTCACAGAGCTGTTTTGTGACATCACAACCTGGACAGAGACAGAAAGTTACATGACCAACCACAGATGATATGATTAAACCTGCTCAGTCGTCCCCCTGATCGCTTCACCTTCACGTGTCTGGTCTGGTTCTCCATCAGTACCAGCTGCCGGTATGGCGCCAGGGCAATGCGGCTGAGGTTGACAGACAGGAAGTAGCTGTGCAGTTTGTCGAGGTCATCGAGCAGGATGCTAGCGCAGCCGTCATTGCATGCTGAGGAGCCAAATCATCAAACTCATCACTTCTGATCACTGCCAACACCTGAATGTGTGTCTGTTGATGATACTTACACACACATTCTGCCCCCTGCAGGATATGGCGTTCCTTGCACTGGTCACATGACCGACCTCTGACTCCACCTTTACACTCACACTGTCCATTCAGCTCGTGACACAGTGAATGTAGGGAGCCCCACCCACTGCATCCACACTCAGAACACAGCCCCCCAGGTGAGGTGGGGTTACCATAGTAACCAGCAGAACACCTACAGGATGACAGTTGTGTTATGGGATGGGAATTTTGTCTCCTGATGATGATGTCAGTGCTCTCACCTTTCACAGTATCTTCCTTCATAGCCCGTCTGGCAGGAAGTGCAGCGGAAATCTCTGGATGCTCCTTCTGACACACAGCTGGGACTGAAACTACGCACACACAGACAGGATGTCAGTCAACAGTGTTGTCAGGTGCAGAAGAAAACCAGCAGGCACAGGTCACCTGTTGTCCTTCAGGGGGCAGGCACAGAGCGAACAGTCTCTCACAGAGCCGGTGATGTTCCCATAATACCCCAGGGCACAAAGCTCACAGCTTCGCCCACTGGTGTGATGCTGACAGTCCTGGAAGACAGATGGAATTAGCTCTTATGGAACCAGACACCCTCTCTATATTTAAGATCAGGCTTAAAACCTTCATTTTTGATAAATCTTATAGTTAGGGGTGGTTAGCCATCCCTTAGTTATGCTGCCAAAGGCTTCGACTGCTGAGAGACGCATATGATGCACTGGGCTCTTCCTTTTCATCTCTCTGCTCCTCATCTTATTTGCATAAACCAGGGATGTCCCAAGTCGGTCCATGAGGGCCGCTGTCCTGCAGGTTCTCAATGTTTCTTGCTTCAACACACCTGACTCAAATGAAATGGATCCAACAGCCAATAAAATTTTTCACAATTACTCATTAATTTGAGTCAGGTGGTTTTGGAGCAGGGACACATCAAAACCTGCAGGATTGTGGCCCTCGATGACCGGAGATGGACACCCCTGGTATAAACATATGACCATATTGGCATTGGGCCTTTATTTAATACAAATTGGCTTGAACTGATTTGTCTGTAAAGCCCTGAGATGACGTTATTGTGAAGTGGCGTTATACAAATAATGATGAATTGAATGGACGCTGAGCAGGTGGAAGGACTGTGCCGTTTGTTAGCATGTAGTGGCATGTGTAATGTATGGTAGCTTGTGTAAGCGTGTGCTGGTGTATGTTAGCTTGTGTTAGTGTGTGTTAGCATGTGTTGGTGAATGTTAGTGTTGGCCGGTATGTGTTAGCGTGTGTTAGCATGTGGTAGTGTGTCCAAGCATGTGTTAGTGTGTGTTAGCGTGTGATAGCATGTGTAATGTATGGTAGCTTGTGTTAGCATGTGTTGGTGTATGATAGGGTGAATTATTGTGTGTTAGCGTATGTTTGCCTGTGTTAGCAAGTGTTAGTGTATGCTAGCACGTGTTAGCATATGTTAGTGTGTGCTGGCATTTGTTAGCATGTGCAAGTTCAGGTTACTATATATTAGCATGTGTTGTCTTATGTTAGCAGGTATCAGTGTGTGCTGGCATGTGTTAGCATTTGTTAGCTGTATTATTGTGTGTTGGTGCATGTTAGGATGTATTAGCCTGTGTTGGTGTATTAGTGTGTGTAGATGTGTATTGGTTATATTTGTCTGTGTTAGCAAGTGTTAGTGTATGTTAGCACATGTTGGCATAATATGCCAACATGTGCTAACATAGCGTGTGTTGGTGTGTGTTAGCCTGTTACCTGACACTCTCCGGTCTCTGCATCACAGATTTCACTGTGGTTGTTGCAGCGGCATGGAACACATGGATGCACAAACATGGACTTCAGACTCTGAGATGATAACTTGGACTGAGGCTGGCGGAAAAAACCGGCTGCACACTCCTGAAGACGGACAGGTGAGGTCAAGCTTAGGTCCACACATGTTCTTCATGCTTTCACTTCAATTAAAGAACCTGTTTTTCACCTGACAGGACAGTCCACTGTATCCAGGTGGACAGACGCATGACTCGATCAGCCTGGCCACACCCCCTATATCATCTGACCCTGCCTCCACAGCAGTCTCCATGGTGATATTAGAGATCCTTCACAAAACAACAGGAAGAGGTTAAAGTAGTACTGTCAGTAGTACGGTCTGTAGTACTGTCTGTAGTATTTCTGTGGCACCAGTACATGATCTGCTAAACTCTGGCAGTGTTCACAAGAATTCATAATTTTAAATTTTGAACCAGTTCAAAGTTCAGAGCTGTGTCTCAATTCAGGGTCTGCACACTTCAGAGTCCGCTTAACGTTCATGAAATGGGACAGCCTACCTGGCCAACATGTATTTCCCATACCAGCAATGTAGGACGCTGAATCACTTAAACCTCTGAAATTACTGTTTGCATAACAGTAAATGTTAACACTGACCAAGTAATGATGTAAAAAAAACTGTCTGAGGCTCTGTTGTTTTCCAGCACACGTCATTAATCTGTTAAAAATCCACAAATATCAAATATTACAGAAGTTTACAGCCACCATTTTAACATGTTTTTAATGCACTTGGTTTTGTCATGTTTCTACTAAAGTGTAGTTAAAAAGATTAACAAACAAACAAAAAAACTGTACTCTTCTGAGCTCGGTTGCTCATTCGCCACCATCTTCTGTGCAATGAATTCTGGGAGAAAAGAGGCCACGAAGGATGCTTGAGCAGCAGCCTTAAGACACTTAATTAAGACGATAAAACAATAAAAGAAAATAAATTAAATGAAAACATTAGGAAGTCAACAACTCAAGCTGTGTGTCTTAGTTAAACACAGGAAGTGTACGGTGCGGTTTTTAGTCTACGGTGCAGGGGCAGTGCATTCCAACTGAAAAGGAGCCGCCCCCGCTTGTTAAAAATCTGTTTTCCTAAATTTAAAGCAAGCTTCAAAATGTAGAAATATTATGAATAGATATCTTCTCACACTGGACAGATGATTTAACTCATAACACATTAGAAGCTGCCGAGGCTGACCTTCTGACTGGTTTTTTAACTGCTAGTGGACATAATTTGCACAGAAATGTTAGATTAAATTTTCCTGTAAATAATCGTGATCAGTTGTGATGTCTCATGTGCAGTGTTGGGTTACTGTAACTAATGCTCTAATGCATTACTCTTTAAATAAAGTACCTTACCGTTACCCCGTGGTGTGTTACTCTGTTACTAGCTAAATTAATACATTTTGGCCAACAGCACTGAGCTACTTCCTGGTTACAGTGGTGATGCAGCACCACATGGGCAGCGTAGCAAATCCGCTTGTTGGACTTGTTTTTCTGTGAAGTCACTGGTAAATATTGTCACTCGCGGGTTGCGCCCTCCTGATTCTCTCACAGCTGTTAGTAAAGCTATAACCCCTGGATGTGGAATGGAAACATGAACGCAACAGTCCTTTTCTTAGTGTGTCTACTGCCCCGTTACCTTGGTTACCGCAGGCACCTGTACCCACACACGTGCACAACTTCACTTGACAAAGAGAGATGCCTGCAAATAACTAAGGAAATATGTAAAGACGCTATAAAGATGGAGGCGACATGCAGCATAGATTTCCTGTTTGAGCAGCTGTTTTTTTATTTCTATTTATTTTTTCTGGCCTGACTGTATGAAGCCTTGCTGATGATGTACAGTGTGTGGTAGTACAGTGTAGTACAGTGTAGTACCAGTACCTGCTTTGCTGCAGTCTGGTCCCGTATGAAGCCTTGATGATGATGTACAGTGTGTGGTAGTACAGTGTAGTACATTGTAGTAACAGTACCTGCTTTGTTGCAGTCTGGTCCCGTATGAAGCCTTGATGATGATGTACTGGACATTGCTGAGGACGGACATGAAGTCAGGATGACTCACGGCCTTCTGAGACACTGAATTAAAATACTTCCACTTGTGCTGTAAACATACAGAATGAATCAGTAACTTTCACAGGCATTGACAAGATACATCTGTTTCCCATGGTTCCTTGTTGCTGTACCTCTGTCAGTCTGATGTTATGTTGAGTACTGACGCCGTTGCTAGGGGCAACCACATCTGTGTATATGACATGCTTCCTCAGGGTCCCACCTCTAATCAGCACCTGAGGCTCCTGGTTTGAGAGTCCTGAACCATCTTCAGCATAGAAGGTGATGTTGTATGACAGCAGCCCGCCATACGACAGTAACTGTATGATACACAGACATAGTTACGTACACTCTGCACTTTAAGAGTGTGTGTGTGTGGCTGTTGTGTTTTTTGGGGGGTAAATGCAAATTAAAGACTTACATACGCCACAAGAAGCGAGAACCTTTTTCTTGTTCTTGAGGCCACGAGAACAAAATGACATCATTTTGCTCTCGCGGACGTGAAAGGGGAACGTTCTCAACACATCAGAGAGTTGTGTTTACTTCCCCTGATCGTAAACGTAAACAAGACATGGGATTTACAGACACGGATGCTACCGCGTGTACAAGTTTCTAGTTAAAAATGAAACAACCCAGAAAAATGTTCATCGCACATGAAAACACAGACACCCCCTGCAGCTCTCCCCGCCCTGTCGCAGACGAAGCTTCTCGTGCAGGATGAAATGATCGGACCAATACGAACTTTTTTCCTGTTCTTACGGCGTTGAGAACAAAAGCAAACTTCTGGCTTCTTGTGGAGAATGTAACAAGCTTAAATGCTGGTGAGCAACTTTCTGTGCTGCTGTGTCAGCAACATTTTGCATTTTAAAAGTATCAAGACAACATTCAACATTAAATTTATTTTCCCACAGGGCAAAATTAGTCTTTCACTCCAGCTGCAGCCACTGAGCGATGGCAGGTCAACGGGCTGCAGCTGACACTGGCACAAAGTTATGCTAGCTCCCTGTTAGCTAAAGCTGGATTTGTACTGCGCAAGGTCAGTTACGGCGTCACCGTGTAGGCTTGACGTGCACCTCTTTCAGACCTGACGTGCACCTCTTTCAGACCTGACGTGCACCTCTTTCAGACCTGACGTGCACCTCTTTCAGACCTGGCGTGCACATCTTTCAGACCTGACGTGCACCTCTGCTACGCAGCACGGTTACTTGGAAGTACGGCCTTCTGATTGGTCTGTTTGTGATTATGTGTTTCCGGATTTCTGGATCTTCTCACTGAATTTGTGTGGTAACTGCCACTTTTAAAAACAACACACATGGACCAAGTTGATGAGTGATGGAGGAGGTTAGGAAACAGGCGTACAAGACTGCACCATGTCGGCCACCACTGTTACTGTAAAACTGGAAATGCCTGCCAGAACTGAAGTGAACCAAGGAAAAACTCCACCCTGTGGAGTTTACCACCTTTACTGCCACCTTCAGATTCAACAGAGAAACTGCAACACCACGCTGTAACCCTTTGCTCCAGTGCAAACGCACATTCACCAGCGCCAGCTGCGTGGCCCTACCATATGTTAGTATGAATCCAGCTTAACTGTTAACAGCTAACTGCTAACATCAACTTAGCAGGACCCAGGCATGGTAGCTAACTGTTTCTAGCTTCTCATTTCATCCATTCTTCATAACACATAGTTGTACAGTCCCACTCTGAAACAGTCTAGAGCAGAGGTCTTCAACAGGGGGTCTGTGACCCCCACAGGGTCCACAGCGGTACAGCAGGGGTCCTGGAAGATATTTTGGTTGTTTAGACTATTTTATTATAAATATATTTTTAATATTCTTTTTGGGGTTAATGGAATAGATCTTGGTCAGAAAAGAGCTGTGTAGATGTGCCTCTTCTCTCATCCCTGTGTTGCTGAGGGAGAAGAAAACACTGATACTGAATCACTCTGATGGCTTTCATGTGGAACAGTGTTGTCATGTCTGCATCACTCACATCTATCTGGAAGTTTTTAAAAAATTCTCTTTAGTTATGAATGATGTTTAAAGTGATCGGGACGGGTGCCTGTCAGTGTGCTGGACTGGGCAACATTACCTGGATGCCTTCAAAGTGGGGGGGTAATCTCCAATAGAGCGGGCCGACAAGCCTGCTGGTGTTGAGCTGCCGGGTGTCAAGCAGCATTTCATCGCCCTGATGGTAAACTCCAGATTCAACGCGCTGCATGTGCGACAGACTGACCAATGACAGGGCAGTAGGAGGTCCACCCACAGTCATCTGTAGGACACAGAAGAACAAGTCTGTGTGTATACGATAGTTTTCAATCATGAACTCTACAATATATTTGCTGCACTCACCCGTACTCTGGTCAGTCCTCCCTGCTCCTCACAGTCTGGGCTCAGTCCCGAACAGAAACACTGAGAGCAGCCTCCTGGGTTCTCAGCTGACAAACCGAACCGACCAGAGACACACTCCTCACACCGTCGACCAGAAACGCCAGGCTGAACACACACACATTACACACATCACGCCAGTAGTCCCCACACACACAAGGGCCTGGACCTGGGTGTGGATCTGGATATGGTACCTTGCACACACACTGTCCAGTGTGCTGACAGTCGCACACCTCCAGTGTCGCGTTGCAGAAGGTCTCTTCTGTTCCTGCCATGTCACAGCCACAGGCTGAGCATGCTGGGTAACCATAGTAACCAGGAGCACAGGAGTCACATGACCTGCCAGAGAAGCCGTCTCTACACAGACACTGTCCATTCACCAGGTCACACTCGGTGCTGGAGCTTCCTGTTTCACTGCAGCTGCATGGCTGGAAGCATATAAAACACAATGAAAGTGCAACAACAAACGTGAAAGACTGAAAATATATAACGTAATTCTAAAAAAATAACACCGTAATTGTTTCCATCAACCCATATTCCCAGTAGAAAATAAACAATATCAGATGTTGAAACTGGGAAATTTTCCATGTGATGAAAAATATGAGCCGACTTTTAATCTGATAGCTGCAACAAAAAAGTTGGAACAGGAGCAACAAAAGGCTGGAAAAGTAACTGGTACAAACACCTGGAGGAGCATCTGATAACTAATCAGGTTACCTGGCAACAGGTCAGTAACATGACTGGTATAAAAGGAGCATTTCAGAGAGGCCGAGTCTCTCAGATGGAAAGATGGACAGAGGTTCACCAATCTGAGACCAACTGGATCTAAAACTGTGGGACAATATCTGGAAAATGTTCCTTAATGTAAAAATGTGAAGACTTAGGAGGTCCCACCATCTACACAAATTAATACCATTCAAAACATTCAGAATCAGGAGGAATTGGTGGAGGTCTGAAGTTGTTGGCAACGAGTCCATCACAGTAGTTTAAAGACAAGCATGCTTGTCAAGAGGGACATCAGAAGCAAAATTCTGCTAATTTTGTGTATTTAATACTTCATTTGATAGAAGAAAGAGTTTGCTGTAACAACAGAAAAGGATTTGATCATTGGTGATATAATTCATACCCTCTTACCATCCCAACAGAACCTCGAGGGACATTGCTCGTCAAAGACTGTTTTCCCTTCTATCCTCCCAACGTTCTGGAGCCTTAAGTGCAGAACCATTAGGTTCAATGGCAGCATTGATCCAACCACCTGTTTGATTCACCAACACATCAGCAAGCCAACTGATGTGATACTGGTTTATTAGTTTATATTTAGTTACTTTAGTGCAGAACTTTTTGATGGATTCTGATATAAAAAGATCTCAGTCTCTTGAGTCCATTCCCCTGCTTCTGTCTTTACTGTGATCTTGTCTTCTGTCCTTGCCATTTCTTCTGCAGTTCCTGAGTTTGCTCCATGTCTGCAAACATGGATGCAATCCAGACAGGTGTGTGTGTGTGTAGGTGTATGTGTGTGTGTGTACCTTGCAGCCTGTGATGGGATTGTAACCCCAGTGACCTGTCTCACACTGGTTACAGGTGTCCCCCTCTGTGTGGGCGGGGCAGGTGCAAGCTCCACTTTCAGGGTCACAGTTCCCACCAGTGTGATCACAGTTGCATGCTGGGAGAAAACCAGAATCAGAGATGGGGGCAGCAACCAGTCAAGGTCCTGACTAACATGTTACACCCTGTTGAGTACCTGTGCAGCCACTGCCATGGAAACCAAAGTAACCATGGTCACAGCGGTTACATTTAACTCCAGCCACACCCTCCACACACTGGCACCGTCCCTCCTCATCACATGACTCAGAAACCGATCCAGATTGGCTACAGCCACACGGCTGGCAGCCAAGCAAACTCTGTAGCCCAAAGAACCCCAGCTGACAACATAAACACAAATACACAACAGTGACATAAGGGCGCACATGGAGCTAAAAACAGCAAACTGAAGTCACATGGTGTGTGTGTTTTACCTGACAACGGTCACAGGTGTGTCCTGTCACGTTCTCTCTACACAGACACTGACCTGATGTGATGTCACACACATCTGAGATAGCACCGAAGACATCACAGCCACAGCCTGTAAGAGAAAGCCCCGCCCACTGTCAAGTTGATGGACCAACCACCTCCACTTGTTACAGTAGTCCGACTCCCCTCTCATTTTTCTCACATATGTGATGGTTATTGTTAAACTACAGCTCTTGTAAACCTTTGCTTCTGTGTCCCTTTTTGTTCCAACTGATCTGCGTCTACATGAGGAGGCATTTTCATTAAATCACCACCAGGTGGCGTCGCTCTCTCTCACACACAGCAGCAGAAGAAAGGGGTCAGAGGTCAAAAGTAATCTGGATTTGAACAGATTAACATTCATGCAGCTGAACAGAAACTGTGAGACTTAACATTTATGAGTCTGTTCATTGTGTTTCAGTTTGTTCCTCTCTCACACACATTTTTCAGAACTTTTACTGGAGTCCAGCAGAATATTTCACCTGCTGTAAAGCCAACCAATCAGCACTCTGCTCCTGTCCATCACCACCCTTTGTATCACTCACTTTGACAGTTCTTGGCATGCACAGCATCTCCATAGTAACCAGGCCGACAGATCTCACAGTGTTTCCCTGCTGTGTTGCCAAGGCAACGCAGACACTCTCCAGTGGTGGTGTTGCAGTATCCTGCCTCAGTGATGTTCACGTTGTCATTACACTTACAGGGAACACAGGAGCCACCCACTTCCTGTGGGTTGCCGTAGAAACCAATGGCACACCTGGAATAATTATTATTATTATTATTATTATTATTATTATTATTATTATTATTATGCTTACCTCTCACAGTTGGTACCGGTATATCCATCCTGACACTGGTCACATGACACCTGGCCAGATGCTTCCAGCTGACAAGTCGGACTAAAACTGAAGTACACAAGTGTTGTTACAATGAACTGGATTATAATTGTATTTTACTTTAACTCGTTTAATTTTTTCAAACGCTTTGAGATGACTTGTAAATTAAATCATTTATTTATACTTAGCAAGAGAACAACTGAACATTTGAGTATTGTGTGTTTCTAGAATTGTTCATTTAGGCACAGTAATTAATATTAAAAAAGTGAGTCACAATGTTAATAAGTAATATAAATAAGTAATATTTTTAGCTGTGTAAATCCACTGCAGGTAAAGTTTACACCACTACAAGCTCATATAAATCATTGTGACACAGTGAGCCTAAGTTAACCATCGTCTTCAGGCCCATTTATGCTCGACACAGAACACGGATGTGTAGACGGACAGACAGTTTCACCCGTCTTCTGTGTCGGTTACGTTCCATTTTCACGGAGCTTAGCTATCTGTTGCTTGACGCAGAAGACAGAGAAATACCACCGGAAATTGCGTGAGCCTTGCTGAGCAGAATAGCTGACATGCGACCAGCAAAAGAAACAAGCCATAGAAGAGAATCAAGAAGGGAACAAAAAAGCAGAGGAAGAATAAAGACTGTAGAAATTGCACAAGCTTTTAAAGTAAGACTATATGCGAGTGGTGTGTTGGGCGGTTTCTGACTGTTTACTGCTGCTAAACGGAGTCAGAAACTGACCAAGACTCACGGGAGTAAACTCTGAACTCAGCACTGCCCACTAGTGGAGGAAGTGACTTAACAACCATAACAACACAAAACACGCATTGAAGTATGAGGATAGCGACGTATGACAACGTTTGAAACAGACATCGCTATTTACGTATGTAAGGAAGCATAAATGGGCCTTTCTACGATGCTGCCTGTCTAAATGATACAATAACATGAAGGAGTCCCAACCGATTAATGAAGCTGATAATGTTACATTTTTAACATCCGATAAAGCTGTATAAAGTTTCTTCAGATGCATAAGCTCAGACAAACCTGTTGGATGCCTCCGTTAGAGGACATGGACACAACTGACAGTCATCTGTCGTTCCCTCTGTTGCATCACCATAGAAACCAGGGAGGCACTGATCGCAGTGAGGGCCAGTGGTGTTATGGATACAGCCCTGAGACAGACAAGTGTGTGGTCAGCTGATCTCAGGTAACACTAATAGACATCACACAAAGCACATTTAGTTGGAGTTTAGGGTACTGATTAGAACTCACCACACAAAATCCATTGATGTCACATTCAGTGGCGTGATCATTGCATTCACACTGCATACAGTTTCCACCAAACAAGACTCCTCCAACTCTGTAAAAACCTGGGAGGCATGCCTAAAACATGCAAACACACATGCACAGATATGGCACATATTACTACAAAACAAACTTAATCCTAATCCCATAGGCCTGATATTGCTCATAGTACCAACCTTACCCATAGTACCAACCTTATCCATAGTACCAACCTTACCCATAGTACCAACCTTATCCATAGTACCAACCTTACCCATAGTACCAACCTTATCCATAGTACCAACCTTA
>JBAFTB010000020.1:26196197-26207854 GCA_037177355.1 Melanotaenia trifasciata | reverse complement strand
GGAAATTCATTCTGTAAATTAAGGCAGCAGAAGAATCACCGTCAAAAGCTGGTACGTCACTACCGGTAAGTTCAAAACGTTAGTGCTCACTTTGGATCAGCACTTACCCACGATGGTGTCACTACAGAAGGTAGAGCTTAGTGTGCACTACACACTACCTACACACTACTTACACACTACCTTCCAGTGCTGTCATGTAAGTGCGCGGTTTGAGACACACTCTATATGTACCAGGCTGATTATACTAATTAGCCACTTCTAGGACAGCCAACAGCTGCTGTTCTTACTGAGGAGTGGGAACAGTGGCTGGAGGAACATCAGTCCCTGAAGCTGTTTATTACCAGGAATTACATGGACCAGTCAGACCATGCCCTATGGGGGATGAAGGTGAAAAAGTTGCCGTTCTGCTTCGACTACAAAGTGAAAGTAAAATAAAATCATCAAATCTGATTTGATTTGACAAGTTCCATCATAAATACAAAAGCCGCAACACTTCACAATTAATGCAACACGAATACAACAGCGGCAACACTTCACAATTAATGTGGATGTGAATTAATGGATGCATAATTTGGCAGTAGCAAAAGGAGGTGCTTTCATGGCAGGTGTGCTTTTTTCTGCACGACACCTGTAAAAGCAGTGATTTCTCCAAGTTCGCCTGTTTTTTTCTGAGGAATAGATTTAATCTCTTGCAGATGATTTTCAGAGTTCTGTTACTAATGAAAATGTGTTGCTGATACGCCGAAAGACTAAGTATCTCCTGGTTTTTTAAACTTATGCTGAAGTACAACTTAAAATGCTTCATGGCCCTCATTTTTTTCAGCTGTTAAAACCATTGCTGTGTCCCAATTCAGGGTCTGCACACTTCGAAGTGCGCAGACTACGTAGGCTACAGAGTGTCCTCAGTAGTCTACACACTTCGAAGTCTGCTTAACATTCGTGAAATGGGACAGCCTACCTAGTCTACAAGAATTTCCCATAGCAACAACACAGGACGTTGAATCACTTGAACCTCCGAAATTACTCGTAGGAAACGTTTGTAGACGCTGAACACGGAGCGGCAACACCGACAGTAAAAAAAAAGAAAAAGAAAAACACGGTTTGAGGCTCTGTTGTTTTCCACTGTTGTTTTTTTAATACGACTCTTCTGAGGTTGCTGATTCGCCACCGTCCTGTGCGCAATGAATTGTGGGAGACAAGAGGCCGCGAAGGATGCATCACATGCATCCTTCGTTTGAGGCCAAACGAAGTGCGGATTCGAAGGGTGGATTCGGAGGGTGGATTCGGTGGGTCCTTCAAATTCTGTGAATTGGGACAGTACTTCGTGCACCGCGATGACCTATGTGGCCGACGAATCCGCACTTCGAAGTGTGCAGACTCTGAATTGGGACACACCTCATGTAATTTGTTCTAGTGTTATTATAAAATGAGGTCAAACTATGTGATGATGGCAGAGAAAAAGTCACAGAATGAAACATAAACCATGATATTAGCATTTTACGATCACTGGAAAATTCCATTGTCCTTGAAAATAAGGGGAACATCTGAGGATTAAACGTTCAACACACTGCGCATATTAAGGGGGTAAAAAAAAGTAATTTTCGTAAATTACATTCTGTACTCACCGTTCATCATGTGAGGACAATTCGGTAGGTCTCTTCATTAACGGGACCATCAGATCGTCCCAATAAAAATAGGGAAAAAATTCTAATTATTTTAGTCTGAAGTCTTTCTTTGACCCTGTACCAAAATGTTAAATAATAATTAAAGATCATTTTTGTATATTTATCGTTTATTACTGTGTCTGTCAGAATTATGTAGTGCAGCGTCACCCCTGTATTGCATGTTTCCCTGCTCCTGATTAAAACTTAACGCAAACCAACACACCAAAAACCCAGGAACCATGACAGAGAGGGGATAAATGGGAGTGAGGGAAGAAGGAAGTGGCTGGAAGCGGGTGCAGCGAATGGACCAGAGAAGTGTGTTGATCGTAAACTGGAGCAGGAGAAGTGCACCATGGCAGGTGGCTGCTGTTCGCAGCTTATTGTCCTGCCGGCAGCAAAGACAGTTAAGCAGGGGAGTTTCGTCCTGGCCAGGAGGCTGGGTGCCTCCTTTAGACAGCTATAGGGACTGGGGGTTAGAGTGTGCCTTGCCTGTGGGCCTAAGCTTCCTGTGACACCCTGATGACTACAGCTGCACGAGACTCCGCCCAGCCGACGTGTCCCACCTGACTTGAGAGCTGATGACGCCTTCCTGTCCTGTGGGGAATCCCAGTATCTAGACCCCACAGAGGGGTCTTGTCATCAGACTATTTTAACTATACTCTATTTTTATGTTGTTAGTCTATTGGGTATCCAAATGATGTATTCCGATTCTTTTAGACTCTTTTAAGGTTTAGTAATTGACATCGTCTGAGTCGGCGAGCATTCAGAGGGGTAGCTAAACGGATGGGCAGCGCTCTGCTCCCCCCCAGTGACCAGAGGGTTGTTTTACTGCTTACTTACGGTTGTAGTGGCTCTTCTTGGGTGGTGTGGGAGTGAATCCCCTGATTCGCAGTGTACTGCTGGCAGAAAGCCTTGTGTGCTGTGCCTCTTTGAGGGTGTGTGACCGGCTTTCTTTTGTGTGCAGAGTTGGTGTATGGGACGGCGAAGGAGCTGTCCGGCCCGCTGAAGTGTCCCTGCTGATCTGCCGGCCCGGACGTCTTACATTAAAAAATGACTTTATTAATTCCAAATAAACTTTTGTATTCAGTTATTTTAAACGGCTTGTGGTGGGTACTCTTTTACCTCTGAACCAGACCAGACCGGATAAACAAAGGTGGGGGCAGCAAAAACATCTAAGATTGGATGAATTATTACACTTTCTTCCTCCAGTACTGTCTAATCGTCGTGCATCTCTTAGATCACTACAACTGGCGAACGGAGGAAACAGGACATGTAACACACAAAAACATCCTGATTCATGAAATTTCACAAACTAAAAGAAAGACAAAAATTAATAAATTTAGAGAAAAAAACATAAGTAAATAAAGAAAAAGTTGCTTCAAAAGTAAAACTTATTACCAGGAGTCAAATTCTTAGAGCAGCTGTGTAAAGTTTTTGTCTTTTCTTTGTTTGACAGTAAATATTTTGATATTAGGCGGGAGGGTCTCCTGAGAAGTCATTTTCCATTGGACAGTGAGTATTTTGATTGACAGTTCAGTGAGCCAGAAGTCAAGCAGCATTAGCTAGCCGGCTAGCTAAGGAGTCCTAAAACTGGGTGTTGGTGCAGTAGGAAAATTATGTAAATGATGGCTTTCTTAACAGAAAACTGCAGGTTGGATTAACAGGCAACACATACAGAGCAATCTAACATGGCTACAATTATTAATTTAAACATTAAATAATATGTCTAAAGTAGGGCTGGCATGGCATTAATGAAAATATTTAATTGCAGATTTGCAAGTTACTGTAGAAAGAATAACACACACACACTTAACAAGTACATTGCGTAATCTTGGCTTTAGGTTTCTAAGTGAAGAAAAAGAGAAGCTAACATTTAAAGATTCAAACTGGTATTAGGGAAATGTCTGGCCTGCGGCATGTGGATGCTTTTGGTCGTACTTCTGTTTTTGCAGAAACAGAAACCTCAGATGGAGCTGAAGCAGACAGACGAGGCAGAAGATGCAGAAAAACTGCCTCACAACAGCTGACTAGTTAGTTATAGCATTCAATCACTGTTTAGCTTAGACAAGGTAAAACTACTGGGTTCAAGGAAACAGCGGGGTTCTGATTTTGGCTATCGGCAGCACAAATCCTTCCTCTGTAACCAGAGAGGGTGAGATAGTCTCAAAAAACAGAATTCTGTAACATTTCCAATTATTTGTAATTTGACTTTGAGAGAATTTGTTTGTTCTCACTGGCCAAATTAACGAACAGAGTTTTCTCCAACAATATATAAAGAAATAAATGTTTTTAATAAGTTTATTGATGTTTTGTAAAAGAAAAGAAAAAAAGTTAAAATTGGAAATCGGATTTGGTTATAAAAAAAAGGAGATTTTATTTTTAGGCCATATCGCCCAGCCCTAGTCTAAAGTAAGTGCATTTAAGCAAATAACAGTATTATTCTGCTTAAACACTATTTTGACTTCATGGACGTTTCACTGGCTGATCTATCTTGTGAATCTTCATTTGAGCCCTCTCTCTTCTTCATCCTTCTCCATCTTTTACAACGAAATTACCAGATTTTAACATTTACAATAGCTTTTCTAACAGCTAGTTTACAGCTATTCATTACCCCCAACACGCCTTTCTATGTAGATACACAGACCTCTGATGGTAGAAGAAGTACTGTAAATCCTGACTTTGTTCAGCAGTTTGAAAATGAAAACATCAGATCACATTGTACACACTTGCTTGTTTACTTGCTAGTATGGACTTGTCAGAAGTACGAACTTTTGAGGAAGGAAGGGCGCTCATTGTGAAGCGCACTTGATGACGTCAAAGACATTGCTGGAAAATTTAAAATGAACACACACAAAACATTTGCTGAGTTGATTAAATTTATAAACCAAGCACCAAACCTCCAGTGGTGAAAAGTGAAGCATATGCAGAAGTGCAAAAAATTGCAGTTCCCCCCTCATCCACTAGGGGCTGGCTCATAAACAGAGCAAATCCCCATAGACTCCCATGTTAAAAGACCAGCTTCACAGCAGAAATAAACATGTTTAAAGCCTGGTACAAGAATCCATTTTAGGATTAATAGGTCAAGTTTACCTTCATGACAACTGTGAGGGGGGTGAATCTTTTTCTAACATCCGTTTGGATGTTTTTTAATCTTGAAATTCAGCATAATTAGGGGTGTTTCCTTTTGATTGACAGGTATCCAATATCTGCAGCAAGAAGGGAGAGTGCAGCCGCGGTTTTTAACCTGCTAACAGCCCCACAACAGCTCTAGCCCAACTACCTTCATTAGCTGGTTAGCTCACGTTAGATCTGAGTTTGATGGTTGTCACTCATCCACCCCCACGCTCACAGGCCCCCTCTCAGCTCCACCTCTTTGCCTCTTTGAATTTTCCGGGAGCAGCGGCAGGCATGTCGCTGCTAAGATGGCGATGGTCGGAACCTCCCAACGAACTTCACTTTTGCTCACCTATGTCCGTGATGTCACGGAGGCTCTGTCCATCTTTTATATACAGTCTGTGTTATAAACGGAAACATAAACATAGACGTGGGACGTGCGTGCACACACTTTTATCAACCTGAAAGTTGAAGTGCCTTTTTGTGCCGCAGACGCCACCTGTAGTTTGCTTTGCTACGCACAGTTTGATAAATGAGGCCTCTGGTATCATCATTTACTGGCTTGCCTGTGGGGCCTCCTACAGGGCAACTAAAGGCATTTTGTTCTTTCTGCCAGGAGACGGTGGATACCCCTGCTGCAGCCTCCTGCTGCAGCCTCCTGCCTATATGTGTAGTCGTCCTGCTGGACCTGAATCCATGGTGCTCCTGCTGGACCTGGATCCATGGTGCTCCTGCTGGACCTGGATCCATGGTGCTGATCACACAGTATGTCGTGTTTTGTAATAAAGTTCTCTAATCTACTCAGCACATTTTTTCCAGTATTTTCGACAGTTGTGGTAACAATGAAATGGACCTTTAATTAGATAGCGCCTGTTTGTCACTTGTTTTATAAACGGGTATAACTTCAGCTAATTTCATTTTCTTGGGAAATTCTTCTGTTTTCAGGGACCGATTACAGATGTGTGTGAAAGGTTTGACGATGTAGATATTATGTAATTATATCTTTAACCAATATTGTGAAATCCATCACAGTCAAAAGATTTTTTTTACTTTGGGGTTTTCAGACAGTGTCAGTGACCTCCTCTTCATCCGTTCCCTTTATGAACATGGTTTCTTTAATACTTTTACCCTCTAGAGTCTGTTGATCTCCAGTGATATGGAACAGAATATCCCGAGCCAGATCAGGATTAATGCTTACAAAAACATTATTAAATTCAGCTGTATTTAAGTCATTAATTACTGCATTGTTTTTATCCAGGAAATTGTTGGGATAGTCTGTTTTCCCACTTCTCTTTTTAATGTTATTGAGTAGGTGTTGTTTCTATTGTCCTCTATCAGTTTACTGTAATGATCCTTTTTTACAGGTTTTCATTATTATAGATAATTTATTTTTGCATTTCTTATATTTTTGTTCTTTTTCTCAGAAATTCTTTGTATACTGTTCATTTTACCTACAATCACACACTCGATCCCGTTTCATTAATCACTGTGACTCATATAAATTCAACTTTATGTTTCACATTCAGGTCGAGTGGAGGAGAGATTTAACAGGGACCATGCAGAGGCCAGAAACGTGGTGGAGCACTGGAGGTGTAGTTGTTGGAGCCTGCTGCGTATCTGTGCTGCAGCAGATGACATCTTGGATTTACTAGTGGAGGAAGAGGAGGCGGCAGGTGATGATGATGGAGGGGAGGGTCTCGATGAAGCAGCAGTTGTCAGACAGTTGCTTCCGAGTCTCGGCCTCTGCAGAGCTGCTGCATGACAGAATTTACTGCTGATTCAGACATGCAGCAGCCCTGCTGACTGAACAATATACATATTATAAAGGATCAATAAATTATTGGTTGTATCTTATTGCTATATTATTAATTTTGTTTATAGTTTCAAATAGTACTCTGACCTTTTTGTCTACTATAATTTGATCATATATATATATATATATGATCTTCATATGATTGATATTTTGTTTGTGACTGTTTTTCCGGAGACCTACTCCTGAGACCACCAGACCATGGGGGGTGTGCCCTGATAGGTTTGCTGGGACGGTCACACCTCCAGAAAACAGCTGATACCACGTCAGCAACAGTTGACAAAAAATTGAACTATATTTCCAACTATGAAGTGAAGAACAGGACAGACGAAGCCCTTTGTTTTGACTAGACATGGAGCAGAGAGTACAGAGAGGAGTGAGACGTGAAGGCCAGTGCATTCAGACAGACAGACTATCTAGACATTGTTGTTTTGGGTTTTTTGTACCAGTATCATGACCCGAGTGGCTCCAAATTGTCTGGATTCAGCAATGTTTGATGAAACTGCAACAAACCAGAAGATACTGAAACTGTCTCTGAACTTTATCACGCTGACTCATGATGCTGCTACAGATTCACTTTACTGTGAAGCTGCAGCAGGTTTACAAACAGGTGTTGACACGAAATAGGGGAGAACCTAGCGTTGTTGCTTGGTCCTCACATTTTGAAATATTTTTTTTTCCTGGAAAATGGAGGGATAATGTGACATGTACATAACGATCTCTGATCTTTAAAGCCTTGTAGCTTTCTAATAACATGACTGTGTTTCATCTCTGAAAACTAAATGTGCAAATTTCTGCTTTTCTAACACTGAAAACCAAATGAAATGACAGGTTTTTTAAGCACTTACAAGCGTTATTGTTTTAAAGCCTTCTGTTATCCTACAGAACGAGTAGAGGGTGTGGACGTACCAGGCCTGCTCCTTTCTCCCTGGTTCAGCCTGCGATCAGCTGTCGGCAGCTGGATTTGGCTCAAAGGTCTCCGTGGTGCATTAGAGGTGAAAGGTTAGAGCATGAGAGGCAGGATCTGTAGTTGTTTTTGGTGATGTTGAAAGGTGAAAATCCCCTTTCACATGCAGCACTGCTCAAGGGCAGGGTGAGGGATAACCTCATTTATCTGAGCTGAGCTGAAATGTCTGTTTCAGGACACAGTATGTACACAATTTCCTGTTCTGTTTTTATTATTTCTGATCCATCGAAGAGCAAACCACATAATTCAGCTACCTGCAGTTTTTCTCTTGAATCTGAAGTTACTGTCTGTACGAAGCGCTGGATGGTGCGGCTCTTCCTTCCTGACCTTAACGCCAGGCCTCTTCAGAAGCAGAAGGACTGAAAATTTGGATGAGGAAACCACATTTTCAGTTGTTGCCAGATGAAGGTACATTTTGAAAGTGCCGGTGTTACACAAAGTCATCTTTTGACTGGCAGTAGGTTCACATTGTGGAATTTGTGGTTGAAGTGGCTGGTGATTATGGTGCTGCAAGAAGGGATTTTTTTTCAGTAAGTTTAACATGTAAACAATAAATAAAACCTTTTCATTTAGGTTTTCTCATCTTTCTGATATATAATCAGTGATAAACATCGTCTTCCATACTTGCATTTTGACTTCCTGAAGCTCCCTGGGAGGTTTTCAGGGGAAACAAGGGGACCAGATCTTCAGCTATGATCACTCATTTGTTCACCCAGGCAGTAACTGCCTGTCATTATGGGACCTGGAGTAACTCTCATTTAGGAGACCCCGGTCAAACACAATAGATGGATTTTAGTCCTGTCCATCGTCTTTTGTTGTTTCTTTTTTAAACCCAAGGAGAAAAACTCAGAACCAACCACTTTGGACCAAAAAGATGGCTTTGCACCCATTATAGGCCATAAAGGTCCTCTCTAAGAAGCTTCCTGGTCCCTCCCACCCTCATGTGCAGAAGTGCCACCCTGACAGCAAGCTTGGCCCCCCTGCTGAGGGCAACACCTAGGGCATTAATAAACATGAAAATATTTGCAATAATTTCACAATAATCACAAAAACTGCAGAATACAGTTACTGTAGTGCAGATGGAAGTTTTCTTGTCAAGCTGGTGCTGTTTGAGTCAGTGTTACATTAAATGTTAAGGTTGACTTTTTAATTTCTTTTGTTCAAAACTGTGATTTTATCTGTTATAATTTACATGAAGATAAGAGATAACTATCATGTTTTCATATTGTCACTGTAATAGGCTACACATAAGAAGACTTTTCAAATTTTGAAAATTAAAAAAACAATTGTCAAAAAATCTAAAACTAACTAAAAACTAAAAAAGTGCCAAAGTGGTCAAAATTCGCCAATTTATTGCCACGTTTGTAATAAAACGGCGTTAAATACACCATTTTGTGGTAAAAATAAAAAACGGCAAAAAAAGAGCTGTTTTATGTGGCAAAAAAGCTTCGGTGAACGCCGAAAAATACGACGTTTTTGGTGGTCGTTAAATGCCGCTTTTTGCGGCGTTCAATGAACGCGCGTAAAAAGCGCCGTTTTGTTGTATTGTAATTATCCCAGCCCCTTTTTTGTACAGCCAGTAAAATTGAACCATGATCATCCAATCAGTAAAGAATAAGAGCAGACCCTCCAGTTCATCACTGGTCTCTGCTGAAGGATTGTTCCAGTAACCTTGTGGTCTGTTTTTCTGCTTACAACTCCAGTCATATTCAAATGCACTGCCAGGATATAAATTCAGTTATTGATCAAATTTGTTTTATCTTTTCTAAAGAAGAAGAAAGAAAGAAAGAGAATTCTTTCTTCACAGATGTTGACATACATACATTATTGTCTGAAACCACACTGAGCACCAACCTATTGATTGCAATGAGACAGACTAAATTAATAACGTCTATATTTAATATTATAGATAATAAAGTGTATTTACTACTATGTTTACTATAGTATATTGTACTTAAAGAAGAACAGCATAAAATATAAGATAAAACCTTATTAATCCCAGAACAGGTAAATTTGCGTGTTACTATAACTCAACTACAGAAAAATAGAGGGAGAAAAGCAGATAAAAAGAAATACAAATATTAAATACAAATGCAATAGAATGAAAACTATATACCACAGTAACTGGTGTTCTATGTACAAACACACACAGTGTGCATTATGGAGGAAGGGTTATGGAAATATGCAGTTAATATCTGTATGTATGGACATATATATGTACACACGTATACACATATCTACCCATACACATACATTTACTTTATGTTCATATATGTGAACATTCATTGTAAAATGTAAATAGTTTGTATGTTTACATGAATATATTATATATACTATATGTATAGTATAAATGACTAAATTAACTACAGCACATAGAGCCTAAAGAACAACATATTAAGATGTAGCACATGAAACATGCTGTTGACTTGAAGGTAGTTTTTGATTTGAATCTTCACCATGTTCATGTCTCTGGAGTAAAAACTGTATAGAAATTGTGTGGTGCCTCTGCTTAATGGATCTGTATCATTTAGCAACTGGATTTAGTAAAAATTTATCTTCCATTCTTCATGCTTTTTTCCCCCCAGCATGTTGGTATTAAATGAACATGTGATGTGGCTGCTCAGGATTTTAAAGCTTACTACCGTATCCTGATTCTCACTGTTGAAAGACAGTGTTGTCTTATTCTTTTATTAAAGGCAATAATGACTTATTTGTTTCTATTTTGTTTGATTTTTTTTACATAGTGTGTCATGTTATTTTCTTTGCATGACACTACCAGCGCTGGTCCTTCCTCCTTGTAGTCAGACTCATCGCTCTTACAGATCAACCACATTGTTGTCACATCGTTTGCGGCTGGAACTGGTGTAACATGATGGAGTACAGTCATGTGTGTACAGCCAGGAAAGGAAGTAGCTCAGTACACAACCCTGTGGGGTTCCTGTGGTCATGATCAGGGTGGAGCAATGAAAGGGTCCCATCCTGACAGACTGACTGTGGCCTATTTGTTGAAAGAGACCTTTATCCACAGGCAGATGTTTTGTTGTAACTAACTCTGAAACACAATCTCTAGGAACCATCCTGGGACTCATCTAGGCCAGCTGCCTTCTGCATGCAGATGTTGTGGAGGGTACATGTCACATGAGCAGGGTGCAGGATGGGTGGCTGGAGCTGGTGTGATGCTCGTCGCTGCTGCTCCTGCCTTATAGTGGCCGAAAAACTCATTGAGTCACTGAGTCTGGAAGCTTGTCACTGACTCCATGTCCAGCTTTCAACGTGGTGTCCATGGTGATTAGTAAAAACACTTCTTATTTTTGTATTACTAAATATTTCAGAGTGCGTACTTAACTTCTGTCGGCTAGGAGAAAACATTAGTAGTGAAATTAATTCACAGCCCCATCTGGAATTCAATATACAGCAAAAAAAAAAAAAAAAAGAAGGCGATAAATATATTGCATGACATGATAAAGTTTAATAAACTGTTTACAATATAAACAGGGTTACAAACATTTATCATTTTAAAAAAGAAGTCTAACCACATAAACTATTTACATTTCACAAAATTTGTTGCTGTTCATGACTCAGTGTCACCAAGAAAGTTATATGATCACAACATTTCCAACCCGTGACTGTGCCTGTGTGTCCCTGTTCAAAGTGGAATGAAAGGCAGGAACAGTCAGTCTAGTATCAGCCCTGGATTGTTAACACCACCACCACCAGCAGGTGGTGTATGTATGGATATACATAAATGCTTGTACAAAGAGCACCAGTTACTGTAGTATATAGTTTTCATTCTATTGCATTTGTATTTTTTTTAATCTGCTTTTCTCCCTCTATTTTTCTGTAGTTGAGTTATAGTAACACACAAATTTACCTGTTGTGGGATTAATAAGGTTTAATCTTATATTTTATGGTGTACAAGATACTATAGTAAATATAGTAGTAAATACACTTTATTATCTATGGTAAATGGCCAGTACTTATATAGCGCTTTTATCCAAAGCGCTTTACACGTACGTCACATTCAACCATTCACACACACATTCACACACTGATGGCGGAAGCTACCATGCAAGGCGCTCAACCATGACCCATCAGGAGCAAT
>JBAFTB010000020.1:26104768-26114957 GCA_037177355.1 Melanotaenia trifasciata | reverse complement strand
GGTAGTGAATGAATGAATGAATGAATGAATGAATGAATGAATGAATGAATGAATGAATGAATGAATGAATGAATGAAACTATGTTTTATTTTTTCCCAGTACAAACCCGTCCAACAATAACATATAAACATGAACAGGATCAGGCAGACTGAGGCAGCAGCTGCCAAGCAACACGCCATTTTCACAGATGGAAAAAGATAACATGAGGGAGGGAATGGGTGAGGGGAAAAAAAGAGGCATCTCTACACTGCGCCTGAAGGGTGCCTCAGTACCTCACCTCAGTACACAAAAGCACATATTCTGACAGTACAACATAAAAACATGTGGTGGGGGGAATACGGTCTCCCATCGCAGCCAGGTGTGGACGCAGCTGAAAAACCGCATCCATCCAACCCACTGCCCGGGAGTGAAGTGGGGGTGGGTCCAAAGAACGTGGTGAATCATGAGGAGGGTGTGTCTGTAATTGTGTATGTAAATGTGTGTGCTTGTGTGAATGCATGTATGTGTAAGTAAGTGTAAGTAAAGCCTTTGAACTCTTTCCCAGTTCATTACGCCAGTCTCTCCAGTCTCTAGTCTCTGCCGCCAGAAGGAATGAGACGGCCTTGGGAGCTGATCCAGGCAGGGTCCACAGCCCGCGAAGATGGGAGGGGATGGGGGCAGAGCATCAGACTGCAAAACATTCCAGGGGAACTTGATAACCAGTCATCCAAGGCCAGTTCAGGGAGTCAAATTAGGATAACAGCATTTGTTTTGTTTCCAGGGTAGAGCATGTTTTGTCTGCCTTAAGTCTCTCAATGGTCTCGCTGGCTACTAATCATCCGAATCTGGGTCAGTTTCCACCCAGCTGAGCCGACAACTTCTCCAAGTTGGTGTCCACCCCGCGTACAAACTCCGGAACCGCAACCAGCTTCAGGAAACCGCCCGCTCCAAACAGCAGAAACCCAGTTATCATGAATCCAAATGTGTAGATGTCCTCTACGTTCTCAACAGAAAGAAGCGACAGACACATGACCTTCCACACCCCCCAGGAGTCCATCACATATCCAGCCGCGAATTTTCCACCAGGACAAGCGAGCAGCTTTACCTCCGTTTTGTGGTTTGAATAAATTTGGTTAATTGCACTGAGAGACCAGCTGATCAGATCCATGGTTGTAAATTCAGGACAGTAATGCAGAGAGAGGCTCAGGGATGACAGGACAAGTAGCAGGACAGAGTGTGGGGAGTGAGAGAAGGAAAAAGCGTCCGCCTCCGTTGAGTGCAGGAAAAGATCTCATAGTTTATCAGCTATAAGAAGCCACAATGTGAGGATGAGCAGAAAACAAGTTTTCAGGCTGAAATGTACAGAAATAAGCTGTACTTTCCTCTCTTTGCAGGTCGTTCCTGCCCCAGAGGTCAGCTGTTTTCAGACTGTGTGTCCTCCTGTCCCCCCAGCTGTTCGTCACCTCAGTCTGCAGGGCCGCCTGCAGCCAGGGGTCAGTGCAGGGAGGAGTGTGTGGGGGGCTGTGAGTGTCCTCCAGGTCTCTACCTCCACCAGGGCAGCTGTCTGAAAAGAGATGACTGTCCCTGTTTCCACCGCAGGCACACCTACCAGCCTGGAGACACCATACAGCAGAGATGCAACACCTGGTGAGTTTAACACAAGCCTTTGTGTGTTTCCGCTCATTCCTCTTAAACATTGATCTCCTTCTGGTTCTTCTTTTTCACCCTCCCAGTACATGCAAAGCAGGGCAGTGGCAGTGTACTGCTGAGAAGTGTGCAGCTCAGTGCTCTCTGATGGGGGCCTTACAGGTGACCACTTTTGACAAAAAGAGGTATTCACTGCAAGGAGGAGACTGTCCCTTCATTGCTGTGGAGGTAAGATGCATTATCTACACACAAGTACATATGTGTTGCTGTGTGTCTGATAGTCTCTGGTCCTTTGTGCTCGTAACTCTTGTGTGTGCAGGACTTTGTTGACAGGAAGCTGGTGGTGGGTGTGCGCTGTGGGGCGTGTACATCTGCTGGAGGAGACCTGGGCTGTCTGAAGGAGATGTCAGTCACAGCTCTGCGCACTACAGTCACCATCACAGACTCTGGTGAGTTAACTTGTTGTTACACAGTGGTAAACATCCATTTCTTTGATTCACTCTTCTCCCCCTTTCTCTAATTATTTAAAGTTTTTTTAGCATGGTGTGGCTCAGAAGGTAGCTATTTGGTCAGCAACAACTTTGAGGCTGATTTTAAAGAACTGTTCACCAGCAAGGAGCCACGCCTCAACAATGTAGCTTTGTTAGCAGCATGGATGAGGTTACAGATACATTTAAGTTTTCTGGTGTCTCTCATGTTTCAATGCTGAGAGGACAAGCTTAGGGTGGGGGTTTAATCAAGATATCAGTGAACCAAACCAACTTAAGACCCCCAGGTGGTACCTGAAGGAAAAAAAAAACAAATGATACCCGGCCGGCTGGCCTGCTTTGCCATCCAGACCAAGCACCACCTCAACCCCTCTCCCTAGCAAGACACAGACATGGCCAGTTGTCAGAAGCAAACCAACAAGTCTCCTCCACAACAAGCACACATGCAACTACAGCACAGGTTTGCTCCACTGCTGCAGGATTCTGATCTGGATTCTGGATCTGATGAAATCTCCCTGCACACAGGGTCAGAACAAAGAACAGCTCAGAAAGTAAAAGCAAACATATGGGCCTCAGACTCTGATTGTTGGTGACTTTGGTGTGAAAGATGTGAGAAACACGTGTGGAAAACATACTACAGTACTGAGCTTTCCCAAGGACATGGCATCAGATGTGAGAGACTAAATTACTCAGATTTGGGCAGCGCACCGACCTCATCCTGCATGTAGGGTGGAACGACGCAGTGAAACAACAATCTGAGGTGCTGAAGCAGGATTTTACTGAACCTCTGGATATGATCAGCTGTCTGGATGCCTGGATATTCATCAGTGGAGTGGAGTGGAGAGATTTAGCAGGCTGTTTAGTCTGTACCACACATCCAGTTCATTTCAAAGACAATTTTAACTTCTTTTTCTTGGACCGCAGACACTTTTTTAAGACAGATGTTCTGGCTGAACAGGTCAGGAGTGAGGCCGTTTGCGTCCAACCTGGTTTATTTTCTGAACAAACATTCTATACCCTCGGACAAGGATAATGGACAAGAGAGACCAAAACAACATGATGAAACAGAGCCTAGAGGAAACCTTGAGAAAAAAAACACCTCAGGCCCTTCCTGACGAAACCCTGAAAGCCAGTAAGGACCCACCTCCTTCATCTCATCATACTCCATGCAGGTCACCCTCCCTCTCTCCATCCTCCCCACCCGTCCTGACTTCACCTCCCAGATGAAGAATGTGTGAGAAAAACAGCTGGATGAGTCACTAGAACGCAGAAAGAGAAGGCAGAACAGGAGAATTTAAAATCAGCCATATCAGATCACTGAAGAACAAAAGAACAAAACAAAAACTTTATATGTGTAGTTATTGTAGGTGATTCCAACATTAATGTTGATAACCTGGAGGACCGAGAACAAAGAACTGTGTTGTGTTCTTGATAACTTTGGTCTAACTCAGCATGTGGACCAGAGGACCCTGTGTGGATCTGGTCGTCTCTAAAGGTCTGAATATTTCCCAGGTTGTGATGATGGATGTTGCTCTGCCTGATCATTCCTGTGTTTTCTTTGAGATGCTGTTTTTGTCAACAAGAAAGCCCAAACACAGGTTTAAAAACAACAGTACATTGGCAAAAATACCACTGAAATGTTTACACAAGCTTTTTCTCCATCACCCTCCAAATTACAGGTTTGTAATTTTGTTGCCAGAAGTCTAGTAGTCATGGACTCAGACCTGGATGTGAAGTGATGATGATTTCTTATTTTTTGGGATGTTTGTCACACTTAAATGTTTCAGATCATCACACAAATTTAAATTTCCATCAGACAACACAAGTAAACACAAATGCAGTTTTTAAATGAAGGTTTGTATTATTAAGGAAGAAACAAAAAACAACAAGCTGCTTTTTGCTTTCCACTGGCACGTTGTAGCCCCGCCTCGGGTTGCCTCTCAATTCCAACAAGTTCTCATTCAAACTACTGTCAGGTCAAACATACACATACATAACCTCTCATTTATAATACTTTGTGCTAACACGTACACATGTATAACCTGTCATTCACAATATGCTGACTTGTGTTTTTTTGTGTGTTTGTATCTTTTGTGAATCTGAAATAAAAATTGAAATTGAAAGTGAAATTTGATGAGCTCACACACACGTATAACCTCTAACGTACAGTACTGATACCTCTGATTGCAATGTGTCTAGGCCCGTATGTGTGTGCACGGGGTTTTAGTTGTGCGTATGTGTGAGGTTTTACTACTATTTACGCAACATGATGCTCGTGTGTGTGTATGAGAGTTGATTTCATGTGTACGTACATGTAATTATAGTAGTATATGATTTCAGTGGTGTGTGTGAGAGTTAAAAATGCCTTCTGTTCTATACGACCCCTCGTAGTGATTAGCACTCGCCACCTCAGTGCAAGATGGTAACACACAAAACGGCGGCAGATTTTTGTGTATAGTGAAATTTATTCTATAGCGTACCTCTTTTTCTTTGCTCACACCACCACAAGGATTTTCATCTTGATGTGTTCATAGAATCAGACTGCAGGCTGCTGTCCAAGTTCAGGAGGAGTTAATTACCTTTTTTTATTATTATTAGTTTTTAATTAATTGATTCTGTTGGAATTCTGTTATTTTTCCTCATCTGTCTCACCATCCGTGTCTCTTTCCATGCGACGTTTCAGTGACCTCTTATGGGCATTTTTTTGCTATTTACCTGTAAAGCAGGGCCAAATCCTTTAAAACTTAAGGAAAGATGAAAAGATGAAAGATGCTGGTGAGTCAGGTCAGACTGAATGAAGCATGAAGAGCACTGTCACAAAAAGACAGGCCATAAACTTGGTGGCAGCAGGGGCAGGTGCAGCTCCAGCCATCCTGATTGGTCGTATTGTTTCTGATTTCTCTTCCTGGCAACTAATTTCTGCTCATGTCAGCATATCAAACACCACTGGTTTCATTTCCTGCAGTGATGCTTTTAGTTTCTGTTGCTGGATAAGTATCGCCTGGGGGCTGATTTGTTGAATCCTTTTGACTGATTTCAGGTCATGTGGTTTAAAATAATTCTCAAAAAAATTGGAAAAAAATAGTGTTTCCCACGAATGCAAATATTGTTCATTACTGTTCACACCAACAGACTTTAGGCACACACTGTCATGCATCACCATCCTCATACTTTCCTTATTTGTGTTGCCATGGTTATTAAGTCAGTTCCTCCACTAGTGGGCAGTGCTGAGTTAAGAGTTCACTCCAACGAGCCGACGTCAGTTTCACACACCATTTAGCGGCAGTAATACATGTTGTTTTCAACCGCCCAACACACCCTAAACACTTGCATATAGTCTTTCCTCTAAAGCTCACACAGTTTCTACATTGATGTGCTTGTATTCATTTTTCTTCTTTTTTTTTGTTCCCTTCCTGATCCTCTTCTTCTTCTCTGGTTTGTTTCTTTCGCTGGTCAGCTATTCTGCTCAGCACTGCCCCTGCGATTTCTGGTGGTATTGCGCCATCTTCAGTGTCAAGCGATGGCTAACTAAGCCCCCTGAAAACGCACTAAATTACAAACATAACCGAACAGAAGACAGACGAAACTGTCCGTCTGTCTGTGTACCCGTCTTCTGCGTCGAGCATAAATGGGCCATAAATGGGACTTTGCATCTGTTGAGATGACTTGATGACTGTTGACTGTGTCTGCTTCTGTAACTTTCAGGCACAGTGACACTGAATGGCCGGAGGGAGGCGTTGCCTGTGGTCACAGGAGACCTGGTTGTCCGCAAGGCCTCCTCTTTATTTCTCCTCATCCAGACCTTTGGAGCCCAGCTTCTCTGGTACTTAGATGGACCATTAGCACTCATCAAACTGCAGCCAGGCTTTGCTAACAAGGTGATTTAACCACATCCAGCTCTAACAAATTTAATCAGGAGCAGTATTTGGTGTGTGTTCAGGACATTGTTGACAGACATGCACAAATCAGCTGCCTTCATATGGTGAATTCAAGGTCCGCGGCCTGTGTGGGACTCTGACCTGGAGCCAGCATGATGACTTTACAACTCCAGAAGGAGATGTGGAGAACAGCGTGGTATCCTTTGCAGAGAAATTCATAACAGAGCATTGTACTCTGCCTGGAGGAGCTCCACCTGAGCCCTGCTCCACATTCACCCAAAGGAGGCACTATGCAGACACCGTGTGCACCATCATACACAGCCCTGTGTTTCAGGTCAGCGTGCACAAAGTGTGATACATCTGCTTTGAGGAATGAGCTCATTCTGTCTTTTAACATGCACCCTTTTCATTCGTACATCTTGTAGGTGTGTCATGATGTGGTGGAGCGGGAGCCATATTTCCGTCTCTGCTTGTCAGAAGTGTGCGGCTGTGCACCACCGCGGTCCTGCCACTGCACCGTACTCACCGCCTACGCCCGGCATTGCGCTCAGGAAGGAGCTGCAGTCAACTGGCGGAACCAGACTTTCTGCCGTGAGTTTAGTTGTATTGTATTAGTTATATTTAACATTTTGAGGACACTATGAAGTCTTCTGTGTTTTTCATACATTCACTCCCTGACCTTGTTAGTTCAGCTACTCGTAAGCTGGAAAACAGACAACTATGACCTCAGACAACAAAGGAGGACTTTAACACAGACTTGTGACTGCATTTGGTTCTGATGCTTTGTTCTTAGTTCCCAGCCTACAGAGGCCTTTGTAGCTGTTCCTCTTCATTTAGCAGTCTGAACTAAACCCTCTCCCCTCTCCACTACACCCAGCGATCCAGTGTTCAGGGGGTCAGGTGTACCAAGAGTGTGGTCGTGCCTGTATGGGCTCCTGTTCAGACCTGCACCAGGGTGGGAGCTGTGATGACGGAGGAGATGGGATGGCTAACAGAGTATGTGTTCCTGGGTGCCAGTGCCCTGCAGGACTCGTCCAGGACCACCAGGGCCAGTGTGTCCCCATCGTTTTGTGTCCTTGTGTACAAGGAGACAAGACGTTTCCACCTGGAGGTGTAATTCAGAACTCCTGCAACACATGGTAAGCAGAGAAGACTCACCATGTTACAGCTGTCCAAACCTTTACAGCCTTGCAGCACAGTGGCATGCACATGTTTGGACACTCCTGCTCCCGTTTCTTTTACTTGTGTTTCAGTATTTTCACATGAAAATAACGTAAAACAAAATCAGATTTAACACTAAACCTAACAGCACAACTCACACCAACACCATCCGCTTGATGGGAGTCGCGTCGCGGGGGGACCAGGTCTCGGGCACTTCTTCAAGCTCTCTGTGAAGAAGACTGAGGTGTTCCCAGACCCGCCGCAACACTTAGTTCTTCCATGGTACCTCCATCCTAACCAGATGTCCAAGCCATGTCATTTAACTCTGCTAAAATACAAGTTATTGTTGGGGCACCACCTCTCTGCCCAAAAGAGGACAATTTAATCTACTATAAAATATCAAATTTTGTCTAATCAGTCGATCTGAAAACTGTGCACTGATGCTTGTTTTTAGAAATTCCCTGATGAAGATAACCATGTCATAATAAAACCAGTGTTAATTCCTAGATGATGGATAGATACAAAATCATGAATCATGAAAAACATTAAATATGTAAAAATGAGCATAAAATCAACAGTAATGATGTAATTAATAAACAGTACATTTAAAGGAAATTAATAAGATAATAAATCAATTTGAACTGAGAGGAGGCTGGAAGTGGCAGCTGAATTCCCTTAAATTAAAGAGAACCTGGTAGGCCTATGAGGCTATTAACGATCCCCTTTCCTTGTATCACTTTACACACCTGCTCGTCCGTGGATCAGGTGGCATTCTGCTGAGGCTTAATCTCAGGTGGGTAGCCCTTGATGGTCAAACTACAGATGGTTCGACTTCATTTCTGAGAACATATTATTTTTTATATTCTTCAGAATGGAAATGGTTCTAAAACCATCTTTAAATATTTTGACTGTGGACCATCTGAGTATAAACTGTGTACAGATGGAGACTCAGCAACATTGTCACCCTCCCCATAAACAATCCCCAGCCCAGCGTTAAATGTTACAGGTCTAAACAAGCTAACACACAACATGTCCGCAGATCAGACCATCTGGGGATGGTGATATTAAGAAATGAATGTCTGCCTGTTTGCATATATTTATAACAAGTGCAGCCATTTCTACCATTATTACCATCAATATTAATACTCATTCTAAGTGTTATAAACTAATTTAAATATTGTAGATGAGACAATAAAGATGTGTATAAAGTGTTGTGTTATGATAAACACTGTGATCATAGTACATACATTAGTCATCCATTATTATTATTGGAATTATTATTATGACTGATATGTAATCACTAACACTGTTTCTGAGGAGCACTCGGTCAAATTCCTTTCCAGTGATACACTTTATTTTTTCTGGTAGACACCTCATCTGGATCCATGTAATATTTCTTTCATTCTTGGTCAAGACACAGTTTCTGTGGGACACTGCATGACTCAAACGAGCCCAGTGGACCTGCTCAGCGATTCTCGTAATGCACATGACTTTTTAAAATGAGCAGCTGATTCCAGGAAGTGGTGGTCAAAAAGGCCTCCTTCATATTCAGGCTTGTGTACTGCAGCAGAAGAAGAAACTAAATGTTCACACACACCTGTCACTGACATCATTTTACATCACTTCCATGCAGCAACTTAATTAACAAATACAGCAGAAAATATTTATCTGCTTCTGGGTTTTTGAATATTTGATGTTCAGGGTCATCTTTATGAATAAATATACATAAAAACCTGCTACATTAATTATTTATAATGTCTTTTTTTCAGGGGGTGTGTTGTTCAAAGAACAAGCTCAGCTCTTACCTTTAGCCCTGTTTAAATCTTATCACTGAGCAGTAAAGACAGAAGACCTATTTAACCCGACAGCGCGTTACGATAGAAATTACTCCTGATATTTTTACAGCACATCATAAAAGTGGTCGTATTCTTTTATGGGTTCCTGTGTGCTACTTTCATCATGTGATAGCTGTGACAAGGAAGTAGTAAACACCTCTTCATGAATACATAATTCGTACATGTTTAGGAATGTAGATGTTTTACTTCATGAAAGGTTCCTCTTCTGTGGAAAACATCCAGTTCCTAAAAACCCCGATCATCTGAACCAAATGACTACAGACCAGTTGCCCGAACGTCTCTCAAAAGGCTGTTATTGGTTCACCCTAAAAAAAAAGCAAGTCAACACCTTTCAGGACATCGAAATGTTCATCATCTACCTGCTTCAGAGTCCAGAGTGTCATCTGGACTAGTCAGGCAGCACTTTGAGGATCATTTTCTTTGATTTCTCAAGCGCTTTTAAAACAATAAATTCCAGGTGGATACCTCCACCACCACCTGGACTAACAGACAGACCAGACTGTCTGAGATGGTGGTCAGCAGACCTGCAGCACCACATGGGACTGTCCTCTCATCACTTCTTCACAATGAACACCTCAGACTTCCAGGACAACCCTGAGTCCTGTCATCTGCAGAAATACTCTGATTACTCTGCAGGTGTGGGGAGTATCAGTGATATACAAGAAGCTGAGAACAGAGGACTGGTCAGAAACAATCACCTCATCTTGAACACAAACAAAACAGCAGGTAGAGGTGATCCTACCTGCAACCATCACCCTGCAGGAAAAAAAATACTACTTTTTCATCTAACTTCATTTCTGTCTTCTGAAGAGACAGTAGCACCTGTAGTGGTGAAAGAGCTCTGATGAAATCACTCTATGCTCCTGCTCTCTGAACCAGGATAGGTTGGTTTCATTGCATCTCTTCACCACAGTGATCATCGGTCATTCAGTGACAGTCACACCAGCATCCGAGAGTCACTTACTGACTCTTCTATCGCTGACGCTACTGTCAAAATGGCATCAAAATGGTACAAAAAACAGAAAAAATCCACATTAAACAACTAAAAGTCCCGTTGGGACCAACGTGACGGAGAACCAGGCTGCAGAGAAATGGCTAATTATCATCAATTTACATTTAGGGCCTCGGGGGGATGGGCGCATGGGCTGTGGGTGGGCGGACAGGAGCCACCGAGGTGGCC
>JBAFTB010000020.1:26091323-26101861 GCA_037177355.1 Melanotaenia trifasciata | reverse complement strand
GCGTGTGAGAGAGTGTCATTTTATCGTGGGTGTGTTACTGCGCCCCCTAGACTTATGGCTTAAATCTGACGCCATAGCCGCAGTCGATCGATCTTTGCCTGCATTATAATCTTTAATAAAATGAGAGTCTCATGTTATGTGAAAGAATGCCAGAAGTCACACGATAAAAAGGTAGAAAAGTAGTTTCTACGTTTGATTTTTTTTGGTTTCCCACTTTTAAAAGAGGCTTTGGACAGCAGGTTGAGGACGTAACTAAGGCATCGAATGGCCTGGGTTGCAGCAGTGAGACAGAAGGACATCACTTTCACCACCATATCTCTCTTCATGTGTCTTTGAAATTTGAAATTTATTTAATGGAAAGCCTCTTGAGATGCAACATCTCGTTTTCAAGAGGGTCCATAAAACAAAGAAACACCACACAATACAAACAGGGACATGACACAAGATGACATATACAAACAAGCAAACATAATACAAACAAACAAAAAGAAAAACAACTTAAGAACAACTTGCTCACCCATCACACAATTGTCAAATTATAGGAGGTGCAGAGGAAAAGTTTTCCGGGCCAAGGAGAGCTGGAAAAAGTTTTTAAATAAATAAAATCAAATCTTCCCCCCCACTTTGGTCAGGAATGCCGACAAAGCGAAGACTGGATGAACAACTTCTGTTTTCAGCATCTTGCATTTTTTCCCTCAGGTAACCACGCGTTTCCTCACATCAGCAATATTGTCTTCATTTGCGCTCACTCGGTGTTCCAGTTCAGATATTTGATCATATAATGTGCTCAAAGTGCTTTGGTCATATTGGTTTTACTTCCCAGGATTGCTTCCCAAATTGTTTGAAGGGGAATCTCCACGGGATCCATGATGAGGGACAAACAGTTCAGACTAAGCTGTTTTAGAACAGATCCGATTATCTATTTACAACGTCAGCAGAATTTAATACAATCTTAATAACTCCAAATAAATGTCAATCACATAGATTCAAAAAAGATTAAATATAAGGCCATAGTAAGCGAGCAGGCTGACACCTGTAACAAATACTCGGCCAGAAACCGCCATCTACAGGTACAGAGCGAGGGAAATAGAAACGGGTTCATCTGTTTTTATTTTATTTAATCATCTTTATTTAAAAACGTCACAGAGTGAATGATTTTAAAGATGCAGGTAAATACCAAGAGTGCTCTGTGAGATCTGATGGGATGGTTACCTGGTTGGATTAAGTGGTTCAGATTGTGAAATGTAATGAAGCATCCAATGTTAACTAGTTTTATAATAACACCAAACATGTGATTGCAGGTCACCCAGCTTAAGAAATGATGCCTGGCTCAGATTGGTGTGGATTTAATTTTAATGCATATGGTAATCAGTCATATTTACTCATACAATAACTACAAGTGTAATCATTCTTTTACTTGTAAAATGCATTTATTCATTTATTATTCTCAATTACACAACATGACGTAAGTTTTCCTTTCCTTCTGATATAGAACATTACTGATATAGAACATTACTGATATAGAACATTGACGTTATTATTCTCCTGTTGGGTCATTGTATGTGAGGTCAGGCTGAACATTCTTTCAGATTCATGTCGTGGGAGAAGGATGAGACTGATAGAGCTGATAGAACAGCCTGATTGGGCGAGAATGGCGCCTTTCAAATCTCCCTTTTCCTACTATCTGTTTAAAAGACTGATCTTCAGCTGGAACCAGGTTGAATAAAAACTGATGTTAATGATGCAGAGTCAGAGTCTCTCTCGACTGGACGACACTCTCAACTTGCAAGTAAAATTGTTTGCATTTTATACTTCTCCTGTAATAAATCTTCTAATTACTTTTACTCATTCAGACTCTTGGTAATTTTTCTATAACATTGGGCACCATTCCTGCTTCTAGGACACACATCAGTTACACCCACAAACGCTGCACGCTCTGCAAGACGAAGAAGACGGATCAGCTGAGGAAAGAGACGCTGAAAGCAGCAGAGATGGAGTCCACCAGGATGCAGACCCTGGAGAGCTACAGACCATGATGCTGGAGAGGAAAGCGGTCAGCTACAGACCAGAGAGGCTGGAGAAGAAGGTGATCAGCTGATCATAGAGGATGAGACATGATGACGATGATGTGTGTGTACAGTCAGACAGTTGGAAGTTTTTTAATACTAAAACTTTTTTGTTTTTGGACATGACTTAAACATGAATAATAAAGTGTGTCAAAGGCATTTTTGAAGTCTTTTTGACTTTTCGTTTCCTCTCTTAAGAACATAAATAACCAGTGTCAGTGTTGATAACAAAAATTACATTAAATTTTAATTACATTAAAAATCTTGTGAAGATAAACACTGAATAGAAAATATGATTGTTAACCAGATGAGAAGTTTGACAGTTTTACTTTTTCATAAAAGTTTTTATTGAAATTCTCAGTCAGAATAAAGAGTTGCAGCAGAACATTAAACAGATAAAATTTTATAAAAGAAAATACAGAATATGCACACGATAAAATAAAAAACATCGAAGTTGTGGCGTAATATCTTCAAGTAATGTATATGCCAAGCCAACGCTCTAACCCACAGGTGTCAAACTCCGGCCTTCGATAAATCAGGATACCAGCCCTCGAGGACCGGAGTTTGACACCCCCGCTCTAACCCACTGTACTATCGAGGCGGGAGACGTCACACAGCACCATGCTTGTAGACATGAGGACAGAGAGCGAAGGACAAAAAAACGAGAAGCCGTTTTACAAGGCTCCTTATTTCGGTCCATTATGAGAGAACCATAACAGATATCAAAATATTTTTTTTCCATGAGTGGCAGGAGGCTTTGTGCAACACGGGGATGTCGTTTCTTTTACCCTTCTCTAAACAGAATTTAAATGCCAGCAGTTTTAAAACACATGATAATTTAGTTAGGAAGAGACAGCCTCTATAACTGAAGTCATAGGGAGACTCTGTGAGTTTTGGAGCTCTGTAGCTCAAAATCAGTTCGTCCTATCTCAAAATGAGCTAACCTGGAGCTAACGGTAGCTAATGGTAGCTAACCAGCTAACGGAGTAGGCGGGCTAAAGCTAAGGCATGTTGTTAGCTGGCTAAAAACTGTGGTTGTGCTGCGCTTTCCCTCCTTTCCGCAGATATTGGATACCTGTCAATCAAAAGGCCACGCCCTTAATTATGCCAAATTTCAAAATTAAGTAACTTCCAAATGGATGAGTTAGAAAAATATTCACTCCCCTCACAGTTGTCATGAACTTGACCTAAAATGTTTTTGTACCAGGCTTTAAACATGTTTATTTCTGCTGTGAAGTTGGTCTTTTTAACATGGGAGTCTATGGGGATTTGCTCTGTTTTGGAGCCCCTAGTGGATGAGGGGGGAAATGCAATTTTTTTTGCACTTCCGCATAGGCTTCACATTTCACCATAGCTGGTTACCGCTTGGCCGTGAGACAACTTCTTTCTTGTGGAAAAAAAAAAAAACTACAGTGGAAGAGTGTGTGGGCAGAGTTTGGGGATTTGGCAATTTTTCCTAAAATCTAAACTGCAATTGTGTCCAAACCATAAAGCCAGTGATAGATTTATCCTTCGTGACCTTTTTAAACTTTGAATGATGTTTCTACGTGAAAGTATGGCTGAGTTGTAGGCTTCCAAAGTGACCTAAGTTTTTGAACTGGTCTGACCCAAATTTTATTCATTCCTATGGTACCAAAATTTGCAGCTTTTTGCAATTTACGGGAACACCCTAACCCCTGTTTTATACCGGGTGCGTCTGCAGACCGTTATGGCTGCGCCGCGGCCCATCTCAGCTTTAGTCTTTAGGATGAAAATGTTTATTAGTTTTAGTCACATTTTAGTCATGTCTAAGTTTGATAGTTTTAGTCTAGTTTTAGTTAAAAGTATTCGTTTTTACCAAATTAATTTAGGTCAATAATACATATTAAAAAGTGGAATCAAGGTTGACAGGTTATAACAAGTAATACATAAAAAAAGTTAACCTTTTACATAATAACCAGATCCTTTACCAGACTAACAGCTTTAGCCGAGACTTTCCCATCAACAGGGATGAAATGCTGTGTGGCTTTATTTTTGAAAAATTTCCTTCCTTGTTTCACCCCGTTAACACGTGTAGAGAGAAGGGACTTAACCCCGAAGATAATGCTGCTTCAGCCCTGGAGAAGAAGGATCTTCCCCGTGTCTTCCGACCACGGTCAGAAGAGGAAAACGGGAAAGGTAAACACATGAATGAATAAACTGGTCTGTGTGTGCGCTGCACGGCAGGTGGTGGGCGTGGCCAAGGTGCAGCAGCACTGTGATTGACAGATTGAGCTCAGAACAGACAGAAATGTTGTTTTTAATGTCGGACAATCAGCCCTTGAACATTTTCGTCTCGTCTCATCAACGAAATCTGACAAACGTCTCATCATGTTTTTGTCTTTAGAGAGCCATTTTTAGCTCGTCAAAGGTTCGTCAACTAAATAAACTCGTCATCGTTGACGACAACAAAACTGATTCAGGCTGGTCAGATATAGTTCAGTTTCATTCACAACCATCCTTCTTATAATAATTCCTATGCACAGTCCCCCCGAAAAAACAATAAGAGTCCAAAATGAAAGAAACTTGTCAAAGTCAGTTCAGATCTACAGCCTGTAAAATAAAGAAGAGGTCTGGGATTGTGTGGACAGAGGAGGGAAGGTGGCCTACCTACACTGGCCTACCGCACTGTAGGTAGGATTGGGAATGATTCCGGTTCCGATACCATGTCCTCGTTTAGGATTCTTATTTCCGATCTTTTAAGAGGCAGAGTCAAAAAAGTTAGCATGTTTTAAAAGAGCTAGCTACCGGAGGTCTTTCTGGATGAAAACTTTGCTATGAACTTTTTACTTTTTATAAAGTTTACTATGAGTTTCTCCCAGCGCTGTTTATAACCAGTATATAAATATCAAATCTATGAACTTAAATATAAATATTATACATTTTCTTTTTACACAGGGGAGCTTTACTTTTGAAAACCTCATGAAAACACATTTACACATATCCTGCAGGTACTTAAACATGTTGCTGGACGCACTGATGGTCTAACCCAGTGTTTCCCAATCCAGGTCCTCGGGACCCCCTGCCCTGCATGTCTTAGACATCTTCCTACTGCAACACCCTGGTTCAAATTAATGATCTTCCTCATCCAGTTCTTTGCAGCCTGTTAACGAGCCATTCATTGAATTCAGGTGTTAAAGTAGGCTACATCTAAAACATGCAGCGCAGGGGGTCCAGAGGACCTGGATTGGGAAACACTGGTCTAACCTGGTGCAGATTATCAATCAAACAGTAAGGAACAACTAGTTGAAGCCAGTCCAGATTAGCAGCAGGTTCTGACCTGTCAACAGTTGGGTTAAAAAAATTCCTATAAATCTTCTTTTTTTAAAAGTGTATTCAACCTATACTCAAAATAATGTATTCTACATCTACATCTCAAGCTCAGGTTTTCTGCTGATTTTCATCCAATAATGAGCTTTTTCCCACAACACAGCATCAGTGTAGTGACCTCTGCATGTGCAGCTACACAGACACTCTGACTGGAACAGGAAGTAGATGGGCGGGACTTCTTTGTGCTATAAACGATATGATTGGTTTAAACTGTGTCCATGTATTTGTAAAATTAATGTGATGTCAGTGTCCTGCTGGTCTCTCTTGTAAAAAGATTCATGATCTCAGTCGGACTAAAGTGGTTAAATAATAGATAAATGGAATTGCTGTAAAACCATTTCTAATTATATAGGTAGCATTCATAGTGCTACATCAGTTTAAGCTCTACAAATTAAAGAGCAAGTTTAATATGAGATGTTAGTGAATTGTAGAGGATATGATCCACAAGATCCTTGTTACCTGTCACTCATTAACAAGCCTAAATGCTGATCTGTCCACAAATCATCCTGAAGTTAGACCTGATTAAATTTTTTTTTCTGGTGTGCATAGCAGAGAGAAGCATCACTTTTTGGTGACCTTTCATGATGTGTTTTCATGTTTAGGGTGACCGCTGTGTTCAGCCGGATGAGTGTCCGTGTCACCATAACGGCCGACTGTATTACAGCAATGACACCATCACTAAAGACTGCAACACATGGTAATATACACGGCTCAGTGCACTGCGTTAACATCTACAACTGAACACTGAAGGTTGTCCCCTCGTCCAGCGTATGTAAGGAGCGTCGCTGGCAATGCTCCCAGTCCACCTGTGCTGGAGTCTGCGTGGCCACCGGGGATCCGCACTATGTGACGTTTGATGGCCGCTGCTTCTCTTTTCTGGGGGACTGCCAGTATGTGCTGGCCAGAGAAACCAGCGGTTTGTTCAGCGTCACGGCGGAGAATGTTCCATGTGGCAGCACAGGGGTCACCTGCACCAAGTCCGTCACCCTTAGCCTGGGAAACACCCTCATACACCTGCTGAGAGGTAAGTAAACTCATATTAGAGGAAAATAGCAAAGCTAGGGGACTGCTCATTATACAACAAAGCCCTCAAAATTATGGATGAAAAGCCAATTCAACCTCATCGCTGCCAAATACTAAAATATATATAATTTGCAAAGTTTCAAAGGCTTCATTGACTGTGTGCCTATTGGGGTGTGAATGTGTGTGAATGGGGAATGTGTCATGTAGTGTAAAGCACTGTGGGTAGTTAACATGACTGGAAAAGCACCATATAGGTACAGTCCATTTACCATTCATGCTTTCATCAGCACCAAAGCTACTTTGTGGCTTCATCCTCAGACAGGACCTAAGCAGAGTCATGGGAAACGCTGCCAGAAATGGCTGTAAAGTCCCACATTTGGACAGTTGAAGTTGTATCTGGAACACAATGCCAAATGAAATGAAAGGGATAACAGATTTGAAAACTTTTACAGCAAATGTATGGATGGAAAAAACAAACTGAAATGCTGTTTGTGGAGTGTGTTTGTGTAAGTTTTTAGATTAAATAAAGCAGATAGGAATTAGGTTTATATTGCTTTTATATACTTTTGTCTATTGGTGTTGTTTCTGTTGAAAAGCTCTTGTCTCTTGTTTCTTTTTCTTCTTTGAAAAGCCCAGCCAAGGAGGAGAGTTGCAAATAAGCTTAATGCTTTTTACTCCATATGAAAAACATCAGTTGTACTGTTTGTCTTCTATGTTTCTTTGCATTGTCCCTAATAAATAAAGTGTACAGCATGATACGTACATGGAGCTATATGTATTTGTAGCTAAAGACTCTTTTCTGTAGGCAAAGCTGTGACTGTAAATGGGATGCCAGTTACACTTCCAAAGTCCTACAGCGGCAGTGGTCTCTCTTTGGAACGAGTCGGCCTGTTCGTCTCCCTCTCTTCCCGACTTGGAATCACTTTGCTGTGGGATGGAGGTAGGACAGTCTACCTTCCACAGCTGACTCAAGTCCTGTATTTCAGGTTGTTTAACAAATAAAGGGGTCTTCCTGTTCTTGTCTTTCCAGGGATGCGCGTGTACGTGCGTTTGGCAACGCATCTGCGGGGTCGGGTTGGGGGGCTGTGTGGTAACTTTGATGGGGATGCAGAGAATGACTTCACAACACGGCAGGGAAATGTGGAGGCTACAGCTGAGCTGTTTGGAAACTCTTGGAAAGTCAGCCCTTCCTGTCCAGATGTGGTGAATCAGGACCGTAGAGATCCCTGTGCTGTTAGTTCACTACAAACACAAACACACTCAGACATGCAGAGAGTTTGTGATGAGCACACTGAGATTCAAAATGTTGTTTCCCAGCTGAACCCCTACAGGGTGACGTGGGCCAGGAAAAGGTGTGCGGTGCTGATGCAGGAGCTCTTCTCGCGGTGCCACGCTGAGGTACCCTTCCAGCAGTATTATGACTGGTGTGTCTTTGACGCTTGTGGGTGAGTGACAGTACTTATCTACACCAGGTCACAGCATAACTTTTGACTAATTCATCAGTACATGTGTGCTTGTTTTGGATTGTTTTAACAACACAATGAAAGGTTAAAAAAAAAAAAAGACAGAATCTGCAGTTTTATGCTCATCATCTGTTTGAAAACTCAAACTGTACAAGTTCATCCTCAGCTCCTCCTGGAATCTCTCACTAATCGTGTTTCAATGTCCATATTCATCCAAAAACCATCATCCATCAGAGGATAGAAACCTTGTTCCTGTGTATTTTAGCTGTGACTCGGGTGGGGACTGTGAGTGTCTCTGCACAGCCATTGCTTCCTATGCTGAAGAGTGCAATCGGCGGGGGGTTTACATCCGCTGGAGGTCCCAGGAGCTCTGCCGTACGTCAAACTCTATTAGAGATTTCTCGCTTTCTTCCCTTTCAACCTGTTTTCATGTTAGCTTCTTTCTCTGCAGCTCTGCAGTGTGAAAAAGGGCTGGTTTATTACCCCTGTGGTCCAGCTTGCGCTCCATCATGTCCCAGTGTCCAGCAGAGTCCACATTCCCAGTGTGGCGTGATCTCCTGTGTGGAGGGCTGCTTCTGTCCTCCTGGGACTGTCCGACATGGTGAGACACACTAAATCTTAGAGGAAGGGTGTGGCTTTCATTTTAACATTACTGAGGACATAAACGTGGTGCACAGAGGTCCCTGGAAGGCAAGTGTTTTGTTGTGATAGACGATAGACGGTAACCATGGTTCACACAGTGATAAACTATAGATACAGAGTATATCATCCTTATCCAATCCAACTTTATTTATAAAGCACTTTCAAACAACAAAGTTGACCAAAGTGCTGTACACAGCTTTAGACTTAAAAACAATTTAAATCATATATAACATTATAGCTGTAATAATTGTGGGTACCTATGCTGCAAGTACCGGCTTTAGGGCGTAGGTTTATTTTGACATTGGTAGGGACTTAAAATTAGTCTGCAGAGCCCCCATGAAGAGTGTTTTATTGCACTTTTGATAGACTTTTTCACTACAACCACTGTTAGCACCGCTGACACTAGCTAGAAGCGCTAGCTATTTTAACAGAGTGATTGACAGCGGGGGCAGCCAATCACGCAGCAAGAAACACAAGCGCAGAGCCAATCAAAACCATTTAAATTGTTGATAAGGCGGACTTGAAGCAGCCAGGCTGCTAAGAGATGCTCTCCCTGCTGTCCCATGCCGCGGAAAATGGTAGGGACAATCAAAGAGTTGCTGGGTATTTGTAGGGACATATCCCTTCCGTCGCTACCCAATTCTACGCCCATGGGTACACATGTACACAATGCTGAAGTAGTTACCTGTAGTGCAATCATTGCTGCACCTGAAGCCACTTGATCCGCTCACAAATGAAAACATTTTGGTTTGGATTCATTTTCCAATCACGAAGCACCTGCTATTCCCTTCTTTACCACTAGATGTCAGTAATTCTTATACACCAAACCTAGAAATCCTTCTGGTTCCGCCGACAGCGGCTCTTCTTGTTTGTCATGCTGATACAGAACTGTTAGTTTGCTTTGTCTTTCTGTCGAGCAGGCGAGAGCTGCATCGTGCCCACACAGTGTCCATGTGAGTGGGAGGGGTCCATGTTTCCACCTGGAAGTACCATCACTCAGCACTGCCAGAACTGGTCTGAATAAATCTATGATCTCACATCTCACTGCATAGAATAGAATAGAATAGAATAGAATATCTATATTGTCACTGTAACATGTGCGAGAATTAAAAGTGCCATCCAATCAGATACTTATATATAAAATTAGTATAAAACGTACAAATAAAAAGACTAAAAGAAAATCTTATTTCATGAAAGAGTCTTTTTTTTATCATCGTTATTATTAATCTGACCATGAAATAGATGTTGGTTGACTTCCTGTTTGTTTCCAGCTCATGTGTGGAGGGTGTGTGGCAGTGTGAAGGTGTAGCTTGCCCTCCTCCCCCACCTCCCTGTCTGGAGTCAGAGTTTACCTGTGCAGGTGGGCGCTGCATCCCCTCTCTGTGGCTGTGTGACAATGAGGATGACTGTGGTGATGGATCAGATGAGGTCTGCCCGTCCAGCTGCTCTCCAGACCAGTTTCGCTGCGCCAGCACCCCGAGGTGAATCCACATGAACTTTAAGTAAAACATCTGAACACACTTAGAAATATATATCTATAAATGAGAATTATTCATGGAGGATAAATATAAGTGACCTTTAACCCCCAACTCTCCATGAAAGTAGCATTTGCCCCGTTGTTCTTCAGACTTTTACATTGTTCCATGCTTTGCTCCATAGTACATCTTCTGTTCATAAATACATCCCAGATGGCCCTGATGCCTGCGTAGAATGTAAATAAACACAGAATGTAATGATTTGCTGCTGTCATCAACCCATATTTTATTCCCAGTAAAAGATAAACAACATATCAGATGATGAAACAGACATTTCACCACGTGATGGAAAATATGAGCTGATAGTGAATCTGATGGCAGCAACACGTCTGGAAGAAGTTGGAACAGAAGCAGCAAAAGGCTGGAAAACTGAAAGGTCTGGACTGCAGGATTCTAGCTGCTCTACAGTCCTGGACCTTGGTTGCTGGATTTCTGCTTCCATGATGCTCCAGATGTTGTGT
>JBAFTB010000020.1:26007107-26019278 GCA_037177355.1 Melanotaenia trifasciata | reverse complement strand
GAGCCTTACCCATAGGCCTCCCCTTGGCAGAGCAAATTTGTTCAGCATGATACAGCAACCAGATTATCATTTTGCTGATATGATGCTGGACAGGACAAAAAAAAAAAAGAGTAGCAGTTCAATACATAATGTCCTCAAAATCAATTATTGGAGGGATTGACATTTTAAGCAGTAAGTGCTTTGCAGAGTGTGTGAAAGATGATTTATTATAGTACAAGAAACCAATCCAGGACTTCAGTCTGGAAAGCAAGGTGTTGATTTGCACATCATTTGGTATTTGCAGGTGTTAAATTTAATTTCTGAACCATCCAAAGAGAAGATTTTGTGAGGGCACTTGATCTACAATAAACTTCTATTTAAAATCCTAAATTTTGTTTTATTTATGTGTAAGAGAAGATGAAGGTTGGTGCAATAACCATTAAATCATGACAAGCTTCTCTCTAAAAGTCCAAGGCTGAGCCTGCCAAGCAAGATATTAATGGTCTACCAAGTCAAAGTCCTTTCCCAGATCAACAATTACACCTACACAGTGTTCTTTATGGGCCAGTAGCACATTTAATAAGACTTTAGTTGTTCCAGAGATTCAACTGGGTTCAGTTCTAAGTTTTAAGTCCAGGTTTACATTAGATGATCTAGTCTGGTTCACCAGCAATAAGCTCACCTCAGAAAGGTGGTCCACTGGTTTAATGACCAGTATGGATGGAGTTGTAGAGAGATTTGAAATTCTCTGATTGGTTCATTTGTTTGTGTTTCAAAGCTGTGCGGCAAAGAGGCTGGTCAGAAACTTTTTTTCCAGCTGATAGGAGTGTGTAAGAACGGCCTGTACCCTGCACACTGACTTTATATTGTCAACCATAGTAACTGTAATATTGTTTAATGTTTTATGTGTCTTATTACTTGTAATAGATATTGCACATGCATCTCACCGTCTACTTAATGACAGTTTTTTTGCACAGCTAATCATTGATTGTTGCACAACAGTTTGTAACACACGGCAGTTCTTCCAGAGTTTTTTTTTCTTTATCTTCTACCTAGTTTTAATTTTTTTTTCTTTATTTTATAATCTTTAATGGCATTCAGTGTGGATGGCAAAGCAAGAACTTCATTGTTCAGAGAAACTTGTTTCCTTGCTGGGAAAATGACAATAAACCCTTTGAATCTTGAGTCTTTGAATTGGATGAGGGGGTGTGGCCTCCTGAATAAAGTTAATGTGCTTTAATCCTGAACCACGGGTTTAAATGTCTCCTTCACTTTGGAAACTTTTGGGTTGAGGAAATTTTTCCTTTCAGCTCAGTGAAACTGTCTCTTCCATTTTGTTGGTTATTGGTCATCAAACTAGATGTGCAGTTTATGGGGGTGTTTTTGTCTGAATGATGGCTGAGGGATTTTTCATGTTGTGCAGGTGAGCGCTGTGAGGACAGGGAGAGGACGTATCAGGAGAGCTGTGCTAATCGGTGTCCTCGCAGCTGCACTGACTTATGGGAGCATGTGCAGTGTCTCCAAGGATCCTGTCACTCAGGTAAACTTGAAAAAAAACTTGGCTTTTGTGGTTCCTCCAGAGAGATGAGCTCCTTTATGTTTAGATTTCGCTTCTATTTTCTGTCTCAGGCTGTCGATGTCCTGAAGGACAGTTGTTGCAGGACGGTCGCTGTGTGCCGGTGACCGAGTGCCGCTGTGGTATCCCATCAGGCAACGGGACGCTCGAGTTCAGTCCCAAAGATGAGCTTGCTGTTGACTGTAATACCTGGTAGGAAACGCTCTGATGTTCAGAGCTGGATGTTAAACTCAGATGTTTCACCACCCACCCCCTCATCCTCATCCACAGTGTGTGTGAGAACGGGACTCTGCTATGCACCACACTTCCCTGTCCTGTTTATGAGCCCTGGAGTCCGTGGAGCTCCTGCTCTGCTTCCTGTGGTCATGGCAAAAGATCAAGAACCCGGAGCTGCCAGGACACAGAGGGCGGCCCCCCCTGTGCTGAAACCATGGAGACAGGAAGCTGTGATCTGCCTCCTTGTCCAGGTGTGAGATGCAACTCGTGTACTGTGGTGGTTTTCTGCAGCAGAGTTTAATAGATGTGTCACTGGTTTGCAGCCAGCTGTTTGCTGAGCGAGTGGTCAGCCTGGACTGACTGCAGCGCCACCTGCGGTGGGGGGGTATCAACGCGGAACAAGACTGTCCTTCGGGATGCGGAGCCCGGTGGGACGGCCTGTGCTGGACCCCTTGAACAACACACCGTCTGTAACACCAACAGCTGCCTGCCTGGTACGACGCACACTCTGAAAGCTGATTCAGAACTTTTTTTATGAGGATAAAACCATCTTCTGTCTGCTGATGCGATGCTGTCATTTGTCTGTGTTGCAGACTGTCCCAGCAGGCAGGTGTACACTAATTGTTCTGGTTCTTGTCCATTCACCTGTGAGGACCTGTGGCCACACACTCAGTGTCTACCTGGACCCTGTACACCTGGGTGCAGGTGTCCTCAAGGACAGGTCAGCACCTCTGTGTGGAGTGTTAGGCAGGAGCATTGAAAGATTTTGAGCTTTTCTGGGGCACATGTTTGTAAAAAGGACTTCTCTGTTAAACCTGCCATTACTGCTCCTTCCAAATAACGGCTACTGAAATCTAAGCTCCAGCTGGTAAAGGTTAAAGAAATGGGCTTCATGATAAAAGGAATCTCCAGAGCAGTGTCAACATGTTTCTCTCTTAACAGAAAATCACACAGTGACAGTAACTGAGAGGGTTTTCCACCTGCAGACGTGCCTAACTCAGAGAACGTTGCCTGGATCATTGAGATAAAAGCTTTTCTAAACATTTGCTGAAGGTTGATGATAACCTTCAGAAAAGCTTCCCTGAACCACCGTTTCCCTTCCTCTTCCCCTCAGTCCACCACAGCTGCTGCAGCAAGAGACAAACCCACTCCTCTCGGATTGTAGAGTGTTACAACCCGGCACAGGGGTATGATGAGTGTAACAAAAGAAGTGTGAGAGGGAGGCAGGTGGACGTGGATAAGCAATCAGTTTTATTGGAAAACCCAGAAACATACACAACCTGCAAAAGAGGTAACCAGTTCGTGTTGGGGTTAGAGGAACAGCTCAAACATAAGAACAAATTTAAATAATCCTGCTAATTTAGAATTAAGCCGGTGAACCAAAACTCAGAATATTCAGAAGGAAAAAACCAAAAAGGACCATTAAACAAAGAACCAACTAAAAAGCAGTCCCAATAATCTATGAACAATGCAAAACAAACAAAAAATAACAAAAACAAAAAAATTCTAGAGGTATTTAGTGAAAAAGGAACTAAAAGCTTATTCAAAACAAAGAAACTAAGAGCAGCCAAAAGGGCTGATGTAGCTCCACAATAAAAGGGGTTCCAATAGTTTGCTAAACCAAAACACAAGACCACTGTCCCAAAACCGAAGTAAAACAAAACACAATTACTAGGGACTATCAAGGCAGAAGATGCCACCACCAAGACATAGAACACACGACACTAAGTAATAAAGCCACCACAAAGTCCGACAAGCCGAGGGTGAAACCGTCTGTGTCGCACAATTTCCCCCCCTGACTGAGCGCACACAGCCGGCTTTATTTCCGGGGTGCTGGCGATCGATGCAGGGATTGACTGGGTGGTAACCAATCCAAGGGAAGGAGTCGGAGGTGTGTCCAGGGTAGCGACTCCGAACAGGCCGCTGCCAGCTGACGTTTGCATATGGAATAGGCCTCAGGTGTCATCCATGATTGGCGGCCGTAACATAGAGCATATCCGAGCCCTCTTTAATTCTGTCATAATGCAAGGTCGCCTCACTCATAAGGACAAAAATAAATGAGTTCACCTACTTGATGGTTATTTTATTTGAGTAAACATAGCCAGGGTCCCTGGTTCGACTGAATGCAGTGACCCATTTGTCATGATGCAGGAAAGGGCCCTTGTATTGACAGTAATCACCTATTGCTGCCAGAAGCTGCATGCGATGAGGAGTTCCGCTGTTAACGTGGCCTACCAGTACCCCCACTCCTACTGGCAGGCTCGGTCTTTTGGTCGCACAGGACAGGTGGTAACAAAATGCCCCAATTGCCCACAATATAAGCACGCATTAGCCTCCCTCCTTTGCCGTCGTACTTCTGCTGCAAGCTTGGTCTGACCTAACTGCATGGGCTTATCAGTTATGTCAGTAGCATGCAGGGTGCCAACACCGGAAGCAGAAGGGGATGCGGGTTGATGGGTTACACGTGCCGGTTGATAACTAAACAAGTATGGAGAGGACTTATAGCGTCTTTCCTGTGCCCGTTCACGAAGCCGGTTATCAAGCCCCATGGCCAGAGTGACTAACGCCTCAGAGGCAGCTACGTCCCTGGTTGCTAGCTCATCCTTTATATGCGCGTTCAGGGAGTGATAAAATGCACCGAGTAACGCCTTGTCCCCCCAACCCGCCTCAGCAGCTAAGATTCTGAATTCAACTGCGAAATCAGACACTGAGCTGGTTCCTTGTTTTACCATCAAAGGTCGTGCCGCCTCTGTGTCTTTACGTGAGTTAATCGAGCACCTGCTTGAAATCCTTCATGAAATCATCATAACTGATTTAGTCGAGGGTGTTGGAAGGTAGGTACGATTCCACCCAGAGCAGCGCCCGGTCCCGAAGCAACCCAACGAAATATGAGATCTGACACGTCATCAGGAAAAGCGTGTGGAGAACGACTAAACAACATACATTGAAGAATGAACCCCCCGCAGCGACCCAACTCACCCCCATATTTCTCTGGAGGGGGCTGAGTTGGGCCACGGACATGGAAACCGGAAGACATATGTGCATGTACGATAGGTGATGCTGCCGCAGCGCCACTAGGGAGGTTGAGTTTTATCTCCAAGACCAAGGTATTCATTTGTTCTAATCTGCGATGCGAAGCACGCAACTGCGCCACCACATCCGAAAGGATCTGGTCATGCTGACCTAACAAAATGCCCTGATGAGAGAGCTGCACGGATGGTGGCTGCATCTGCTGGGTCCATGGGTTGGCCAGATCACTCTGTCATGATGTAGAAAAAGGAACGGACACAGGGAGCAGACAGAACCACCGTTAATGCAAAATAATATGAAAATTTATTGACTGAAACACTGGCAGGCATGGCGGAACAAAGGAAGAGTCTTCACTGCGCGGTGTGGTTCTGCCAGAAAAGGAGCATCAAGGTTATATGGAGCCAACTAATTAATAAGGGGTCAGAACTTGAAATAATACTGAACCAGTCCTACTTAGTCTTTCTAGATCCAGGGAAGGGAGGTGAACCACCAGCTGACAGGTAGCAGACAAATGGTTTCCATCCAGGAAATGGCGGCAGGCAAAGGACAGACAGAAGCAAGTGTAGACTGGTGGGGTCAGGCAGGCAAGGTAGAAGTTTCCCAGGAGCAGACTCAGACCAAGCAGGAGAGAAGACGATCTGGTAAAGAACCGTTGCAGCCAGCAGCTAGATATACCCAGCCTGGAGTGTAGGAAGTGATCCAAACGAGCTTGTTCTCCACCTGCTGCTGAAAGCAATTCATTTTAACAGTTCAGTTCAGAACAATTCCTGGCTGTGTCAACCACCCCATGACACCCGTAGCATCTTTCAGATCTTCGGTGGCCAGTTTGGAGCATCATCTCGTCAGTTTTGTCCAGCAGCGTTGTCCATTCGTCCAACACCTGTTCTTGATTTATCCAGTTCAGTCAAGTGAAAAGAAATAGTTTGTTTTGCAAAACGCGACAGGCTTGTTACTCCACGATAAGCGAGAGGTTTGTTCTTGTTCTTGAGGCCACAAGAACAAGAAAAAAGTTTGTGTAAGTCCAATCATTTCATCCTCCACGAGAAGCTTCGTCTGCAAGGGGGCAGGGTTTACTGCAGGGGGGGGGGGGGTGTTTTTATGTTCAACGAACAGCGGTTATTTCATATGAACTTGGTCCGTGGCAGGACAGGGTTCTGGACGCGGTGTCCATGTCTTTAAATCCCACATACGTTGTTTACATTCACATATTTTCTCACCACCTCAATCAGCTGTTCATTGAAACTTTCATCAGGGGAAATGCGGAATCCACAGCTTTCCGCCTCATTCTTTAAAAGCTTTATTTGACTTTACAGATCAGTCTAAGATAACTGTCTTCTGTCCTTGTTGCCGTTATATCCCTCACTGCTGGATGCTGAACTCCTGAAATTATTCCGGGCACACACACACATATCCTTTATAATGGGGTACATGCCTTGGTATAAGAGGTCTTAGTGTGTGTGTGAGGATGGTTAAGTAAGACTTGACTTTAAACCATCTTTCTGTCCTTCGTAGGTGTTGTTTGGAGGCTCCTGTGTGTCTCATGCTGACTGTCCCTGTTCATCTCTCTCTTTGCCACCTGAGTACCACACCTGGAACATCAGCTCTGACGGCCTCACAGAGGCTCTGCTGGAGCCTGGAACCACCGTGCAGCACCTCTGTAACGTCTGGTACTTACACTGTACACCTCCATCTGATCTGCAGGTGCAAGGCTGGCCCAAGCCTTTAAAGGGCCTTTAGCAGAATTTGATTTAGGGACCCAAATTATATTACTGGTGTTTGATAATTTATTACACTAAATATAACACATGCATTCCTTTGCATTATTTGTTGTTGGCTGACATCATATTGGTGTTACTTTGGCTCTGGTTTTTAACTTTAATTGGGTAACAAATAAAAAAAAAAGCTTTAGTATTGATTTGCATTTTTAAATATACAGAGCTATGTATGCATGTGGTTAAACCGATTCAGTTTATCTAGAACTGGACCATTTTCCCATCCTCATCCCATTTATTTGTAATGATTCTGCCGGTTCGACATCATTAGATGTGCTGAGTGGAACAGTGTGAGTGGCTCCTTAGTGATGATGATGATGATCTGGTGCCTCACTGTTCAGTTTAATTAGAAATTAATTGTGATGGTGACTCTTCTCATATTTACTTTTTTATCTCCAGTGTGTGCCAAGCTGGAGTATTCAGCTGTACCTCGGAGTCCTGTGATGGTGAGTGATTTGATGCCATTTTCCTTCAGTAATAAACGCAGCAGGAAAAACAATCTGAGGCGGAACTGGGAGGACGAGGACAGACTAAACATGCTGACCTATCTGTAGTTATTGCAGCACCATCTGTTGGCTGAAGCACGAAAAGGCCATCACTGGGTTTTATTTAATAAATGTACACGCGTGTCCACTTTATCAGGTCCACCAGCTTGTCAAAACAAATATCTAACCAGCCAATCACATGGCAACATGTAGTCATGTAGACGTGGTGAAGACAACTTCCTGAAGTTCAAACTGAGCATCAGAATGAAGGAAAAAGAAAATTTAAGAGACTTTGAACATGACATGGTTTCTGGTCTGAGTATTTACTGGGATTTCCACCCGCAACCATCTCCAGGGTTTCCAGGGAATGGTCTGAAAAAGAGAAAATATCCAGCGAGCAGCAGGTGTCTGGACCAGAATGTCTTGTTGATGTCAGAGGTCAGAGGAGAATGTGCAGACTGGTTGGAGATGACAGAAAGACAACAGGAAGTCCAATCAGCACTGATTCCAACCAACGTCTGCAGAACAGCATCTCTGGATGCATAACCCATATAATTCACACAGACTCACCAACACTGGACAATAGATGATGGAGAAATGTTGCTGGTCGGATGAGTCTCCATTTCAGCTCCACGAAGATTTGACGTTTGTGGACCCTGACCACGGCTGGTTGGGATGTTGTGGGACGACAAAATGTTGCTCCATTCTCGTCTCACCTGGACTGACGGAGGCCAATAAGCCTGCGAGCTGCTTTCACAACAATGCGCCGTCACAGACATGATCTGGCGTGTCAGCAGCCTGGCGTCTGAGTTTCTGTTGCCACGGTTACCAAGTAGCGTTTAGTCAGCGCAATAATTTACAACAATAATTCTATTTGACCGGAACTTTCATAGGTGTCCATTATCACTTTTAATGGACACCCTCCAGCCAATCAGAATCGAGTATTCACCCAGACCATGGTATAAATGTGGATATCGCAGCAGTCCTAGTAAGCATTATGTTTTTGTTAAGATTTTCTTTTTATACATACAGGCTTTAATGAAAGAAAAACACACTGACTTGCTAACTCACAGTCAAAGTACTCATTTAAAAACGAACTGTACCTAGACAAAAATATACAGTATGCCAAGCATATAGCGAAGGAAATCATAAATCGAGACATAAATATTCTGCTTTTATAGTACTATTGAATTAACCTACATTTGGAGATGATCATCATTCCTATAGGTTGGTTAAATATGTGTAAGAATTATCAGAACTAATGGAAGTACTACTCAGTGAGTGTTGAGAAACTGAGATGCATCACCGTGATGGTGTCAACTAAATAAACACTAACATGGCAGTTAGTGTTTCTTTCTCACAAAATATATAACATGAAACTAACATGTTTCCAAAATGTCAGCCCTCTTACTCCTACAGGATTTTTTTTCACGTCACATCTTGGAGAGACTGTTGCAATCAAATACAGAGTCATCCATCCTGATATTTATCGCTACCTTATGTGCTCTCATGAAGTAATCTTAGTTGATCAGTAGCTGATCACATGGATCTATCAGACAACCAATGAGTTGAATATTACTGACATATAAGTGTCTACTTTTTAAAGTAAAGAGGAAAATTATAAAATGATTATAATAAGCAGACTTTGGCTAAAGTAAAAACAAAACAACTATTCTGCAGGCACTGTGTCAAGTAAAACAAGCGCACCCTGAAGAAGGCGGGGACTATTTGCTCAGTCAGTATTTATCTAGTATTCTCTTGGCTGGAGGATGTTTGGCAGACAGCTCACTCAGCAACCCAAGAGAGAGGAAAAATATCCAAGAGCAGAAGTTCTGAGAGCAGAGATTGAGTGTGAGGGAAAGAGAACAAGCTGGAGATTTGAACCTGCAACCCTAAGAACTTTTAGAGTGTGAGAGCAGAGTTGAGAGAGAGAGCAACAGGATATTTGAGCAAATTAAACAAGTGTGCTCTAAATTAAAAAGGAAAACATCCCCATAAAAAGGGGTCCAACTAGGGCTGGGCGATACTGCAAAGTTTGGTATCGATCTGATACCAAGTAATTCCAGGTAAGTATCATCGATGCCGATATTAATACCCTTTGCTTAATATTATACAATCATTTAATGATATTGATGATTATTATTATCATAATCAAACACAGTATGAAGGGTATAAAGTAAAACATTTTGTATTAACAAACTTTTTTATTTGTAAACAATATAAAATAATATGAACAATGTAACAAAATAAATAATATTCACTTTAATCAGACAGTTGTTTGAAAAAAAAATTGTAATCGTGTAAATTAGCTAAACAAGAGAAAAACCTACTATTGGTTGGCTCTCACTCACATTCTTTGGCTTTTTGGCCCCAAATCACTGTAAAAATATATTGATCTCAATACGTCGATGTTGATTAATACCGATACTCGCCTTGGTATCGATAGTATCGATATATGGATCGATTCGCCCAGCCCTAGGTCCAACCCGGCACTAGAATGTGGACCTGGTAGCATGGATGCATAATGGGAGCTTTAGGGAAGAATGTGTGAGGTTGGTACAACTTCTGGGAATATCTTTATCGGGATTCGAATCCAGCAGGTTTTTTTTTATTTTTGTCTTAAAATATGTTTTAAGTAATAAAACAGAATTATATTAACTCAGTAAAAAATGCAAAAGGTTTCCCGTCATTAATGCAGCAAGAAATGTTTAACTTTCACATTAATGGAAACAATAAGTGAGTCATTCGTAAGTTTTCCAGTCAGGATTTCTCATGAACTGAAAAAGGATGTGGTTCTGTTCAGGTTTCACACATCAGCCACATCCTTCGTTTCCTGCTCTGACTCATTTTTTAAGTCTTAAAAAATAAAACGTAACCATATTCTTCTCCAGTATAGATAAATATGTATTTTCCTTCCAGCAGCAGTTGAATGGATTTGATTTACAAGTAACTGTTTTTGTAGTGTTCGTCCAACAGCTGCTGCAGGTAGAAGGAAGTAAAATCGTTGCTTCATGTTCTTTCGCCCCACCTTCTCGTGCCCTTGTAGTGGACTGTGAGTGGTCCAGCTGGTCCCCATGGAGTCCGTGCTCAGCCAGCTGTGGTACAGGCCGTCGGAGCTCCACCAGGTCCGTGCTGCAGCTCAGGCAGTATGGAGGGGCCCCGTGCCAAGGCTCTAACCTGCAGACCACCACCTGCATTGCTCCTGACTGTGGTGAGTGAGGGCAGAGATGTTTCAAATCATCTTTCCTTAAAGGTGCAGCGTGTAACAAAATCAAAGGTCAAAGACAGAAAGTTGAATATTATTAAAAACTAAGTTTCTATTGCCATGGAACCACATTACTAATATGAATGTTTTTATTCTCTTAGAAATAAACCAAATCCATGTACTTGTCGTGGGTCCACTTACATGGCAGCTGCTACCATTTTACTACAGTGTCTCTGAATGGACAAACAACTCTGTGTGAAGCTTTAAAACTGTAGAGCTAGTGCACTGCTTGGCACAAATAACACTTTAAAGAACCACAGAAGAAGACAGAACACAAGTAGTTACCTGCAGTGCAGTCTTTGCTCGACACTGGATCCACTCAGATGAAAACATGTTTATGTCTGGAAGAATTTTGACCACTGATGGCCACCGTCCATTCATAACTGTGCTTGGTATTTGAAGTCATTGCTATACCCATCTTTACCACTAGATATCAGAATTTCCTACACGCTGGACCTTTAAGCTGCATGGACCCAGACAGCAGCATAAAAGCCGAACAGGAAGTAAACTGATCAAGCCACACCCCTTGGTTACTGTTGCCATGACTGAGCCTCTGTTTGCAGATGAAGGTCATGCCAGCAGGTTTAACCAAAGCCTCGGATCCTTGATGTCAGAGAGCTGTAGATAAATGCTGTGTTTTTCCCTTTTCAAAACGTTTGGGGATTAAAACCCTTCAGACGATAACTTCTTTCTGATTAAATTCAGTCCATGTTTCTCCGTCTCCATCTTACCTTGTTGCTGTCACCTCCTCCTGCTCAGAGTGTCCTGCCGGGGAGCAGTGGAGGAGGAGCCTGTCAGAGGAGGTGCTGCTGTGTGAGAGGGGCTGCCAGGACATTTACACCTCCTCACCTGTCAACTGCAGCCGCTCCGCTGAGGGCTGCGTTTGCCGGGAGGGGCTTTACCGAAACCCGGAGGGTGTGTGTGTCATCGCCGCCCTCTGCCCCTGCCATGACCAGGACGTCCTGTGGGAGGTAAACACAGCAGAAGCCCGGCACGCTGGCAGCTTGTAGCCATTGTTCCTGCCTCATCGTTAGTGTGTTTGAACTGTACTATCGGTATTACTCCCTTTGTGTTATTTACTCATAAAGCAGAGCCTATTAGAAGATGAGTGATAAGCTTTGTGGGCTACATTACACCACCGGGCCTCTCCATCCCTCCAGCCTCATCAATTATGCAGGAAGCTCAGTGCAAAGCCAGGACCCTGACCACAGAAGGCAAGCCTGCCACAAATTATTTATGAAGGAGGGGATATTAAAGGATTATAATATTAATAACACTGACAAGAGGTCATGTTCCCTCCTCTTGATCTTTCTTTGCTTTTTCTTTCTTTCTCCTTGTGCTGCTTTATTTCTCAGAGGTGCTCAGGAGTCGCATACGTCCATTAGTTTTTTCTCTTTTTCCTTCTTCCACTCCTTTTTTGTCATTTTCTTATCTGTTGCTGGTGATGACTACTGTCTCAATCTGTGTTTTTTAACCCATAAAACACCGATCTCCAGCACCCCCGAGCACTATCGCTTGTATCATCAACAGTTTCCCAGGAACGGTAGTGTGTAGCTCTTTATTGTGATGGATGGCTTACCCTTTAGGTGATCTCCAGAAGTTTTCAAGGAATTTTTATCCTGGTTTACAATCCAGCCACAAAATGTAGTGTTTATTCAGACGCTCTCTATATGGTAAATCCATGATAACAGCATTATTTATCACATTTCATCATAAAAAGATCACCATCACTTCTATAATCTAGACCTGGAAATGATCATGAAGCCACTTTCTTTCCACCAATCAGAGAGCTTAGATTGACGGTAACGTCCAATCAGGAGCAGCCAAAGATCAACCAGTGAGCAGAAA
>JBAFTB010000020.1:25899070-25914505 GCA_037177355.1 Melanotaenia trifasciata | reverse complement strand
TCCATCCATCCATCCATGCATCCATCCATCCATCCATCCATCCATCCATCCATCCATCCATCCATCCATCCATCCATATATCAGCCATAACATCAGTCCGTCCATCCGTCCATGCATCCATCCGTCCGTCCGTCCCTCTGTCCTTCCATTCATTCATTCATTCTGACTATCCTCACTGGCGTCACACTGTTTGTACCTGGTAGTACCTGGACAGTACCTGATATTACCTGATAGTACCTGATAGCACCTGGTAGTACTTGGATAGTACCTGATATTACCTGGATAGTACCTGGTAGTACCTGATATTACCTGATAGCACCTGGTAGTACTTGGATAGTACCTGATATTACCTGGATAGTACCTGATAGTACCTGGATAGTATCTGGTAGTACCTGAATAGTACCTGGTAGTACCTTATAGTACCTGGTAGTACCTGCCTGCAGCACCAAAAGATGCATGAGAGTTGGCAGCCGTGATATTTGAAATAATCTAGGAGGGACGAGCATCCGCCTAATGAGACCAAAGAAATGTGTTGAGGTTGAGATGTTTCATGATTGTTTAAGTTACGCAGATTACTAATGTCTATTTATTCTCCTGCCTCTCAGGCTTTCTTTCTGTCTTCTGTCTCCAGTCTTTCTGTTTTTATATCAATGTTTCCAGGCGACAGGGTGCTACTGTATGTAGAGGTTCAAAGGAAATCTTCTTGTACTTCTGTTATTCTTAGAATATCTTTCTTGCCACTTGAGGTCAATCTGAATATGTATTTGTGCAGTATGGAAAATTTTCTCACTGTTTCTTCCTTTTTGAGGCTGTGAGAAACCACACACGTCAGATCTGAGGGGTTCTGTGTGTTTTTATTTTATTCAGGCCATTGTGTTTATGGCTGGTTAGAGTTTGTAATGATTTCTCTGGCAGAACAAACCAACGACACTTGTTACTACAAAGTTAATTGTGAAATCACCAGGTCAGCAGTTCATTTAGTCAAAGTTTTGTCTCCCACACACATATATAGACATTTTTTCGGTTGATGTCTAGGATGAAATGCAGTAGCCTGACAATAGGGCTACAATAGCCTGAATAAGGCTCAAAGGGTAGGCACAATAAATTGAAGGAATTAGGTATAATTATTTTACTCTCTTTCAACCAGTAAATCCTAGTGATGTCAAAAATGTCTTTTGTAACAGAGACTTTGTAACATTTGATGTCCTGTTTATGGCGGGAGCCTCAGACTGCAGTAACAACTGAGTCGACAGTAGGAAGCAGTGGTGTAACACACAACCTTGTATAAGAAAAGAAGGTCTGTTAACGTAGTGGCTAATTAATTTAGCTTTAGAATGCTAATGACAAAAACAGATTTAGGTGTCTGCTTCAGTATATTAGCTGCCAGTCTCTCAATGTAAATGCCCAACCAATTGAGATTTATAGCCAGGCGAGGCAGATCCAGTGGGTCACTAGCCTAGTGGAGCCAGTTGTTGGCCTCTGGAATGCTAATGTACATCCATTCAAATATTATTAATGATAATATAATATCATTCATTCATTCATTCTCTATACCACTGTTTGAACATCCCTTTTCCTGCCATAATGCTCTAAACCAGTAAAATATAAAAAAACATTCTTCATCTTCACTAACACTAGCATCATCATCATCTTCATTAGGACGTCTCGTACTATAATCATCTGACACACAGTTTTATTGCCAAAAACTCCCAGAAGTAATAACAAATACTATGTTTTGTGTCAGCATGGAGGTATTGGAATGTTTAAAATAGTATTAAATCCAATATTTTCCTGTCAGATATTGAATTATTGATTCCAGAGTAATGTTACGCCCATCCCTAACTGATTTGGTGTGTGGGCTTTAAGAAGGAACGGGCCAATGCTCCTGATGGGCTCTCCTTGTTTTATTACTTGTATTACCTAACACATGTTTTCAAATCAGTTTGTATGTGCTGCACTGCATGTTTTTTGTCCTGTCAGGTGATTACTTCCCTCATTCCCTCAGTTTCTGGCCTCCAAAGTGGTTGTTTCCCAATATGGGATGATTTTTTTTTTTTTTTTGTAAGAAGGTGTTTCTCTTAAAGAACTATGATATTACAATTTCAGTTGTCCATAAAATCAACAGGCCCCCTTTGGACAAATTTTCTACCCTTTCTGGTCATTAGATGACAAAAAAAGTCCTCTTCCAAAAACTGCAATAGAAACATCACAGATGAAAGTTTTTCCTCTTGTTTATGCTCAGATTGTTCAGTCAGCTTCACTCCTAATCAATAATAGCAAATACATAATTTTTCCACATGTAAGTGGAATGGGGATTTTATTTAAAGACCAAAATGAATATTTTAACAAATTTTTTCTACATTTAAAACCTGTAGATAAAAACATATACAGTATATTAAGGAACACAACAAATTTTTGGTATTTTATTTACATAAAATGGCATCGTTTAATTTGTAACGCACATATTTGTGGTTTTAATTTGGAAATGGAAAACCATAAAAATATTAACCCATCTGGGGTAAATTTGACAAAGATAATAATAATAAAAATAACTTGATGTTTTTATAGCATTTTTATTTTAATTCATTCATTTTTAATGGAGAGGACTGTTTTGTCCACTAATGACCAGATGGGTAGCTTATTGACGGGGCCCACATGGGTGAAAATGGTTGTGTGCTACGTTACCTACCAGATCATTTCTGGTGTTCTGTTTTGAGTCCGACGGGGAACCAGACGCCCTGAGTGGCTGACAGGCTGATGAATGGATGTCATGATCTGGGTTATGTACGTAAGTCAGCTGGTCTTGTTACACATTGTTGCCTCATATCTACAACACAGCTGAAGTATGATTTATGGGCTTCATGATTAATGGGTGTATGCACACACACACACACACACACACACACACACACACGCCTGTTGCTTGTTAATGTTGTAGAAGTTGTTTTGGTCAAACCAGATAAGGCTTTTGTCATGTTGCTAGGATCAGCTCTTTCCTCATGAAGACACACAGAGGCAGGTTAGACAATAACGTGGTCAGAAGTTAACAAAGCTGTGGATCTTTGCTCATCTAACCATGTCATTCCTTCCCAGCTCACCTGTTACCAAATTAATCTCAATTTAATGTCGGACTGGCCCTGCCAAGAGATGGGATCTTTTCAGATTATCGTATTGTACATAGCTGGAAAGCCTGATTAATGACCTTCACAGTGATGGAGAGCTCGTAAAGATGCTGCCCCCCCCCCCCCCCCCCAGATATTCTCCTGATTGAAGTGCTCTCAGGTGTGTGTCAGAAGCACCATCTTTACAAGTTATACCTCATTATAAAGGTGACTAATCAGGCTTTCCAACCATGTATAATACAAACACCAGTTAGTATTATTAAATGGCAGAAATGACCAGGCACAAAATCTCCTTATTTTGCTGTTAACTTACACGTTTTTCTTCTTCTTATACATTTATATTTTACCTTTTCTTTATGTAAACAGAAACTGATTTTTAATTAACATAGAACAATTTGTTGTGTGCATTCTTACAGATATAAACACTCTGAATTCTTCTCATTTAATCATTTCTGACAAATCTTTAGAAACATATTATTCTGAGTTACTCACCTTATATTGTACACACTACATACCATAAATATAAATGGCCTTTTACCTCTACAGATGCCATATAATAGCTATTCCACTAGCTTTACCTGGAATAATCTACTAATGCAGTGGCTCCAATCGGTTCAACGGTGGGTAAAGCCGGGGTTTTCCCTGCAGCCAAATAAAGATCCTCATCTCTGATTTGCTGTGTCTTCTGCCTTTCTTGGAGTTGGAGTGTGTATTCCTGACTGATTAGTTGGGTTGGTTATTTTTACACACTGTGTGTCATCTAACTCATGCTGTCTGATAAGTAAAAGAAATAACATAAACATTTTAAATCCGTCCCTGCTGATATCCTGAGCAGGGTTGTCAAACACGTTTTTAGCTCAGGAGCAACATGCAGCTCAAGTTTATCTCACATGGGCCAGACCAGTAAAATAATGACTTATTAACCTATAAATAACAAAAACGTCTTTAGTTTTTTACTTCTTTACAGTAAAAACATGTGTAAAGAAGTACAAACACAAAATTAAAATGTTTACATGTAATGAGTTATCCTTTTAGAAAAGAAACCTGAAGTTAAAAACAAGTAGACTTACCTGAAGGATGAAAAGAGCACCTTGAGAGATCACTGGAAGTCCTAAAACACACGGCTGTATAACAAGAGCATTTTTCTCTTTTTTTTAGCTGCCAGTGACTTCGCTAAAAGCTGCTTGTGTTTATTGTTTCTGAATTTCTGAATTCCTTTGTGACTATCACTGAACAGTGACTTTCATGAGCCATGGGAAGCTTTTATCATCTCACACAAGTTTCTTAAACATGACAACATAACTACCAGCTCTCGGCCCATCAGAGCCCCTTTGTGATGTGGTGCGGGTGGGATTGCATCATGAAGGTACCATCCTCGAGCTCTGTCATCAGTATGGACCAGAACCTTGAGCATCGTACAGCAGATTAGTCCAGCGTTGGATTATTTGCATGGCGGTCACCTTGGTCCAACATACCCAGAACCCGACCCAAAGCCAGCAGAAAAGACTTTAGTTGACAGTTTAATTGAGGTAAAGCTATCCAAGAATATCCTGGTGTGTAGCTGCAACTTCCAACCAGCGATCTGCAGTATTTGGCTGCAAAACTGTGGATGTAAGAAACCTGCATTTTAAGGATAAATTTAAGTTAAGTCAGTCTTCAGAGACTGTTTATGTTTTTAAGCTTTCAGAAAAGGTGAAATACCAGAGATGGAGTGGTGGTATATATTATTAATACTCTGAAACAAGTATGAAAGCATCCGATCAAACACAGTGTCTGTTCAAAGGGGCGTTTGAACTTCCAGGTTTGGTGGGTTCAAAGTTTGTGCTGACCATGAAGCAGAGACACTGCTACTCATCAAGTTTTAATATAAAAACCACCAGCTTTTAACACATATGACAATGGTTATGTCTTCACACACAGTGTTTGGATTCTTACATTCATTCCTCATTACAAAGGGCTCCCTGAGAGGCGTCACCCCACGATATTAGACCAGTGGCTCATCGATTCATCCTTAAACCAGCAAGAGTATAAATCTGTGATCCTTGACTGTCCGACAACTGTGGCTCAGATGCTACAGCAGACTGTCCACTAGTTTTACGGTTTGCAGTTTGATCCACTGAACCTTCACTTCCTGAACTGTGAAAAAAATCTGAAACCAACCAGACCATTTTTCAAGGCCTTTACATTGCAGTGTGTGAACACTGTCTCTGTTATCTGAGAGTTTCTGCAAACTTAATGTCGTAGTAAACACTGGACAGGGTTGGTCAGGAATTTAAGTGTGACTAATTTCTTTTTTCTTTCCTGACATTTTGCAGGTTAACGTGTAGGACTTTTATCTCCCCAAATGCCTGTCTTAATATTTAATATATATTTAATATTTAATGTGATCCCTGCCGTTTCAGGTTCGTCACCATGCCTGAGCAATGAACAATTAAAGCTAGATGAGAGCTGAATGAATTTTGACCTTTGACAGCACCCGTCTGTGTGACAGCTGCACTGATGAGGTCCGGGCCAGAAGTTCAGTAGTGGCTAAGAGGCTGGAAGAAACACCAATGATATCCAAAAGAAAAACAAGAAATTCAACGCTACGTGGTTCTAGAAGAAGTGAAAACAGCTGCATCTGTTTGTGGTGAAGCATCATGCTGAGAATATACTGTCTAATGAACTTTGCCAGAAAACCAGAGCAGCCTCCATCAGACTCACCGCGAGTCCCTGAGCTGCAGCAGGACGCTGTCCTGGAGAAGATCGATCAATCGTCGTTGACTAAACGACTGATACTAGAGGCTGCAGGGTATTGAACAAACAAAACAAACATAAAAAGGACGTGCATGGATGAGCAGTCGGCTCATATACAGAGGCTACAGCTCCTCGACCCGGCCCGGCCCGGATCCTGGCCGTTTGCTGCATGTCGTCCTCGCTTTCTCTCACCCCATCAAGGAACTGCCCAACGAAGGCCCATAGGGGGAAAAAAACAAAACTTTAAAATAAATATGTTATCTAGTATTTAGCCATATAGTAGATCTTTACTGCCTGTAATGAAATTCAAGTGCAGATAATTCTTATTAAAAAGATTAATGGTAAATCAAAAGCAGCCTCATGATCCATGTCAGGGATTTATTAAGTTCAGTCAAGCTTGCACTTTAAGTTTCATTATAGCATTCATGCTGCACATGAAGATAAAGACTTTCCTAAACCTCATTCTTATTCACAATCACATAATAACCATCAACGTCTATAGGTGCTGAGAGCACTGCGGGGAAACTGGATGCACCTCTGTTTTCTGATGGTGAAACAGTTAGACACACAAGTGTAACCAGTGAAACCAGTACAGAACGTTGGCCTGGAGCCCTGCTGGTAGACAGAAGACTGCGGCTGGCTGTTTGGGCACAGTGTAACAGTGCATTTAAAGCTTTAGGACCTTTTTACTGGTTAGAAGATAAAAACGTTTGTGTCTTGAAATCGAGATCTGGCTGATTAAAAACTGGTAAAAACGTACTACCACAGTTCAATTTCCCTTTAGGATTAATACCGAATTTTTCATTTTCATCCTTCATTTCATCCGGCTGCCTGTCTTTATCGACATGTATTAGTTTATTTGTGTGTTTGTGTCTGAACTGTGTGAGTATTTTCTGTCACTATTCAGCTGCATCATGACAGAAAGCAGCAGAGTTTGAAGGAAGGTAGCTTCTGCTGCTCTGAACTGACATCCACAGTTTTACTTTTCCATCTGACCGACGGTGTTGTGATAATTTATTAGGATGTTTAACAACCTCGCATAGTTAATGCGTTGTTATGCTTCAGAACCACAGTCTAGTGGTTTAGCGTATTTGTGTGTCAGTGTGTATGTGAGACTTCCTTCTACTGTGTGTGTGCGTTTCAGTATGTGAGATGATTTTATTTTCATTTTCAAACATGATAGTGTTTACATTCATAACATGAAATGATGGAGCCGTCATCTCGCGCTGTGTTTGATACGACCAGCAGAGAAATGATGAAACAGGCGCTGCCACAGCTAGACTTTGAATACAAAGGCAGTCACATTTAATGCTGTTGCCTCAATATTTATGTGAGCACTTAAGAGCCAAGAGGAGGATAAATGGCACTTGCATGGACCTAAGATATTGGGTAGTCTGTCTTTCCCAGTGCTATTAGGACTTAATGTGGCAGTACTCAGACAGGAGGGGGTGATGGACAGTGTAGAGGCTGATGGAAACGAGGAGGAAGCGAGTAGAAAAATTGTGATTGTTTGAATAAAAAACAAAACAGCTACAGCACACCTAAACAACAAGTATGAACTGCACATGTTTTTCTTCTGCATTAAATCAGAAAACAACCAAACAGAAAACAGAGAATGAAGAGTGTAAAGATAATTCTCTTCATGTTCACTTAGACAGACGTGCTCATTCATGAACGTTACTGCTTCTCATTTCTAGCAGGTTTAAACTAATAATTCAGAAGACCTTACCCACAGAAATGCCCCAGAAATGGGTGATATATGAATTAATAAAAGCTTGAAGCAGGTGTTAGGAGCAGTGAAAGCAGGCTGAGACATCTGGGATCACTCCAGCTCTTCTTCTGAGATTAAGATGACTGAGTTTCTTGAGGTTATTTTGAAGAATAGGAAATAATTTCCACTGAGCCGTGACATACCAGAAATTTAGTTTAAATCCTTCCAGGGTCATTTTCAGGAGGAAAACAGAAAACCACCTGGCCCACAGGTGAGTGCTGGGAGACAACTTGATACTAGTACTTTTAATCAAACAGATGAAGCTCTGAATCACTTTGACACGTCCGCTGGGAAATCGACTCAAAGCTTTGAAGCATTTGATCTGCTGGCTGCACATGGTTGGTGCATCTCATCTTTGTCTCCGTAGCAATGTGTGGACAAATATTTACTCTATCAGTCTACTTTTGTCTTGCTGTCACTCATCATGGCACCTTACCCCATGTGGTCCAGAAACAACATGCAGCACAGAAACCTTCAGAATTAGTGTAGACATGGTTATTTGTTCCTGCTGATCAGGCTGTAAAAAGGTATAAACAATCTCTCTCAATCAGACTAAAAATTCTTTTATGATTGATTTACATGGTTTGGATTGGACACGCGATCGACTCCAATGTAAACGCAGCTAGTGTTTAATAAAGGGCATGTTCTGGGTTAGTGTTTTCTTCTGTCAATATAAGTGCAGAAAGGTCGCTATCAAGTTACTGTGATTTAGGTTACACTATAAGCTTGTGGTGTAACTTTAAAGAAGTAAATCATTTAAAAGCTTTTCCAGCTAAACCTGTGTTTTTAAATGGGAAAAACAGGAGAACAGGATGCGTATGCAGCAGAGATGCTGAGCGTGACTGTCTTTTTTAAGTTTTTAAGTTGTGATGGAAGGGATTGGCCTCTGGTCTCCCATCCAACTTACAATTACTGATCATTTCCTCCACCATCAATGTTAAACTCAGGCTCTCCCTAACCAAGACTCTGCGTCTCATTTCTTTTCAGAATATCAAAGACATCAACCTGGACGCCCTCTCCTATATCATCAATAACATCCCTTTGTCTGACTTCTTTTCTTCCCCAGAAGAACTGGTTGCTTACTACAACAATACTCTGAATGATATTCTTGACCATCTTGCTCCAGTGAAAACTCGTTCTGTCTCCTTCTGTCACACTGCTCCTCTGTAATCTGGTCATTGAAAGCCAAAAATCATCAGCTTGAACGTCTCTACAGGAAAACTGGTCTCATTATTTACAACGAAATGTATAATAGCCATGTACAGTATTACATGAAGGCAGTGAAGGTAACACCAAAACACAGTTTTCACCGGTCAGTAAAATTCTCCAGCCCCCAGACTCCCCCTCCCACCTGCACTCATCCGACACCTGTGACTCCCGAATGCTGTTTTTCAACAACAAAATTTTAAGAATCCACCAGATCCTCAATTTTGATTTTTCGTCTGACTCCTCTTGTGACCGTTTCACTCCCGTTCAGTTATTCTCTGATTCCCAATTGCCTCAGAAATCGCAGACCTCATCCGCAAGTCCAAGCCTGTCACCTGCCAGCTTGATCCCCTCCCTTCAGTCTTGGTTAAGTCCTTATTTCCCTGCTCCCCCTTATTTCTACCATCATCCACTCCTCCCTCACCACTGGAACTGTTCCCCTTTTCTTTAAAACAGCAGCTGTCTCCTCAATACTGAATAAACCTTATGTAGATCCTAACAACTAGTATCTTCCCTCCATTTCAAATCTACCTTTTATTTCTGAAGTTCTTGAAAAAATAGTTGCCACTCTACTCCATACCCATTTCACCCCAAACTCTCTCTATGAACAGTTCCAGTCTGGCTTTTGCCCCGCCACAGTACAGAACCTGTTCTCATTAAAATCACCATTCACCTCCTCATGGCTTCCGATCCCGGTTTACTCATTATCCTCATCCTCCTTGACCTAAACGTGGCCTTCAGTACTCTTAACTGGTTTCACACTTATCTTTCAGGCCACACTCCAAATCAAGTCCTTTAGTTCCCACCCCTCCTCCGTTACATCAGGTGTTCTCCAGAGCTCAGTCCTGGGGCCTCTTCTCTTCATTATATCCTTCCCCTTGGCAATATTTTCTGTAAATACAACATCTGTTTTCATTGCTTTGCAGATGACATCCAGGTCTACCTCTCTAGCAAACCCGCTTCCACACTCCCTTCTTCCTCCCTTACCACTTGTTTATCCGAAATAAAATCTTGGTTCACTTCCAACTTTCTTAGAGTAGACAGCAGTAAAACATAAATCCTCCTCATTGGAACTAAATCTCTGCTTTCTAAGGTTAACAGTTTGTCCCTCTCCATTGATGGCTGCCCAGTGTCCCCCTGCCCTCAGGTTAAGAGTCTGGGAGTCATCCTCGACAGCACATTGTCATGTCAGGCTCATATCAGTTATGTTAGGAAGCATCTGTCCGGATATTTCCATCTACACAACATCTCTGGTCTCCGCCTCTTCCTCACCACCCGTACTGCTTGTATTCTTGTTTACAGCCTTGTCATCTCTGGAATTGATTATTGCACTTCTCACCTCTTTGGTCTCCCTCAGAAATCCCTTCATAAGCTTCACATGGTCCAGACTTCAGCTGTTCGCATCATCACCAAACCCCCTCCTTTCACCAAATCACCCCAATCCTACAGCAGCTGCACTGGCTCCCAGATAAATCAAGAACAGAAAATCCTACTGCACACATTCAAAGCCGTCCACAACCTTAACCCCCTTATCTGTCATATCCCTCGCATGTTGCCACCTCCCCCTGTTCCCTCAGGTCTTCCTCCTCCATCCACCTCACTGTGCCCCCCAGCCGTCTCAACACCATGGGGAGGAGAGCATTCAGCCGCTCTGAACTCTGGAATTCCTTCCAACCAGATATCCGAAACATCAGCTCTCTTCCTCTGTTTAAATCCAAGAAAGCACACTCTGTAACTACATTGTCCCTGCATCTGTTTCTGTTTCTGTTTCTGTTTATTTAGATCCACCATTAGCTACTGACATAGCAACAGCTATTCTTCCTGGGGTCTCAGGAAGAATAGCTGTCAGGATCTGTGTGCTTCTTTTAAAAGGTGCTTTTAAATAAAATGTATTATTTAATTATTTTTATTATTATTAAATGTGTTCTTTAAAGAACTGAATTTGGCTATTTCATCCCTGAGGTGTGTGTGTTTGTATTTCTTGATGTGTGGACCTGATGGAGTGTGAAAAGTGAAACTATTCCTGGTCCTAATAGTGTGTGAAACGAGATCTGTTAATGCTCCGTGATATAGTCTGGCTCTGGCATTTCTGCTCTGCATCCTTTACCTCTGTCCTTTAGAAACGATGAGTCTTTAAATGGCTCCGACATTTCTGTGTTTTCAGGCTGCTGCTGAGGTTCTGTGAGTGTGTGTGTGTGTGTGTGTGTGTGATGTATCCTGAGTAAAACTTTTCAAATAAATGGAAAAAAAAAGGAAAAGTTAGGAGTCTTTACCCTAAACGCATCAAATATTCATCACATTTTTGAGGCAGCAATGTTTAACAACTCTGGGATTAATATAAATCAGATTAATATAAATCAGTAAAAATAATATTCTATGCTCTCTGGTCCTCTGAAAAGTTCTTTAAATTCTGTATAAAATGTTCTTCATAAATAATCTCATATTTCCACTTTACTGTGACTGTTATCAGTCTAGATGACATCAGAAAAAGTCTGACCAGTTAGTATTATTAATTAGTTCTACTGAGTAAACCCCACAGACCTGTAACCACTGAGGCAAGTAACCCTCCAGGTCCTTCAACCATATGAAATGAAACTGAATAAAAGAGAGGGTAACGTGAGGGTTCAGTGTGTGGTGGGTAGTTCACTCTCTAGAGGGATAAACAACAGGATGGTGACGGATTACTTGTTGAGCAATACTTTACTCTACATGTCAACAACTCCACAATAACACAACACTTAAACTTTAACTGGAAAAATTGAGTCCGCTATATAAGGAAATATTTAAAGAGAGTTAATGCCTCTATATCTTTTTTTTTTTGTCATGTCATTTCTGTTATTTATTTATTTTATATTTACTGTTTTTTATTATTACTCTTTCTTCCCGTTCATTTATCTTCCAACTCTCTTACCTTATTTGCCTTGTAGGGTGTATTCGGAGGCTCCTTCGAAACGGGACAGTGCTTGGCGCATTACAATGACGTATGTAGGCGACAAATCTGCACTTCGAAGTGTGCAGACCCTGACATGGGACACACTGATAGAAATAAGGAAGACTTTCACCTAATCACCTAAAAACTATGTAGGAACTGAACTACGTATGACTAAATACAGAAATCTAGAAGCTAAGAGCGTAGATATAATCATAACAAAAAGACAGAGCAGCAACGAACGCAAGAAAACCAAGATGGAAGCAGAAAAGCTGCTGAAACAGGAAGTTTAATCATGAAACAGGAAGTTTAATCATGAAACAGGAAGTAAAAGGAACAGAAACACAGACAAAAACCCAAGAACCCGAGAACATCCGACAGAACGTTTATGTATTATGTCCATGTTTATTTAAACAGGGACAAATGCATAAAACACTGCTTCATAACATTCAGTAAAATAAAAGCCAGGAGTTCAGGAGTCTAGTCAAAGCTAATTTGCAGCCCCTGTCCCTGGTTAGATGTCCAGACACATGAACGTATCGCTGATGAAAGATTTACAAGATGTTGGTTTTTGTTGCATTACTGCCGTTATCAGTACATTATTTTGGTTCTGGGGATTTTTTTTTTTTATCAAAGAGACCAGACAAAAATGCAAAGTGGAATAATGCAAAATACATATTCTTAATGTCAGTTTCAGTTCTAAAACCAAATACTCTGAATCTGCAGGTCTGAATTGGATAAAAACTGGAATTCAGGATCATCCTCACTGTTCATGACTACTGATATTCAGATTTATTTGGATTGGGTTGGGATATTTTGGAATACTTATGCAGGAAAGGGAAATTTAAAAGCTGAGTTACTCCAGTGGAAATCGTACATGATTTATTCCTGAACGGACATTAAAGACTCTGCAGTGTTTTCCTCATTAGGCCTGCTTCCTGAGACACACACACAGGCTGAATGAGAAATGGCATAATCAAAACTTAATTAGAAGTGTTTATTTACAATGTGTGAAATGTGCAGAAATCTGTCTTTTTAACAGCAGCGCTGCAAATCCAAAGTGAACTCAGACTCTGTCCTGTAGCCAACAAATGTCTCAATCTGACCACATAAACTTAGCTCAGGAAGCAGGGACGTTTAGGTTTGGTTTAATTAATAATAACTGGTGTTGCATTATACACTGCCAGGTGTAGCTGGTGCTCCTGTGGAATGAGAAACAGAGCTAAACATGTGGGTAGATCCCCCCAAAACGTGCTAAAATCCCCTGCAAAGTAACTGCAGTCACAGTATTTCTTTGTGGTTTCTTGAGTTAATTTTAGACTAAAAGACTAAAATATGGGGCTTTAAGTGAATGACAGGAAATAAACACATCTAGAATTTATTACACGGACAGTCATGCCTCATGTGGTGGGTTAAATTATAAATGGTCTGTACTTATATAGCTCTTTTATCCAAAGCGCTTTACATGTACGTCACATTCACCCATTCACACACACATTCACACACACTTTCACATATGATGGAGGAAGCTGCCATACAAGGTGTTCAACCATGACCCATCAGGAGCAATTTGGGGTTCATTGTCTTGCATGGGACACCTCGACATGAGCTCTCCGGGCTGGGAAGGAACCAGCAACCCTTGGGCTGCAGGACGACTGCTCTACCCACTGAGCCACGCTGCCCCCATAGATTACTGGCGTTACTGGATTAAAACAGGAGCTGCCCATCATTTCATCAGGAAGCAGATACATTTTTGTAAGAAACTGAACGAGTTAAGGATTGTTGAGCATTTCAATGGTCGCAAGGTTAAAATAATAAACAAAAACCACTTCATCCAAACTAGTTATACTGCGCATATCAAAAGCTGATCAGATAATGTTTCCAGCATCCATGTAAACATGTCAGCTGGATTCTCTGATCAGATTGATTTCAATTGGAAAGATGAAATATTTGTTCATGTAAATGTTGCTACAAGAACCTGCTGGACTCCTGTTCTCTCAGGACCTGCCCAACACCAGGCCTGTCTCTCAGCACAGGGCAGAAACGTGGACTTTGAAAAGCCAAAGGTTGCTCAGAACTGGCTTTTCTCCTGCTCTTCCCACAGATGTCGCCATGAAAAATGTGACAACATGTTTGAATCCACACCGTTCGCCACTGTTTCACACTTCAGCAGTCCGTACCTGTTTGATTTAACAGTGTTAGCTTGATCGTTGCATTGTGGTCAGCAGACACCAGCTAATATACGTAACACCTGTTTAAAGACCAGTATTAATACATTTAGTTCTGTTTATTTGGTTAAAGCTGTTTGGTTTATGAAATATTTTATTTGTGTCACTCACCATACTCACCATGCAGTCCAGGAGCAAAAGGAGGAAAAGCGCATCACTTCCTGTATTTATAGGGTTCGTCCTGATTAATGACGTCACTGGAAGGGAAGTATGGGGGGAGACTGATTATGTTTTGTTACAGGAATTGTTTGATTTTTCTGATACCTAGTTGTGTGTGGTACCAGTTCTCAGTTAGTAACAGTTTTGTTAGTGGTTGTTTAAGTTTACTGTAATGAGTAACTTAACTGACTCACCTGTCATGTGGTAGGGGTCTCGGGAAGCCGTTTTGTTACCAGGACTCAGGGTTATAAACGGCTGGCTGGCGTCTGTGTTGAGGGCCAGGTGGATGTAGCAGGGCGCATGTGAGGTTTAAGTTTGGTTTGCTAGATTTCAGTCATGTTTACCTGGTAAATGTTAACCGCTATATTACGTTTCTTTGCATTTTGATGTATATATTTTAGTAAACCATGCACCTTGAAAAACACATTCTTTCAGCCACTCTGGTCATAACCTACCATAAAAAGGAAAGCATCCTCTAATCTCTGGAGGTGAAAACAACAAAGGCAGAGAAGAGGATGGACTGAGGATACTGAGAATTTGGAAACATTTTTTTAACAGAGAAAATGAAGAATAGAGTTCAGGCTTGATGCAGAGCACCACATCATAGAGCCGGTAAAAGAGTTGGACAGCTTTAACTGGGACATGTCTGTGGTAAGGACTGGCCACAGAGGGGGAGATACTGGTCAGAGTAAGACTTTTCCAGCTTCTACAACTTCCTTCTATCTGCCTTACCACTGTTAGCCATCTTCCTCCTCCCCTCTACCTCCTTGTCCAGCCTAATGAGGGTGGTGGTTATAATTGAACCCCGGCCAACATCTCTTCTTAACTGCTGTGTGTCTCACCGATACACACGGACGACTTTCCCCATCCATTTTTAATCCCTTTCTTTCTCTCTCGTCCCGTCTCTCCTGCCCCTGTTGTTCCTTTGTACCCCCTCCCCTTCCTCTGTTTCCTCCCTCTGCTGTACTTTCCTCCTTCTTGTCCCTCGTCAACCCCCATGTCCTTCCCTTTTTCCTTCATGTCTGCAAGGAATCACATTGACCCTGTATGGCTGATGGGATGATTATGTTTCAGTCATAAGGAAACTTATTTTAACCTTCTCCTTGACTTTACTTCTTCTGTTTCTCAAAATTTGATCATGTTTATCCTGGATGCAGTCCAGTGGATGAAAGTTAAACAGTGCTGTGATGTAAAAGCCCATTTTTTTATGTTAGTGGAATATTTTAATCAACATGAATGTTATGCTTATTTTTTCTGAATGGAATCACACAATGTGTCCCTATT
>JBAFTB010000020.1:25878501-25898396 GCA_037177355.1 Melanotaenia trifasciata | reverse complement strand
ACTAATGCAGCCCCATCCCATCAGAGATGCAGCTTTTCACCTGTCCACTGATAACAAGCTGGATGCTCCCTCTCCTCAAACTAGTTCACATCTTCATCCAGGTTTCCACTTTGCCTCAGACCATTTTAAATGAGCTTTGGTCCAGAGAAGATGGAAGAAGCTGGTTCTGTGGATTTCAGGGTGAACTGTGTTCACAGACAGTGGTTTCTGGAAGTCTTCCCGAGTCCATGCAGTGATTTCCACTAGAGAATCAGGACCCTGAGATCCCCACCATCCACCATCCCATGCACACTTTGTATGATTTTATGAAGATAGAGGGATCTTCAAAGGTTTCACAAATTTACACTGATGAACATTTTTCTGAAATTTTTAGATCCAGTTTGTCTCAGATTGTTGAACCTCTGTCCATCTGTCCACCTGAGAGACTCCGTCTCTCTGAAATGCTCCTTTTATATCCAGTCATGCTGCTGACCTGCTGCCAGTTAACCTGATTAGTTGTTGAATGCTCCTCCAGCTGGTTTTGTTTTGGCCCAACTACTCTGTTGCTGCCATCACATTCAAACTGAGCTCATATTTTCCATGAAACGGTAAAATGTCTCAGTTTCAACTTGAAAGTCATGACGAGCTTTTTGGGGGTTCCAATCTGATTCTGACTGACTAAATTTTGGATATTTTCCCATACCAAATCAGTTTACACGCATCATTATTCTGGTTATCATCAGTATTGCTGTTTTTCTTATTGTTTAATGTTTCATTAGGCTGGAATAAACCACGCATCACTTCTTAATAACGGAGCAACTGAAACAAAATTAATCCAATTTTAATGTTTTTCCAAAATCATTTGAGAAAAAAAAAAAATCTTCTAAAGTAAACAAAAGACAGTGTCTGTAGCTGCTTCGTCATTTTGTGAATGATCTGGGAGCACTGGACTAGAAAGAGTGGCAGACAGGTTGTGGTCTGCAGTGTCGGCTCAGAGGACTCATTTCTGCTGAAGAGGACTTCTGATCATAGAAGCTGTTCAGTCTGGCTGGAACGTCTTCATGGAGCCGACTTGCAAGACCTTTTAGTTCAGGTTGAAGATGCTACAAACGGTCTGTGCTAGCTGTGTATGTTTAAACATCTCCGCAGGTTTACGTGCGTTGGTTGGTGCGTTGGCATGTCCACCGCGCTGTGAAGGAAGCCCGTCATGCTCCACCAGCTGCAGCGTGAGCAGAACAATCCGAGCTGGACATTCCTCATCATCCTTCATCTTCCTCATGCGGGTAACACAGGATTACAGCATTTTAGCTAGCAGACTTTTCCAGAACTATCCTTGTCAGATAGAGACTAGTCAGAATAATGAGCTGGAGCATGTTGTCTCTGGGCTAATCCCTTCAGTTTTCCCCTAGTCTGCTGGAAGTTTACCTGGAACGCTTCAGGAGTGACTGCTGCAATATTTTCTCTTCCTTTCTTAGCTGAACAATGTTTTAACCTGGTAACCTGGAGCTGGCAGGTTTTTGTGGGGCGGCGTGACTCAGTGGGGAGAGTGGTCGTCTTGTTGCCTGAGGGTTCCCGGTTTGATCTTCAGCCGGTCGAGCTCATGTTGAGGTGTCCCTGAGCAAGACACCGAACCCCACATTGCTCCTGATGGGTCGTAGTCCAGTGCCTTGCATGGCAGCTTGACACGACCTGCGGCCGCGGTACAAAGAAGCGGACCCAAAAGCAGAACACCCAGGGAGGCAAGGAGAAAGGTGCAAAACAATGTTTATTAATGAGAAGTGTTGGCGGCTTGGTCCAGACAGCTCTTCCTAATAAAGGGCAGAGGGTTACTACGGTACAGAGAAGATGCCGGGTTGTGTCAGCTAGGTGATGGCTTACTGTGTTCCGGAGTGAGACTGACGATGGAGGGGTGAACCAGGAGATGCTTTCTGTGAATGGTGATATGAGTTTGGTTGCAGGCAGGCAGTCTGCTTGATATGAAGAGTAGGCCAAATCCTGGGTGCTGAGGTTAACTGAGAGGATCAAGGTCTTAGGCTGTAGAAAAAATGACAAGGTCAATAATCCAAGAACAAGGCAAAGATAGATCGTAGGTAGAGGCCTGATTACCACGCTTCATAGAATGTCAATCTGGCAAAGACTGGAGCTCCTGCATGATCCTAAATAGCCGAGAGGAAAGCCGGCTAACGAGGGTGCTGATGAGCTGCAGGTGGGATCAATTGTGGCTCCAGCCTCCGCCCTCCATCCCCATGACAACCTGCTCAACCCTACCTGCAAACTCAGACACACACACACACACACACAGAACCATGACACAGCTTCCGCCATCAGTGTGTGAATGTGTGTGTGAATGGTCAAGGTGACGTTTAATGTAAAACACTTTATCCATTTATCAAACCTGGAAACTTTGGCTGTACACACATTTCAAATTGCCGTCTGGCGTTTCTATGTTTCTAGAAAAAATATTTAGTTTTTTAGTGACGTGCTAGATGGACTGGACTTATATAGCGCTTTTTCAGTCATGTTGACTACCCAAAGTGCTTTTGGGGAGGCAATGGGGTTCAGTGTCTTGACCAAGGACACTTCGGCATGGAGTCAGGGGAAGCCTGGAATTGATCCATCGACTGTCTGTTCGGTGGAGCCACACAAAATGCTAACTTAGCAAAAGCAGCTCATTCCTTATCAGACTACAGATGTTCAGTAATGCTGCATGTAAACTAGAAACTTGGAGTAAAAAACTAAATAATATTTATTTTTTATATATACGATTTCTAATGAAAAAATTTTATGAACTGATTCTGATACTGATATTCTAATACTGATAATTAGTAAATACGGGACCATGAAGGGTCCCTCTGTGGATCAGTGAGGCGGATCAGGAGAGGTTAGCTTGATGTCTGAGCTGTGAATCATGTCAATATTGGAGCCCGATACCGATAATGGGTTAAATCGAGCTCTAGTTTCAACATCTCTGTTGTTTATGTTCTGTTGGGAATAAAATGTGGATTGACGAGATTTGCAAATCATTGCATTCTGTTTTTATTTACAGTTTACACAGTGTGTATTAGAACAGATCTGGGCTGAAATGAGTCCTAGTCTCTCCTGAATGGTGACAAATGTCATGGAAAACCATTACAGGACTGATCAGTAACACAACATTAAGATCTGAATGTGAGTCATCGTCACGTCGATGCTCCTGCAGCTTCGTAGTTTTCTCTACCCACAACATGACAAATGCTGGTCTGATAAATAGACTATTGATTTGCATCTCACATGTTGATGCACAACCAAGTTGAAGCATCTTTTGAATACAGCATCAGTACCGATGAACACTTTTCCTCCTGAAAGCTGTCTCACGACCCACAAATGATAAATGGACCTGGGTGACAGTCTGGTGCATCGTCTATAGATCTGTTCAGATAAAACAGTGAAAATGGGCCATCTGACACGGGTCTGAGAGCCGGCAGGTTTTTATTCCTACTGATGGTATGAAAAGGCCAACACCCTCGTAGTTTTTTATCTGGAATAAAGATAATGTTTTACAGAGGGGCTCCACCGAGGCTGATGTGATGAATGTTCTTAACTACAGCAATGAAATGTCTAAAAAAATGGGTTTTTTTTTTTCAAAACTTGGTGTGGTCATAAATGACAGATAGAAAAACATGCTGAAAACTTATTGCTCCTCTTTATTCCTAAAATTCTTTTCAAAGAGAAATGTTTGCCACGTCTGTGGGAACTGAAAATAACATTCAGTTGTGTTCATGCATCTTAAGAGACTGGTTAGAAAAGATAGAGCCTTCTAACCAGGAGGGAGTAAATCTCAAACTGAAGCTGGAATTGGAGTATAACAAGCAATTCTGTCCAAAAGCAGCCAAGTGTGAGCACAAGTTATTTAGCATATTCTTTAAATAAATTATATAATGTTAGATGTCAGATTGTGTGGTAATTTGCTGACATCAAAGATACCTCGAAAACAGATCCTATAAAAAAATTGGACAAGGCAGCTAAAAGGGTGTAAAGTAATGAGAAGTAATACAACTCATTAAATTTTGGCCTCTATTTCTGTCATTTTCACCTGCATTTGTGGTGGGATGGTACAGGCTACCAGTAACCACAACAACCTGTGTTACCCTGCTTCTGAGCTCACTGGGAAGAGTCTAAAAGTAAACATGATGCAGAAGGAAATTTTCCAACAAGTCAGTCCAGGTTTTCAGGTCTCCAAAGTACCATAGGACCAAGAGGTGGAAAATGTGTTTCATTCCACATTTGACAGACAATCAGATCACATCACATAATGGCACTTTGAATTAATATTTTTCCTTTCCTTTCTTTCTTCTGAAACTCAGCCATCCCCTTTTTAATTAGAAGGGTTATCATTCTCTGCACTTACAGTAAATTAAGCACTATCTTCGTATGACATAGCGCCAATTCACAGGCTTTTAAAGATACAGACCAGTTCAGTCCAATCATAATAGAGTAGCTTATAATCTGAATCACAGATTATAAGCACATCACCACATCTTTATAACTGCAATCACATGATGCTGAGTCTTTAGAAGTCAACAGATTACATAGGTCTTCATTTCCATTTTTCCCCTTACCGAACGGTTAACAGAAGAGAGGAGAGCTCCTACATCTCCAACAGAACCAGAACTAGGAAGGAAATTACTGAGTCATTGTGCAGAACTTCATCGGTTGTTGGATCCATTTAATCTGAGCCAGAGACACATTGAAAACCTGTAGGACAGCGACCCAAGAGATGCGGGTTTGGTAATCCCTGGTATACAACATTTAGATCTCATGAATCTTTGCTTTCCAATGATGTATAACCTGTAGGTACGTGTAGGAGTAAAATAGGTATTCATTTGTCACGTTCGTTCACAGAACCACAGTAAACTAAACCCAGCTGAGAATTTCAGGAACAAAGATGCCATATTTAAGCTCATATTCATGAAGCACGTAGATTGCACTGCGTTATTGTTGTCTGGACACTCGACACTTTAAGTTGTCATCTTGTTCAGTCCCGCTACTAAGGCTGGTTTACAAAGTCTCCCTCTGAGGGTAAAATCTCGTCGTCATTTTGGCTCCACATGCTGTCATACATGCTTATAAGCTGCTCATGTAAAGATGAAAAAAGAGGATCCGTCCTTTACCCAAATGGCAGACAGGTTTTGGCTGAATCCGGGCTACTTGTGAGTCGGTTACCGCACTGGCAAGTGTTGTGTGGGCCAGATGTGGTCCACATGTCAGTTGCCGGCCTCGTCACAGATTACTGCAAGTTTCTTGTGGGCCACATCTGCTGGTCATGTGACTGAGTTAGCAGCCCATAGAGTCAACACTGTAAGTGAAGGCTAAATATGGGCCAAACAAAACTGCAGTTGTGGGCCATATTTGGGCCAAACATTTTTTGTTGTCAGGGTATAATCTTTTTTTTTTATAACCTTATTTGTTCCTGTCTTCTGCCCCATGTTTCCACCAGTTTTGATGAAAGTAAGTCTGTTAGTTTTTGCATCATCTTACAAACAAACATGAAAGAAAATGTCACCTCCTCAGCTGTAATTACACACCGGCTACATGTCAGCAGGCCCCAGCCAAGACTGATGATGTTTATTCTGTTTCTCACAAGCTTCATTTAAACTGCACAAACTGTCACTTTGACAGATAATCCTGCTTCTGTCCACTTTGCCCCTTGGCACCCATTACTGCCCAACTTAGCCCCACAGCTGTTCAAACATGAGCTGCAGTCAGAGTTGCAATGTAATAGGTGGCATTTTTCTATCGTAACACCTGTGTAGAAATGTCTCATCCAACAAATATTTCCCAGTAAGAATCAGCTGAACAAACTTCAACATGAGCAGTCTGTTCTGTGTACTGTCTGTCTCTGTTTCAGTAAATAATTGGTTTCGTCCTACACAAAGTACAACCACAACATAAAAAGAAAATCAGAAAAATGTTTTCTTTTTTCTTTCTTTTTTTTAGAAGTATTTCCTTTTTATAGTTTGGAGAAAGTACTGAACATAATGTCAGCGATGGGTTCAGTGTAGGCAAATAGAGATCAGATTCTGTTGGTCCTGATGTCCTTATTTTATGTCGATCCTATCAGATGAGTCATGTCCAGCTCCTTCTTCCTCTGAACAATTTAAAGTGTGCTCCAATACTTTTACTGAAGATGGAGCTAGCTGTACACTACCAGTCAAAAGTTACTCATTAAAATTTAATGGGGAAATATGTCCATACTTTTGACTGGTATTCTATTTCCCGATAAATGTCTCTCTGCCAGCTGTGACTGCTGCGCTAGTGGGTTGCTGAATGCAGATTCAGGGCGCATTCACACTGGCACTGTTTGGTCCGCTTTAAACTAACCCTGGTCTACTTCCCCAGATCCAGTTTGTTTGGAGTCGTGTCAACGCTCATTCACACTGGTGTGGACCAAAGATTTACCATGACTATGAAAGCGACTGAAACCACATAAACATACACTTCTGTGTCTAACAAAACTGAATGAAAGAGGTGAGCTTTAGGCTCATTTATGCAGCAACGGTGACTTACTTGTTGAGGTGAAAGCTGCAACTTTTTAAAATCTTTCTTGTTCTTAAGCTCCTTCTACCTGGGGAAGGCTAGCTCCATGTTTTCCTTTTTGTATTGTCTGGTCACGCTGCCTTTTACATCCTTTTTTGGCTTTCTTGGCGATGGTGAAATGGCTCCCGTGCTGCTGCTACATATGCATGGTCCTGCATTTTTGTGAATAACAATTTAACAAATTCTCCAACTTCCCTGGATAGTAAGCCTCTCTCCTTCATCTTCTCCTCCTCACTCAAATCACTGTGCCCTGGCTTGCGGGGATTCCGTGTTTGTGCTATTTGTCCCTTGCCGGCGGCTGTAGTTTAAAGATGGCAGACCATCATGGCGCTGCCCTACCAGCCTACCTGTCATATGTATAAAGAAATCTAAAATTCTTTGCTTACGAGAACGTGTCAGATCATTAGTGGAAGTCATAAAACACCAACATGCAGACATCGATTTGGTCCAGTAAACCACAGAAAATGTTACACAATGTCCTTTTAAAAAACCAAGGGTCTCTGTTATATTGCCAGTGAACTCTGCTCCGGTGTGCTGACAGTGTGAAAGATTTGTGCCTTTTCTGGGTTTCTATTAAATATTTTGGTGTTCAAACTTAATGTGGTTTTAACAGGAATCAGTTCAGAATGAGCAGCAGGGGAGGCAGCCAGATACCTACCATTACTTCCTCTCTTTGGTTCACTGGATGCTGCGTTTGCTTTCACACTCCGAGGAAAATGCACCAGGATTCACTTGCAAGTGAACAAAGACCACCGGTTTTCAAGCAGACAGTCTGAATGAGCGTTCACACTACTCCATCAGGGTTTGTTTACAGCCAACTAAACCGTGCCAGTGTGAAGGTGGTCTTTGAGTAACTGGTCATCTAAACTGCTGTAGATCTTAAATTTTGACCAAACACAGGACTCCATGTTTGTGTATCATACTTTGATCTGTTTGCACAGAGCTCTTGACTGATTTCTCTTCCTACTTTTATGTGACACTCTTCAAAGTTACTGGATGTGTTTGATCACACACGTGCACACACACACACACGCACTTCATGAACATGCGGAACACGTGAAAATGCATGAAAAACACATACGTTTCTACACAGACTCGTCTTTACAGCTATTGCATTTCATTACAAGCTCACTATGAAGATAAAAGATTCTTCTAAACGCCTATTTATGCTTGACGCAGAAGACGGATACGCAAACGGACAGTTTAGTTCGTCTCCTGTGTTGGTTATGTGCGTAATTTGGTCTGTTTTTAGGGAGCTTAGCTAGCTGTCGCTTGGCGCAGAAGATGGAGCAATACCTTCAGAAATCGTGGGGGCAGTGCTGAGCAGAATTGCTGAAATACGACCACAAAAAGACACAAACCAGAGAAGAAGAAGACAATCAGGAAGGGGGAAAAAAAAGCAGAAGAAGAATGAAGACGAGAACAACTGTACAAATTGTGCGAGTGTCTAGGGTGTTTTGGGTGCTTGGAAAGTTTATAGCGACACATTACCGCTGCTCAACAGTGTGATACTGACGTTGGCTTATAGGACTGAACTTCAGCATTGCCCACCGGTGGAGGAACCATAGACTGTATAAAAAAGATGGACGGAGTCTCCGTGTCATCACACGTAGGTTTCTGAAGAGCAAAAGTGAAGCTTGTTGGGCGGTTCCTACCATGTCACGCTTGCCATCACTCCCGGAAAATACAAAAATGGGCAAAGTGGCGTAGCTGAGAGGGGGGTTGTGAGCATGGGGGTGGATGTTTGACGTCTATCAAACTTCGAGCTGCTAACTGAGCCAACTCGGATCTAACGTGAGCTAACCGGCTAATGACAGTAGGTGGGCTAAAACTAAGGTGCACTGTTAGCTGGCTAAAAACCAAGTTTGTGCTTCACTCTCCCTTCTTGCCACTGATACTTGATACCTGTCAATTAAAAGGACACGCCCCTAATTATGTGGAATTTCAAGATTAAGTAACTTCCAAATGGATGAGTTAGAAATAAATTGACCCCCTCACATTTGTCATGGAAGTAAATTTGACCTATTAATCCTAAAATGGATATAGGTATCAGGCTTTAAACATGTTTATTTCTGCTGTGAAGTTGGTCTTTTTAACATGGGAGCCAGCCCCTAGTGGATGAGGGGGGAACTGCAATTTTTTGCACTTCCGCATAGGCTTCACATTTTACAGGCGAAGGTTGCTGCTTGGGAGGAACTGACTTAACCATGGGAATGCAAAAGATGCATGGAAGTATAACTATGGCAACGTCGCCATAGACTTGTGGTCCGGATCTTTAATTTTTATCATGTCATAGTGGACACATCTGCATCCAGAATGGGACTTTTATGATTTCGGAATAGCTTTAAATGTGAATTAGTTATGACCATTACCACTGTATCCAAGCACTTCAAAATGTGACTCCAGATCAACCCTGGATTGAAAGTGCTGGTTACCAGATGACGGAAAAGCAGAGATCAACAAGTCGTTTTTACAGTCTAAGTCAAGTCTTTTCAGGTCACTTTTAGTTATAACGAATAATCTGCTGTCTGGTCTGCTTAGAAACACGAATATCCAAGGAATTTAAAAGCCATAACATCATATTGTAACACCACTAATCATAAGCTGAGAAATGCTCCGTCTCTCTCTGCTGGACCATTTCTTTGCTTCAGTGAATTAGGAAAACCTGTAGATAAATATGTAAGTGTATTTAGATTAGTAAATATGTAAGCTGTATAATATTTCAAGAGCATACATCTACTATGAGTTATTTTTTAATGTGAGTTTTAAGAGAACTAATAGTGCAGTTTCGCCCTGTGATGGACCGGCGACCTGTGTACCCCGTCCTCCGCCTGCTTATTGCTGGGATAGGCTCCAGCATCTCTGCAAGCCTGAACTGCATTTAGCGGTATAGAAAATGGATGAATGACTGAATGATAGTGAGGTTTATGCAGGGGATGTCTAGCTCTGGTTTTCCAGGGGCCACAATCTTACAGGTTTTCAATGTTTCCCTGCTCCAAAATGCCTGCTCTATGATTGAGTCATTGTGCAGAACTTCATAGGCTGTTTGATCCGTTTAATTTAAATCAGCTGTGTTAAAGCTGGAAACACTAAAAACCTACAGGACATCCATTCTTGAGGCACACCCCTGGTTATAGCATTTTTATTTTCTGAATGTAGAGAAAATGGCTGAAAAGTTACACTTCCTCATCTCCACTAAACGGTAGCAGCACAGGAAACATAGATTGAACACACACTCATCCCTTGGCCTGTGTGGTTTGCTTCATGTTGATATGGTGGTGATGGTGTTGAGATGTGATAAAAACGTGCACATGCATGCAAACATGAGAAAATAAGGTAAAGAAGCATATCATGAGCAATCGTTTCCATTCGCAGATGGTGATGATGGCCTCATTTTCAACATGGTGGTGCTGTGTGCAGCTCTGCAGCAGTCATTCTTGGTTGTTTGCATGTTAAAAAGCCCTGTCAGCCCTCCAGAAGCCGTGTAGAAGCTGCATTTATCCAGCGAAGGCAGATCTGCATCTGCTAATGGCAGGCCTGGTTATAATTAGGAGGTCATTAACACTCCTCCATTATTCAGTTGGTTTGAATTTATGTCTCACTCAATACTCAGTCACTCCAGCTCTCCATTTCATTGGGTCCAATCGTTCTTCCTCACTTCTTCTGCTTTTCCTGTGAAACACAAGCTGTCCTGCTCTGTGAATAAAGAGGAGGTTGACACTGGAAAAGGTATATACTCCAAAACATGTGGTAATCCTCACTTTGATGGAAGGTGCAGTCCTTCCTCGTTCATCCTTTATGCAGATCTTCTTGTATCTTCCTCTCTGGTTTCTTCATTGTTTTGCTTTACTTCTCTGTCTTTCAGCGTTTTTTTAATCATTCATACCCATTTTTCCTCTGATCATTAGCTGCATTTCAATTACAGTATTTGGCAAAATAAAAGTGATATTTCTAAGATTTCGATAAAGTGCAACTGTGATTTGCAGGTGTTTCCACTGAATGGTGTTTAGCACATTATTCTCGTAAAATCTCGTCTCGCGAGACTCCACTTTGAGGAGGATAGAGATTTCTAAATCTTTTTAAAACTCTTGCATTTCGCCGTTGTTTGCTATCAGGGATGACGAGAATATTTTTTTCTTTAATTATTTGTAAAAAGATTTCCGTCTCCTCCTGCGTCTACTCAGACTGCGCCATCTGTATTTGAAATGAACTGGTCATGTGACCCGCTACATCACATCCGGTGAAGCGTAAATGCGAAAAAAGTGTTTCCATTACACTTTTGCGATATACTTCTATATCAACACGTCTGAAAAACCACCTCATGAGAGCGTAAAAACTTTTGAGCGATGATTTCTAAATGTGGGTGTTTTCATTACTGTTTTTTTATTGCGATATTTAGCTTTTGCACAATTCTAGGGTAATGGAAATGCACTTATTGTTTTCCATGTCCTTTCTATTTACTCTATGTTCATTACTGTGTGAGAGCGCCTCCTGATTTCTGCTGTAATTGATTGGAGGTAAGCTGTAGGTACTGGAGAAGATGGATCATATCGCTGCAATCTCAGAAAACTGTGGAGATTCTGTTGAATTAGGAACCAAGGAACATGTTAACCAATCTGAAGGTGTTTATGTTGACAACTTGACATCAAAACCAGGGGGTGGAGTCCCAACTGTTGGATGTGTTGTAGCAAAGATTTACACACTGTCCTGCTGATTTATTGATACAGCAGTTGTTTGCTACTCTTAAGGTTCCTCATCACAGTTCAGTCTGTCTCAGTGTGATGTTGCACATGTTAGCATGATCTCAGATGGGTTTTATATAAATAACCAGTCATCTGTTGGTGGCTCATTAAGCTGTTTGTATGTGTGTGTCCCAGGGTTCACTTAGAGAAAAAGGAACATAAATGAGCTTGGCCCAGACCCACCCAATTTAAAGAATCCAGCCTGAGACATATAATCAGAATGAGACCAGAAGCAGTTTAAAAATCAGAATAACAAACATGAAATACAAAACGTACCCCCTTCCACAGATTTCTTGTCAGCAGCTGTAACTGTACCTCACACCTCTGCAATCAAAAGCTTGCAGCATGTTAGATGTGGTGTTTTTCTCCCTGAAGACTGGCTGGTCAGCAGTCAAGGTGTCGACAGCATCGCTGCATGGTGTTCTGGTTCAGTTGATGCTTCACTTTGCCTCGTGTCTAGCTGTGTTGTGGTGATCTGGGTGGGTTTGAGTTCATGGTTACAGTCATGTTAATGATGTTGTGTTAAGGAGATTGCATTATGGACGGTGAGAGAGGTCCATTCAGAAGGTTTTAATCTTACTGTCTTAATCAGAGGCCTATGGCAAAGTCTTGAACACATCCTGAGCAGTGTTAGAGATTTAGGTCTGAATTATTATGGTCTGGAGTGTTTCTGAAGTGTAGTCTAATTTTACATGGCCGTGTTGTAAGGCTGGTTACAAGCTTCTGTAGAGTTTTGTTTGAACTAACAAAGTCACCCATAATGAATTCAGACCTTTTATGCCTTTTATGTTGCCTGTTTATTTCATATGCAGCTAATCTCTATCTGGATTTGGCTACCAAGCTGGTCCCAGTGAGGTGTAGCTAAAGGCGGGTACACAGTACAGGAAAACCAGGCCGATTTCTGTCCTGGTCTCCCCCTTATGATCAAAGCCAGCAAAGGCCTGATTGTCAGATGTTTGCAAATGACCCTGTGACTGATTTTCCTGTGGGCTGTCCGGTCCGTTCGGATGGCCTAAGAAGGAGAGATCGTAGAAAATGAACATGTTTAATATTTGTGACTGGAAATCTGCAGTGTGCGGAGGCTCCGAGAGCAGTGTGTTATGTTACGTGTACCGGAACAAAAGCCACTCACGACGTGAGCTGACTCAGCTGATGAACGAAAACATGCCCCTCAGCTGGAGAAAAAGATGGTGGGATGAAAAAACAGCTTGAATTATACTAACGCGCCACGTTTTCGGCAGTAAGGGTAACAGCTTTGTAATGATGGGAGGAGTAATCAACTAGATTACTTGTTACTGAAAAAAGGAACAATGTTATTTACAGTGCTTGTTGTGTGGACTGTTGAATGTAAACACCATAATGATGCTAATGGATGGATCACATGACGTGCAACATGTCTTGACTAGGACCCCGCCCCCCAAGCGGTAGCGGGCTCATACTGCTCGTTCCGTATCAGTTTTTTGGCTGACGTTAATGAAGCGCCGGAAACACAAGTGAGAGTGCTGAGATTAACGTGACATCATTCTCATCACTGGCTGTTGTGTGTTTTTCGGAAAGAGGCCGAAAACAACCATCATTGCTGCTTCCTTTTCGACTGCCTTGTTTGTTTACACTGAAGTCTCGTTTAACTAAGCGAGATTTGGAATATTGAGCGTGAAGAACCTGACACTCTGCTGAAGAATGGGTTGGTGTGTGGTGCACGCCACACACTGTAAAATCTCAGATGTAAGTCTTTTGTGTGTGCCCTCTGAATCCTGTAATGTGTGCCAGCCTTAACAGAGCCATCAGTGCTGGTTTGTATTTGTATGTACATGCATGTGAGACTGTTTGATTTTAAATCATCCTCTGAGTCTGACAGCCGGTCGGGGGTGTCCAGGTCATTACCTCCATTTCACAATAAAACTGATCATCATAATTGTAATTATAACTATTGTAGTAGATTTTATTTTTATTTTGTTCTCATATGACTGACATTTATGGAGTGATATTCTTACAGTTTAGGGAACGGATCGGATGAGGCTGCTTTAAAGCAGCCTGGTACAGCTGCCATGTATGTGGTCCCATGGCAGGTATAAATGGCTTATTCTAAGAAAATAAAAACATTTAAGTCATTCAAGTAAAATGATACGATTCCAATACAAGCACAGTTTTTAATGATAATTTTTTTATGTGATTGACCTTTGATTTTGTTAGACGCTGCACCTTTAATGCACACCTGTGTTCAGTCTAATTCAATGATGGTTTTAGAAACATCAGAAATAGGATTAAATTCTGTCCTGTCAGCTTGTTCTTGAATGAATAAATGAATGGAAAATAGTTTAAATTCCCCCCTGAGAGAAATTTTAACATTAAGACATAATCTGCCAAATGATTATGACCAAAATTTATTTATTAAAATCTCACAAAAACAATAATATAGTTTTATTGTTGTATTTTAATTAACTAAACAAAAGAAAAAACACAAACACTGACTTTATTCAAACATGTCAGCACTAACACAATACCAGTGATTATTTATAGGACTTAAGAAGAATTAGTTTGTAAGGACAGTTGGTGAATGACGCCCATTCTTTTCCACGTTCCTGCTCAGTGTTTTCCTGTCTGCTGGCAGGTCTTTGTAGTGTAGCAGCCAACTCAGAGGTGCATTACAGCCAACTAGTGCTGATGCACATAGCTGTAGACGGGAGGGTTAAAATTTCTCTTGCTTATCATTGAAATTGACATAAATGTAATCAGAATCTAAATGTGAGATAGTTTTGTCTCCCATCCCTACTTGTTGGTGCAGGCAATGATACTTTCTACCACAGATCGTGTCAGGAACATGAGGTCTCGCTCATGCCAACGGTAAATCTGGCACATTTAACACAATCCGTCTCTCACACCTGCCACATGCTGCACATCAAGAATAAAAAGACCGCAGGCCTCCAGTCAAATTACCAGTCCATTTCTCAGTCTTCAGCAGCCTGCTGTGTGTTCATACCTCTGTAATAATCTCAAACCGAGCCCACCACCGATCTAAATCTGGTCTGGTTTTAATCCACGATGACAGACTCGTCAGCAGCAGGGACGGTCTGTTGTCACGGTAACTATCAGCTGATGTAGCGTTTTCACAAACACCCTGTTCATTTATAAGTTGTGTTAGAAGAAAGTCAGAAACATGACAGCATCTTTCTACTTTCAAATCTTCCCTCTCCTGTCAGGCCTACGGTTGCCGTTGGTTCACAGGGACAGTTGGTCCGTGGGTCTCATTTTGTCCCAATGCCTGCTGCTCCATCTTTCATCTTGTTCTTGTTGAATCGGTGACATCTTTCCTGGCTGTCACCCTGATACCATGTTAATTGCACCATTAGGATGGAGAGCACAGCCAGTTAAGCAGCTGAACACATGGTTAGATCCGGTTCAACGCTGCTGACAGGCCGGTCATGTCGGATGTAGCGGTGTAGAGCCCAGCATGTCCACACAACAGCCAGAAGTTTGGACACCTATTTGTTTTTATTCAATTAATCTACAGAGTATACATTAAATTCCTATTTTTAGAGTCTAATGGCTCCAAACAGCTGATTATGACCTCTGAATATGGGAGAGGTGACTTCATGGACGAGCTGTTGTAGCAACGACCATCACTGATCATCATGTTGGACAAATAGCTCAAATGTTCTTTAAAACTGGTAAACATGAATAATGAATCTTTTTCGTGCATATTTCTTTGCCTCAGTTCTTTTTTCTTTCCTGCACCTCATTATCTTGAAGCTAAATGCCAGCCTGTTCTTTCTTGTCCTGTCCAGCTTGTTTTTGTCTCTTTGGCCACTCTGGACGTCTCCTCTTGTCTTTCTCTGTCTCCGTCCCTCTGTTCTTTTTTTTTTTTTTTTTAACCTGTCCCTCTGTTCTTAATTAGTCGAGGTCTTGTCTGCTCAGTTTGGTTTCCAGCTCCTCTACACTCTGATTTTTAATTTTTCACAGCTGATAAATCTCTTAGCCGCTCGTGGTCCTTCTGGGATTTTGTTGTTTTGACTTTGGTTGAGATACAAAACTGAGTAAAAGGAATAGAGAATACGGCAACCCTCGTGTCTGCCTGGTTTCCTCCCACCTCTACATGGTCACATTAAAATGTTTCACAGTATTTGATACGGACTTAAAAAGCCAGCTGTCCAATTTGCTCAGATCTCTGAAGCAGCCCCATTGTCTGGTGGACATTTAAATTGCACTGAAAGATGACGCGGCCATCTTGCTCTGCATGACATCGTTTGGACCGGTGTGATTTTTCACATAATGAAACGTGTCTCATTTCCACCAGCTCCACTCTGGACTAACTTTGCAAGCTTACAGGGATTTTACAGGCTCTCCAGCTCATTTACGGTCACATTTTTAGGTAGTATACCCATTTTTAATGAGACTATGGTGATGGAGAGCTTATTATACTGTTTGATTTACTTTAAATGGTACATCATGGTATCAGTGAAGAGACTTTTCAGGCATTTGTGTGCTGTGTGGCTACATGAGACCCTGCCAACATTTCCATGTCGGAGTCATAATGTCATTTAAAATAATCCCACTAAACTCCAGGTATAATGAAGACTACAGTGGATTAGTTCAACAATCTTTAGTAAACAGCAGTTATTTACTTTCTGGCTCTGAACCTAAGCTGAGTTTTTGTTAGAGGCTGTATGAACATCATCACTTAAGCGCCATTTGTTGTAAGTGCATGTAATTGAATTTGGCTCAGTGCAAATAATCTGTGCAAAGAAAGCATGGTTGACACAGCGGCTCTGAGTGTATTTGGACAAGGGATGGTAATTAAATGAACTATGGACCCATGTTAGTATCTGAACCAGTATGCATGATGGCTGTCGTATCTCATTTTAGTTCGGGGACCTCTTATTGCACAGTTTGATCTCCAGTGGGCCGGACCCGTGAAACAACATAACAACCTATAAATAGCGAAAACCCAAACATCACCCTGCATATTAAAAGGTACATTAATACTAAAAAAGTTAAAAAGCAGAGCCAGAGGACACCAGTATGATGTCAGCCAGCTAAGCAATGGCTGTTCCTTTTCATTTTGTTGCTTTGTTGAGATATCTTAACTTCACTTTCAAATATTGAAATTCCTTTTAGATCAGCTGCATTTAAAATATGTAGTGTTAATAATTAAAATAAAAAGACAGAGTCAACCATGTTAAACGTTTGAGAAGTATTATGTCTAATTATAAGTGTTAATTTCTCTTCAAAGCATTTCAATTGTGTCGATAAAGGGAGTACCAAAGCCGAATGAATTAAGAGCTTGCAGAAGGACTGTTCGTTGAGCATGAGGACATCAGATTGTACAAAATCAGAATAATCTAGATCAAGATTTAATTAAATATTGTTAGTTATATGTTGGTTTTTGAGAAATCCTGATTGTGTTTCTGAGATTAAACTACCTAAGCCAAAATGTTGTAGTCAGTTGTCAAAAGTGTAATAGGACACCAGCTGTGAAGTAACAGCACATCTTTTTCAGGGATATAACCCACGCTTCATTGTTGTCATGTCTTTTTGGCACATATATTATTTGTACATACAAAAAAAGGGTTTCTTAATCTCATTCCAAAAATGCAAATAGAATTTGACTGAAAGTCCATCGATACCTGAAGCCTTTACCTTCTTCATCCCTGCAAAACTTTCTGAACTTCATTCATAGTTATAGCAAAGTCACAAGTTTCCTTAAAATTACCAACAATTGTGGGAATCCTATATTTAATTTTATTTAAAAGGATGTTACAGTAATCCTGATTAAATTTAAAGGAATAAAGAGCTTCGTTAAATTTAAATATTTGGAATTTGGGGGATCAGTAGAGATTATTCCATCAATACTAAGATGTTAAAGCTTTCCTTTGACCATTGCCCTTTTCTAGTGAAAAAAAAAAATTGCCTTGCTCCAGCCATGTGGAGGAAGACGGGTACGCAGACGGACAGACAGTTTCTTCTGTCTTCTGTCTTCTGTGTAATTTGGCCTGTTTTCAGGGAGCTTTGCTATCCGTCGCTTGACGCAGAAGACGAAGCAATACCACGGAAAATCATGGGGGCAGTGCTGAGCAGAACAGCTGACATGTGACCAGAGAACAAAACCAACCAGAGACGAAGGAGAGAATCAGGAAGGAACAAAAAAGCAGAAGAAGAATAAAGACGAGCACAACAACTGTAGAAATTCCGCGAGCTTTTGAATACAGACTATATGTAAGTGTTTAGGGCGCGTTGGGTGGTTGGAAACAACTTTATGGAACCACCCAGAATCTCTTGGGAAGCTCTGGGTGGAAATTTATCAAGGTTTACATTAACGCATTCATTAAAATCATCCCCTAAAATAACATGAGAATTCTTGTGTTCCCCCCCGACTCTGCTAGGGGCAAAGGGGCGGTAACATTACAGACAAGAAAATAAATTTTAAAGGTAAAATATACATTAAACAGCAACAACAAAAAAAGGACTAAAATTAAGTCGTTCACAAAGCCAAATAACAAAGAAAGACCCAAATCAATCCACCCAAGTCTTTTTCATCAATACCTACGGGTCAGCCTGGTACACAGTTGAGCAAAACATTCAAAAAACACACAATCCCAAATCCAAAGACTGAAGATGACAAGCTGCTCTGAGCAATGATCCTCAGCAGCCTGCTTAAATAGTGGAGCTCCAGGTGGATGTCAGATTATTGGGCCAATCACAAGCAGGTGATGACAGAGCCAGATATATGCTGAAGAAATCCAGAAAGCCAGCCAATCACCGGGTTGCAACCAAACACAGTAATTTACATACAGTCACAAAGGCTAGGGCCTTTAGGACTTAAACTAAAACATTTACGGCAAAGACAAATACACAAAAGGAATGAATAGATGGATAGTCACAGTAGAGCATTTAAGCCCTGGATAAGGCATCGACAAAGACGTTGGCTGCAGCCACCACACAAGCCTCTGGTTAAGGACAGAACAGACAATGATTTAAAAGTAATGACAACAATCACTATTAATGACAACCACTAACAAGTATTTGGATTAAACCTGAAAACTCATCTACTGAAGAAGAGGTGAAAAACTACCACTATAGAATATGACAGTATGCAAAATGAAACTGAACAGCTCCCTATTCGCCTCGTTAAGGTGGTATTCCAGAACTGTAATATACAAGTAGTAGAGAGAGTATGAATTGAAATAACTCATATTTAACTTTTACCAACATTGCATGCCATAAATTATGAACCTTATCTCTGGCTATAGATACTGGCGTGAAATGTTGACTGAACTTAAACATCCTGCAAAAAGTTAAGAGAACTTTAAAAGTGAAAGAAGAAACCAAGTAGTGGGGAGGCGTCACATTCAAGCTGCTAATGTGAATTAACCATGAAAAATGCAGTTCTCATTTTACATCAGAAAAGAGGATTTCCTTTCGATTAGGGCAAAGGAGCTCCTGGAGGCAGCTTTTTTGCCCTCCTCCATTGATTTCTTGACCAGCAGCCATAGTTTCTGCTCTGTGATGCAGGTGATGTTTCTGTAAGAACGTCCATTTTCTGACAGCAAACCACACTGCATCGCAGATGTGTCGTACTGAGAAGAGGATGACGACAGCTCTCATTTTCTCGTCATCTGGGCTCTGTGGGGACAACACGGTGTCAACTCCGACCTGCAGGTTAGCGCCGATGGCGGGAGCCACATGCGCAAGGACATCAGTCACCCTTTCTCTCACTTCCTCGTCGACCTTTTCTTCAAGATCGTGTAGTTTCAGAAGCGATTTCCAGCTGTAGCGTCAGCACTCGTCCAAGTTTACTTTCAGATTCTTGTTTTCCTCCTTCAGTGTTTGGATTTTGGCTTGCATATGAAATAGCATTTCTTTGTGTCCACCTTCATCAGTCACAAGTGCTTGCCCGGTGGTAGACAGGTTTTCAAAGTCAGTTCCAAGTATTATCTGTGTTTTTTTTCAATAGCAGTTCGAAGGATATGTCGCGTTTCGCAGCAAAGTCACGGATGTCTTTCAGAATGTCCAGATTCATTTCCTCAATTTCAATTTTTTTTATTCTGTGTTTTCTTTGGGGTGTCACTCAGATTCGATGGAAAAATTCAGAGTTATTTTTGGGGTCTGGATTTGAGCCATTCTGGTAACGGTATCATCTTCTACATAGTCAGTCTGCACCTGGGCAGCATCAGAGTTTGTGCTAGTTGTTAGTGCAACTTCTTGTGCTTCAAGCATGTAAGCATCAACAATTTTACCCCCTTTTCTTTTGGTTTTGCCCATGTAACTTCAAGAATATGTGGCAGAGCCTGTCAGGTTCACTCACTGTCAGTGTTATGGTTTGCATTGCGCTGAGGTTCCCCCCTCCCCTGCACTGTGCGTTACAAACACCACCACCATTTCTACGCTGTTTTGACTAATCAATTAGTCGACTAGTCGTGCATATCCCTAAAAATAAATACATTTATATATATATTAGTCCCGGGCACGTTAACGCTTTAATTGCGCGTTAACGCAACGCCTAATTATCACCGTTATTTTTTTTAATCGCGCGTTAAAAAAAAAAAAAAAAAAAAAATTTTTTTTTTTTTTTTTTTTTTGCAGGTTGGAAGAGCAAAAGTC
>JBAFTB010000020.1:25860619-25872682 GCA_037177355.1 Melanotaenia trifasciata | reverse complement strand
AGCATAATCCAGAAGGGAGTATGCTAAAGTGACAGTAAAGGCTAAAGTGACAGTAAAGTTAACTTTAGTAGTAAAGTGTGAGTAAAGTATGAGCTGATAGTGAATCTGATGGCAGCAACATGTTTGTAAAAAGCAGCAACAGGGCAACGAAAGGCTGGAAAAGTTACTGAGACAAACCAGAAACAACTGGAGAAGAATTTAACAACCAATTAGGTTATTGGTAACAGGTCAGAAGCACGACTGGGTATAAAAGGAGCATTTCAGAGAGGCAGAGTCTCTCAGATGGAAAGATCTGAGACAAACTGTGTCTTAAAATAGTGGAACAATTTTAGAAAAATTTTCCTGAGCATAAAGATCCCACCATCTACTAGTCGTGTATGACATTGAAAGATTGAGTGAATTGGATGGAGTTTCTGTGCACATGGAAAAACGGCCGAAGGTCTAAACTAGATGCTGCTGATCTTGAGGTCCTCAGGCAACACTGGATTAAAACCAGGCATGATTCTCTACTGGAAATCACTGCATCTGTGTGTCTGTGAACTAGAGGCTGACTTTTTTTCAGGAATCCTATGGGTCATACGGGTTTCCCGTGGGATTCCCACGGGATGGGAGTCAATGTTACAATTAATCACATGACTGGGACGGTACAGGATAAAAAGTTAACAGAAGCAGATGGGAGCGGGAACCAAACGAAAAAAAATAAAATAAAATAAAAAAAAGAAAGCCGCCACCATTTTGTAGTTTTTACCCAATAAACCTACACTGTAACCAAGTATAAAAAAGAACTACACTACCCAGAATCCAACACTGCTTTCCGGCCGCTGCTTCCCTGCCAGAATTGACAAAAGAAAAGGAATGGAGTTAGCAAACAGCCGCGGAGAAACCGATATGGCCACAAATGATTTACAACGCAAAGTTAGAAGTAATGACGTTATGTTGGCAGAACTGGTTCGAAAAGGCGGACGTATTAATGAACTTCACGAGAGTCGAGTGCGACGTTTTAACACTGTATGCTGCTTGTAAAACATGTTTAGTTAATGACATTTAGAAATGGGTGAAATACAATTTTATATGTTCTGTTTGGGTTTATTTAACTTTGGTAGATGTGCTGTGAGCCATGTACCGTTTTATTGTTGTTCCCTCTTGTTTTAGGATTATAGGATTTTTTCTTTTGCTTTGGCCCAGGATTGGGACGGGACAAGATTTTTTTCTGTGGGAGTGGGATGAGACAGGAGTAATAATGCACTCCTGTGTCACCCTCTACTGTGGACGCAGATTTACGTTGTGAGGTGGACACGTCAGTAGGTGCGTTTCCTTTACCCTTAGAATTGTGCAACAGCTAAATATTGCAATAAAAAAACGGTAATGGAAACACCTACGTTCCGAGAAACCTCTCATATATCGTTAAACAGTTTTTACGCTCTAATGAGGTGTTTTTCAGAAGTGTTGATATAGAAGTATATCGCAAAAGTGAAACGGAAACACATTTCTCGCATTTACGTGAGACGTGACGTAGCGGGACACGTGACCAGTTCATTTCAAATAAACCAACGCAGGAGGAGACGGAAAACTTTTTACAAATAATAAAGAAAAATATATAATCGTAATCCTTGATAACAAACAACGGCGAAATGCAGAGTTTTACAAAGGTTTAGAAATCTCTATTCTCCTCAAAGTGGAGTCTCGCGGAGTGGACGAGATTTTATGAGTGTAACGGCTAATACGCTAAACACCATTCAATGGAAACACCTGCAAAACGCAATTGCACTTTGTCGAAATTTTAGAAATAACGCTTTTATTTTGCGAAAAACTGTAATGGAAACACAATTATGTCCATGCATCTTCTCTTTAAGAACTGTAGATGAAATCTTTTACAATATGACATTACCTTACTGCTCTCTTCATAAATTTGGGTCTGCGGTGTCACGGGAGTGTGTTAGTGATCTTTTGTTTAGAAGAGTTTACCAAGCAGACTGGACATGTAGCAGCTCACGCCCCTACGATTCACAGCCATCGGTCTCATTCTGGGCCACAGAAAAAATATGCTGCTTCTTCCACTTGGAATAACTTTCAAACTTATTTGAAATGAACAGAATTGATCTATTTCTATTTTAAGTGCTTGTGAAAAAAACTCTGTTGCTAAATGTGACTGTTTTTAAACCTTGTATTAGTCAACCCACGCTGTACTTCATTTACCTAACGTTGGCTGCTACCTTTGTTTTACATGTTGTGTTTTACTTTTGTTTTGAGAGTTGATCTCTGTTATGTATTAAATTGTGTTCTTGTGGTTGTGCTGTTTTCTTAGCCAGGTCACTTTTGTAAGAGAGATTTCTAGTCTCAATAAGGTGAGATTAGAAGGTATATGATTAAATAAAAGAGAAATAAAGATATGATGAGAGCCTCACATTACCTCCGCAGTCAGTCGCTGACACATCACACAGTAATAACACACACCCGTACCATGTTCTGTCCTGCAGCAGCTCTTCACGTTAGCCTGTAAAAACTGGCAGTATAGAAATGGACCAATCACAAAGCCCACAGCTGATTAATCCACATGGTTTTAGAAAACATTTAAATAGGAACAGTGTTAAAACCTTCTAATGAGTCTTCAGCCTTCACCACTCAAAGACTTTTCTGCTTTTAAAGGGAATCTGTTGAAAAAAGCCAATTCCATGGCTATTGATTACTTTTTCACGACCATAGACTTGTTTTCAGTGGGTAAGTAGATTCCAGCAAAGAGAAAAACAATGTTTTGTGTGTTGGGGGATGATTGGTGGTGGTGGCCAGCAGACATCTGCTGCTTGTGCTTGCGCTCAGATCGTCCCAAAGGCCACATTTCAAAGCAGTGTGTGTTTAATGCAATACTACATAACTTTTTGACCTTAAAACTCTTCTGACTCGAGTACTTCTGATGCGTTTTTATCATTCACTGACATTCAGTGTACCATTCTTGGGCCGTTGTAGCCCTGCAGCATCCCGAGCTGCAGCAGCAGAGCATCAAGTTTAGCTTTACAGCACCACGTCACACGCCAGCAACTGGTTATCAACACACTGCAACAGCACACTGTTTTGAACATGCACCATTGTTGATTTAGCAGAGAAGCACAGGAAGACATTGTCAGAGGAAGAGAGAAAAAGAAAGTGAGAAAGGGACAGAGCCTGAGATAAGACAAGAGTCAACATCAGACTGACTTTTACTGGCTGGAGAGATCTCAGAGAAGAGACAGGATGAAGATGATGCTGGATTAGGGATCATTGGGGGGCGTCACGGTGCTAAAAGAGAAACTGCTTCTTCTCCATCTTTCCAAAAACTGAAAGCTGACTATGGTGTTTCTGTGAAAACAAATAGATTATTCCATCTCACGTGATTACCATGGCTCTCTACAAGTGGTGTCATTACAAAGTTTTACTGTTTCTGAGCCACTTACACTTATTGATGATAAATGGATGGTGGCAACACTTGAGCTGAGAGTGAAATGTACTGTCAAACAATATCCAATTGTAAAACGTTCACATTATGAGTGAATCCAGCTTTCTGACCAGTGAAAAACCAAATCTAAAAGGGAAAATCCACTATTTGGGTTCACTAGGTGAGATGGAGAGGTAGGTGCCTGCACAGTTACCCTCCACTCTTTGTCAAACACTCATGGACTTCCTTAAAGAGGATTGAGACAACTATCAAAACACACCAGAGAGCAAAAACCACACAAAGCCTTAGATTAGGTTTTGGCAGCATTGTGTTATCAAACAAGCCGCTAGCCGTGTGACCTGTGGATCTGTCACAGAGAGAGAATAAGAGGCGAGGAAAGACGTAGCCATCTGTACATCAACACCATCACATCGTCTCAGATGTGTATAGACGTGAATGTTGTGTCCCTTTTGAGCCAAGTTCATTCATGTTGTATCCAGTCACACACACATCCAGCGGCGAACCCACTCACACATTTTGATGGCTGTTACTTCCCCTCTGGGTAAAAGCCTCACTTTACATCTTGGCACTCACGCTACTTTTTTTCTATCCGTTTTATCTCAAGTGCCTTTTACTCAGTCTCATTATCTCTCCCTGCTTTTCCTTTCCCTTCTCCTCCTTCCTCTTACTCCATCACTGATGCCACCTCACCCCGCTGGTTGCTGTGCACTTGATTTTTTTCTCCACTCTCAGAAAAGATGGTGGTGATGGATTTTAGCGGGAGGATGGTCCTGTTAAAGAAAACCTGATGCTATGGTTTTATATGTGATATTCAAGTCATAACAAGTTTCTAATCAAATTTATTCAGACATAAGTTTCTTTACTCTGTGGAAAGGAAGCACAACCTCTCTTCATGAAAGTGGGCAGTTCTTCAGGAAGGGGATGGGTCACAAGTTGCCTCCATCTTATCTCTCTGAACACATTCTTTCCAAGTCATTGGATGCTGATGATGTTACACCCTGGTACCAGACTGGACTCAACTGGATCTAAAAAGACACTTAGATGTGTGTGTGTAGCAGCTCTGGTATGAATGTATTTGTTGTTTTCAGAGTTACTGACAGAAGTAGAAATATTCTTGTAAAACCATTTTAACAGTGATGAACATGATCTTGGAGGTCTAGAAGTTATGCAATGCCACTGAAACACACTGAAACACACTGAAACACACGAGAGGAGGATTTTTTTTTCGTTTTATTTATTTATTCTTACACACTGCTTTTTTTAATTTTTGTCCCAATTTCTGTCAGGATGGTCTTTATTTCCCGCAAGTCATTGTCCACCTTGTTAATAGTGGCGATCGTGTCCCTCTGCACCGCCCACCCAGCTAGGGCACCGCCCAGCAGGCTGGGGCACCACCCACCCTGCTGCAGCCCGCCCACCCAGCTGGAGCGCGCAGTGAGACAGAAATACTATTAAATAAACTGCTACCAGTCTCAGATGTATCTGTACATATTTATTTTATACATTCAAACAAATGACTAAATTACCGGCATCATGTCATTTAGCAGACGCTTTTCTCCAAAGCGACTCACTCATTAGATTTGAACTTCGATCTCCCGTATGGCAGATGGAAGCTCTACTGACGAGATATCCAGCCGCACCAACCAGTGCCTCTGGCGTGTCTTCCCTTCTGACACTGTGATGACAGCATCTCCACCTGCTGCCAGCATTCTGCCTTACTGACACCGGTAATGTCCACGCCGCCACACTTAAACATTTTTACATTTGTCAACATGGCCCATCAGCATCTCTGTCTCACACCCAAAAAGTTCCACTTCTTAACTCTTTCTTCCCTCCAGAGCCATCATGGAAATGATGTGATGAATATGTATTACAGGCGTCCACCTGACCATTTATAGCCACCATGTGGGCGTGGGAAGGCGTTCCCTCACGTGCATCCGCTTTAGAGTTGATCTGATTTCTAAATGGAAACAGGCATGGGAGGTGCTTGCACACGCTTTTATAAATCTGGAAGTTGAAGTGCGCTGCATTTCCTTTTCTGCGCCGCAGACGCCGCCTGTAGTTTGCTTTGCTACGCACAGTTTGATAAATGAGGCCCCTGGTCCTGTGAGTCCTGTGGAAAAAGACAGATTCAACGTAAAGGTTAAGACTGGCCATGCTTACATTAGAGTTTTAATTCCCCTTTAATTCTTAAAAAAATGAAATCCTCTTTAAAAAGATTAAAAATGACCTTGTAAACACCTAATTCCAAATGAAAATGACCATCCCAAATTTTACTTAGTCCAGAATGCTGCCACTCCAGTCCTCACTAAGACCAGGAAAGTAGATCCTAGAACACCAGTCCTGAGATCTTTACACTGGCTTCCTGGCTGTTACAGAAATGACTTCAACATCCTGCCGTTAGTTCACAAAGACCTGAATGGTTTAGGAGCAGAATCCATTCAGGATCTTCTGGTTGGTTATGAACAGATCCCTCAGGTCATCAGGGTCAGGTCTACTTTCTGTTCCCAGAGTCAGAACTAAACGTGGAGAGGCAGCGTTCAGCTTTTATGCTCCTCACATGTAAAACAAACTCCCAGAAAAACTGCAGGTCTGCTGACTCAGCAGTTTTACATCAGGGTTAAACTTTTCTATTTGCTGCCTTTTATCAGAACAACTTCTAATTCCCCACAATGCAACTTTATTTCTATTTTTCTATTCTATTTTAGCTTTTTCTTTCTGTTTTTATTTAATTTATTTTATTTCTTTTAAAGTTTTGTTTCTTTCCAAACATAAAGAACATTCCTAATGTCTCCAAACTCTTTAACACACACACACACACACACACACACACACACACACACTGAGCCCTGTGTTAGTTTTCATCACTGCATGACAGACTGAAGATTTACACACCATTGCAGTTTCTTTTACAACACACACCCCATTAAAGAAAAGACCATAGGCACTGAGGCTGGCAGAGGAAGCAGTTCATTGATGGCATGGCAACAGTCACCATGCCGATGCTCAGAGGGACAATCTTTTTGTTATCCTCATCTGTGATTGGACCACAGTCTCAGTATGAGGCTGACTCGGGACCAACACAGAAAATCTGTTTGGATCAAAGACCTCCTTAAAGCTCTTATAATTCCCTTTTTTGTTCCGTCATTAAGGGGTTTCTGTTTATAAGAGTTTCATATGAAGAGGTAACTTTCACGGTGCGGCAGAGGTAAGGACCAAATAGCAGACTGAAGGAGCTGGATCTCTAGCTCCTGTTCCCGAGGGGGTTCTGGAAAGGGATGCTCCTCCTCTGCCTCTGGTTCCTGTTCCCAAGGGAGTCCTGGGTTGGGACTCTCCTCCATCTCCTGCGGTTCCTGATGCCAGTCTCCAGGCCGCCCTCCATGTATGAAGGCCCGGATGTCACGATAACAGGAGCTAGATCTCTGGAGGGCGGCCTGGAGGCCAGGACATCAGGAGAATGGGATCAGGAACCGCAGGAGGGTCCCAACCTGGGACTCGATTGGGAACAGGAACCAGAGGCAGAGGAGGAACGCTCCTTTCCAGGGCACCCTAAGGAACAGGAGCCAGAGATCCAGCCCCTGCTGTTCAGTCCGCTATCGGGTCCTTGCCTCCGCCGCACTGTGACAGAAGGATCTGACAAAGAAAAACTGAAACAAAGGGGTATAAATACACTGTGTAACTAATAAGGAACAGGTGAAGTGAGTGAGAAAATTAAAGTAGGTGAGCTAATCTACAGGAAGCAAAACAGAACACAATACACAAGGACCTACTAAATAAAACAGGGAACCAGACAAGACAATGAACCCGAAGGACAGCAAAACCAAACCAAAGCACACAGACACAAAAACCCAAACCCCAAACCCACAGACCACGACAGTAACAGGAAATTATAGTTATAGAAGGTGGACCCACTGTCACTTTGTGTCACACACTGTAAACACTGTACCCACCAGGCTAGCACTCCCTGCAATTGTTATTACTTATTAATTCAAAGAACATGTAATTGTGCCTTATTTTATTCAGTCTTTTTATTTGGTCATTTTCCCCTTTTTACTGTATTAATTATGCTTTAATATAACTGTAAATAAATCCAGGTGTTAGGGTTAAACTGCAGCTTCCTCTGACCACCTTAGACCTGCCTGCATGGCTCCGCTCCTGCTTTGCATGTGGGTTTTTCTGCTCCACCAGTTGAGCTCTGAGACATTGATCTCCTTTCTTTACTGCTGATAAAAAAAAGCTTTGTTTCTTTCGCTCCATCTTTCTGGCCATCCCTTTTTTCTTTCCCTGGTCCCTGGATGGACTAAGAAGTCTTATAATGGGCTTTTTGTCTCTTTTTCCTATGAATATTTTCTGGGTGTGCAAGCGGATGAGAGCTTCCCTGTAGGCATAAAATGAATCTGGTTTATCCTCCGCTCAGAAGTGACTTCCAGCTTTTGTTCTCAGTCCAGCTGGTCACCATCACGCTTTAGGACGTGACAGGTTGTATCTGAGATGCAGGATTCATAAATCAGCTGTGATGCAAGATGTTGTGACTCAGTTTCAGATACTGAGACTACTGACAGGTCAGATTTCTGTTCAGTTTCCCACGATGTTGACACTCAACCTGGTTTTGTCCTGCCTCTCCATTTCTTTAGTTATTTCTACACACACAAACAAACAGAGCTCCAGCTGGTCTCCTCTTCTTGCCTCTCAGCTATGATCTGCTGCAGCTCAGAAACATCGACCTGTGAACCATCTTTAAACCAGTTGTGAATTTTTCTCATCTTGTTTCAGTCTCGTGGGGAAATGGATTGTTTATGAATGTACCACAGACATCTTCAGGTGTTGGATTGGTTGCATTTGATACTGAGAAACCTGATAAGGTGGATGATTTCTGCCTTCAGCATGGATTAATGGTTAATCAGTTTGGTATCTGTAGACAGAACGAAGGAGATGCATTTCCAAAACATTATTTAGAAAACATCTGAATGTTTTTCTTTTGTTGTTGCATTAATCTTCATGTAGTTAATGAATTACACCCGACATCTCCTGCTCACTGAGGCAACATGGAACAGTTAGATTATCTAGATCAGGGGTTCTTAACCTTTTGGACGTTGGGGCCCAACTTTTCCAGTACAAACTTTGGGGCCCATTCAAGTATTAACTGATACAGATCTCACTCTTGGTTTAATTGCTTCAATAAGTAACTGGCTCAGTAACTAAACCAAATCCTTTAGATAAATCCAGTGCTGTGGAAATGTTATTGTAGCAGAATGATGGTCTGGCTGCTGTGTTGTGCCAAGAAGGGCTTTATGTATATAAGGCCTGTCTTGATAATTTAAGTATTATTCTTTATTAGATTTATCTGTTGGTGAATTTACATATTAATGCTGGACCTGAGAAAGAGGATTGGGGGGGTTGAAGGAGAGAGTAAACAGAAGAGAAAAAGAAAAGAAAAAGATACTGAAAAAAGGAAAAAGAGACAATGATACAAAAACCAGGAAAGAAACAGAAAACCACCTGCCACCTCTGTGAGAAAAACAAAGCTGACAATCATCAGGAGCACCTATAAAAGACAAGCTGGGAAAATAATCATGAACAACAAGAACATCAGCAACACAAAGAAAAAACATGAACATAGTTGTTGGTGATCAAACCCAGCCCTGCCTGGTGCTGGCCCCCCAGAGGCAGGGCCCTAGGAGCCTGACAGCAGAGTCCCAGGTCCCTCCAGACGGCCACCCAACACGAGCCAGGACCGACCCCAATGCCCAAGTCAGGCACCCCAGGGAAAGGGCACAGCCAACCCCCCAGCAACACAAAGTTTTAGGTTAAGGTTTATCAGACTCTGATAAGATGTCAGATTAGGTGTCCACATCATGCATCCAGCCAAACTTACATTTTTCACTTTTTACTCCAAGCAGATTCATTTTTAAATAAAATAACAGGCTGCATTAAAGGTGGGGAACATTTTGAAATGATTTATTATGGTTTCATTTTTAACATAAAAACCTGACATTTTAACAGGAGTTATATGTGTGTGTGTGTGTGTGTGTGTGTGTGTGTGTGTGTGTGTGTGCTAGGGAGTTGACAGTGACTTTAAAAGAAATTTGGATTCCTTCTAATGTATAGTGCAGTGAAAAGAAAAGATGACATGACTCAGTAACACTGAGCTGCACATAAAGTTGTGGTTATATTTTGGTTGGTGCTTTGTTGTATTTTGTGCAGGCTGTTGTAAATCGGTCCTCTGTGACCTCAGGAGACTAACTGATTTCTGCTTACCAGTGCAACTCTGCAGAATGGCTCAGACACACTAATTAAAATGTGAGTTTTGACTCCTAACCTCTTCTGCCTTTGTATGCAGCCTGCGGAGTTGAGCTGCGAGCGGCCGCTGGGGATGCATGATGGATAATTTTGGTAGAAACAGCAGACGCAGAAATCTAGATAGATTTAGCATTGCAGCTCTTCTGGGATTACAGTGCACAGTGTGGTCAAGGTGAACAGCCTCCACTGAAAACCACTCCAGCTTCCCTCGTTAATGGGTTCAGTATACAAGTACCTTTTTCCAAACATCTGTTCCCCTTCAAATCAGCATGACCCCACACAGAACACACATACAGGAGTGGCCACATAAGATCACATGGCTCATGGAGCCTGATCAAAATATCCAAACTCTTAAAAGAGAAAAAATTTGATTTTCGGAGCAGGTGTTTCTGCACAATAAGATGAAGTAAATAAGTAGAAAAAAAGGCACTTAATAGTAAAAGTGACAGTGTAGTAATAACAGTATATGATTGTAACAGTAACGGTATATGCTAATAATAATAATAATAATAATAATAATAATAATAATAATAATAATAATAATAATAATAATAAAATATATACACATATAAATGTTCTATTATATACATATATTTAGCATGTGCACCGTATGCAGTATCGTATGAAAATCTAACTTTGCCTGTAATGAGTCTGTACATTTGTTGATCCTTTTAAGTTGAATTACTGAAATAAATCAAATTTTGCGTGATATTCTGTTGTTTTTTAGTTTCACCTGTATAAATATGATTTAAGCTAAATTTTCTGAAATCAGTTGTTTTCATTGTTCACGTGTTCCCTTTTAAAACTTCACGTTTACATGCCCTCTGGTTTATGGAGGAAGCCTCATGTTTTCCTCACATTTCAGGGAGCTGATACACAGCATGAGGTGGGAATATGCTGGGATGTAATTTCTGACACGCTGTTTTTAACCCGTAAAGCTACGCTTAACTGAGTTATTAGCTTAGCTACAAATACAGCTGAATTGTCTGCACACTAAGACTGAATTAAAGTATACACATCAAATATTTCCTTTTAAATGATGGCCCCACTAGAACTGAATCCTCGGTCTTGGCAGCAATAGTCTTGTCTCAGTGATTTACGCAAGAACACGACGCAGGAAGACAAAGTGTGCTGGTGCTGGTGCTGTATTCACCTTATAACTTTAAATTGAACTTCATCTCTCCAGCTTTATATCGGCTGCAGTCCTCAGCCACTTTCAGTCCCCAAGCACTTCACATTGAGGTCTGACTACCCTCTGAAATTTATGTTGCTCACCCCAGGCCTGATGACTCGGTAGTGGTTCTCTAGAATTGAATCAGTTTGGTATTTGGTGAGTTTCTGTGTACACTGACTCCTTTGGGTGCTCCTCCTCCTCTCCCCGTGCCTCCTCTTCCTCAGTGTTCCTCTCTGTAATAACAGAGCTCTGTGGGTTTTCATCGTCGTGAAATTGTTTTACTCCAGCACTCATTTAGAGAAACTTAAGATGTTTTATAAGCTCCTTCAGACCTCCACCCAGATTGCCCATTTAGTCTTTCTAAACGCCCCACACACACATACACACACTCAAAGTCTTAATGACAAGGCCTTCCTTTTGTTAATGTCCATTTTCCTCTGCACACTGCCAATTACCTCTTTCTGTCTCTGACTTTCCCCTTCTTCCCGCTCATCGTACCATCCGCTTTAGCAGCCCACTTATCCCATGAGTCACCACAGGGACCCTGCTGATGCACACACACACACACACACCGGATACAAACACACACATCGGCTGCTGCTTCCTTACAGTAAACTCATTTTCTCTGCTGTTTGGTTTTTATATCAAAGTTTTCCTTTGTGTGCTGCAGGCTTTAACAGGACATCACCAGCAACAGAAAGAATCTTTTCCTCTTAGAGGAGCACTGAAAATCATAACTGGTTAGATCAAAGTGTGGAATAACTTCCACTTAGATTAAAATACTTTCATTTGGTGAGCGGAAAGATGGCGCCTGTGTGTTCGGCTGGCCGTCTGATGCTCCTGCTATGTTTCATGTTTATTTTATTTCTAACTATTGGCATTGAACAGATTGAGTCTCTGCTGGTGTATGATCGCCAGTCCCTTTTGTTTATCCGACAGAAAATTGGAAAGTTTACCGCTTCCAGTTATGGTGACAGAAATAATCTGCCCCCGTTCTTGGCGGTGATTCCGCCTCACCTGTGCCGGGTCTCGGCTCTACCTCCTAAGCGGAAGCGTCCCCGTCGCCGCGGCAGTCGTGGTGGTCGGCTGGTGAAACTGAAGCTCTGGCTCAGGCTGTCACGCCCTTCGTCCATTTCCCGGACAGGATATGGATTATTAT
>JBAFTB010000020.1:25763886-25776088 GCA_037177355.1 Melanotaenia trifasciata | reverse complement strand
GACCAGGCCGATTGTAGGCGGGTCTTATATAGCTACGCCCCGCAGAATACTCCAGCTGCACCTGCACACAAACATAAATAACAAAGCCACAAAAGAAGAAGGGGTCGTAACTCTTTCCATTCTCCTCCCTCCGTCTCTGCTGCTCGTTCCCTGCTTTGCCAGTCGTCTTAAAAGGTCATCCCTACCTGGCACGGCGCGCAAAGTGAACTGTCAGATCCCATCTGTCACTGGCTTTTAGAAGGTGTGTGTGTGTGTGTGTGTTTAACTGAGACAATATGGAGCACTTTATAAATGTTAAACATTTGTATTAATATGTTTAACTGTTATATGAATGGAAGGATCAAGTTAAATGTCAGACCTGGACCCTCATTCATCAGTCGTCCTAAATTTCATCGTGTGGATGAAATGTTGAGTATTTGTGAGTAAAAAAAATCTTTTTTATCCACTGTGGAGGCCAGTCACACACACGTTAGTAAGTAATCAGCTGTTGATAAATCAGACGTGTTTTACATCACTCGCTCAGGCCGTTCATGGACATTCAGAAACTCCCTCATTTATTCAGATGAAGAGACAACACGTCCCTTTAGAAGTCACTCAGGTGTCACTTCGATTTTTCCTCAGAGTGATGGAGAAGAAGAGAAAATGAATTTCTGCCAAGTACTTGGAAAACTTTAATAGCTGGAGAAAAATATTATTTAACAATCCTCTGAAACAATATATTGCATAACAAAGTTAAACGAAAACGATTTGGGATGGAGGAGAGATCTCTTTTCCATTCATTTTTTTAAAGAGATATAGTTCAGTGGTTGGAAATCACACTTTATACATAAAAGAAAAATAGAGAAGAAAGTGTTGAGGCACCCAGATGAGCTGCATCTGCAGCTGGAGGATTTCTGTAAAGCTCCCTGGTTAACCTCGGTTATGTTCTAAGGAGACAGTTTGACGTAACTCACTCACATTGCCATGATCATTGCAGCTCTCCCCTTCGATTTCAGCTTGATCTTGAATTGTTTCAGAGCTTGGCAAGATGGCGGCATGCACAGATGCACCAACTCTGAGCGCTCTCTTTCAGTGTGTGTCTTCATATGTGTTTTTATCAGTGGTATAACAAGTGTGGCAAGCCCAGTGTTCAGCTGTTGAGAACTTTTGAACAGTCGTTATCAAAGGATTTTATATGCATGCACAACATTCAGAGGAAATAACAAGGAGGATGGGTTCTCCGTGGGTCATCATCCCCGTCGGAATAAAGAGACGGCAGCAGAAGAGAAAAGAGACAGAATACTTGCTAGGCTAAGTGAAACAAACCGCCCTCCTTAGCATGTTTCTCTCCACATACAATCCATCAACAAGGTAGATAAACTGAAACTGCAGATTACAGCTAGCAAATGTGTTTGTGTTGTATTCTGCTGCTTACAGAAACCTGGCTGCATCCACTTAAACCCAATACGGCTACTAAGCTAGCGGGCTGCACAGTACGCCGTCATGTTAGGAGCAAAGACTCTGCAAGAACAGCAGAGTAATCTCAACAGCTGAATTCCAGGACTTTAGACAGTCACTGTTCCACTGGAACATCTAACTGCAGACCCATCTACCGGCCCCGAGAGTTCAGGGTCGTCATGGCTGGAAAATCCAACTCTCACATTTTCCCCGGAGTGGCTCACATGCTGCAGCGAGAGTGACAGCAAAGATGCCACGGAGCATCACATGTGGAGACTTTGATGTTTGCAAACACAGCAGAAAGTGGAGATTCTGATCAGACATGAGTGTTATCAAAACATGTCAAGCTGAGAGTTCATTTCTCCGAGAGCTGCTGGAAAGCCATTCTGTTGACCTCAGAGTGGGAAAACGCTTTAGCTGCGCAGTGCGTAGTTACTCTGGAGGACTTTACTGAGGCTCATTGGGTCATCAGAGCTGGAGAGCTGTCATTCACGTCCAGTTACAGCATAAACACACAGTGGCTCAGTAGCATCCTTGTGACAAAGTTGGTAAGATTTCCAGAATTTCTCCTCTTCTTCGGTTATTTTTATTACGTTGCAAGTTTAAATATTAAATATCTTACTTTGTTCATAATCTCATCACAAAAGATTAGGAAGTTAATATTTGGTAGATTGTTTCCTTGTGTTTTTAAGTAGAAAAGTGCTCCCCTTCTTTTTAGGGCCATTCACACTGGTGCTGTTCGGTCTGCTTTAAAGGAACCCTGGTCCACGTCCACAGACGGTACAGTTCGTTAGGAGCAATGTGAAATTGGGGGTTGTGCAACAAAAACGAATCTGATTAAAATCATTTTGCTGTAATATGCGCTCTTACTTTGTCACGTCTTCTGAAAGTGTTTGTCACATTGCAACAGGGAAGGAAAGTCGTAAAGAAAACTAGCTGCCATTGTTTTTACCTCTGACCGCGTGTTCCTGCTCAAGAGAGCCTCTAGTGTTCAAAGTCAGTATTGCAACCCGCACACGCAACATGTTACTGCGTGTCAATGTGTGTGAGCTTGTGTTCCTAACCGGCCAAATGTACGCTAGAAACGTGTGACAGTCATGATTAAGATGCTTCCTTCCTGGTCAGTGGTTGTTTTTGGGAATATCGCCTCCTAGTGGGGATTTGTTGGAACTGCGTGAAGGTGTCCAGTTGGTGCAAAATTTTTAGGCGTTCTTCTTCCAACCACATCCCAGACTCAGGAGGCTGATGCCAAGTGGATGTCCTGATCAGTGCAAGCCGAACTCAAACAGATGTGTGTTTTTGTTGAAGTTTCCATGAAAGTTCTGCAGCGATTATCTTCATTTGGAAAATTGGACGGTGTGTTAGTACAACAGTAAAAACATTGCGTCATGATTTGGGGACTGAGTGACACTAAAATGGTCACCAGCTGGTATTTATTTTATTTTAAACCTACAAATCATGGATGTGGTCGTCAAATGGGGAAAAAGAGATCAGTGTTCATGTGGCTCATCTCCTGAAGACGTGATAAATTCTGAAAGTTTACTTCTTTCTTACGTGTCATCATAAAGTGTTACTCAACACAATTCCTTTATACACACATGCATGTTTCTGTTTAAGTTTCATTTTCATGAATCCAACCACAGCAACTAACTGGGTTACTTTGAAAAACAAGGGACTAAGCTTTAATTAAAGGGCCTGTAAGCATGTGTGTGTGTGTTCGTGATTAATTATTGTAGCGTTTCTCGGCATCAGTTACCTTCAGATACACACAAAAGCACCCCTGCTCATATTCATCCATTGCACTAATGAGCGAGTTGAATCATCATGTTGTCACCCACACGGGTTGGAAATGAGCCAGTAGCAATAAAATGATGAGTGGGGAGCTTTCGTTAAGGTTATACAGTTGGACTACATTGTCAGAGCTGCTGGTCGCATCATTTCTGCCTGCGTGAACGCTCTTATTAACGGTAAGTATAATCTGTCTGGCTTGACGTGTAATTTCACTTACAGACACAAACTCGGCCATCAGTGCCAGCAAACATGGCTCGCATCCTCTCTGTCCACACATAATCTGTGGCAGCATTTATTAACGTGTCCTCTGTTGTTTAGCCTCTGACACGCAATCAGTCCTGACCTTTATGTGCAGAGCAGCACATACACATCCAGCGTTCTCTACACACATGCAGAAATATACTCCATCCAGCAGCTTGTGTAACACATAGCTGAGAAGGTATTGATGGCTATTAGATGTATTAAATAGGAGGTTTTTAAAATAGGGTCTAATGAGAAAACAATTAAAATAAGCCCAGGAACCTGGTTTAATGTCATGTTTGTATCTTCAGCCGCACGCAGTCATACATTATACCTACTTGCTGTCCTTGGGACCTCGCACGCCTGTTTTTAGCTTCACCGCTTCCCAAAGATTGGTTGTTCCTGCCTGCTTATGCTTCACCAGTCTGATTCCTTCACAGCCCTGCAGCTGGCCTGGCTCTCAACCTGCACACCCCTCTGCCCCTGCATGCCGTCATCCGTCAGTCAGTCCTGTCACGTGTTCAGTTCTTTATGATCATATGTGCTATTTAATTCCCTTTACTCCTTTTTTATTTTATTTTTATTGATCTTTTTTTATTCATTTCTAGAAAAGAAATGAGAGAAAACAGCAAACAAGAAGGAGTAACTGGGGATTAAACTAAACTCAGTCTACCTGAATCCCTATTTCTCAGGGGTCTACATAGTTCTTAAAAAAATGTCCATTTCCACAGACCTTAACCCCTGAACCGGTTTACTACCATTTCAGGTCATTAGTAGACAACAAAAATCCTCTCCCAAAAACATTACATAGTTTTCCACTTTTTATTTGCTTAAATTTTCAATCTTCAGGCCTAATTAAAAAGACCAAACATGCAATTATTCTAATTATTTTAACTCTTTAAATACCAATTTGGTTATATGACATCCCTGTTTTTATATAAAAAAATAAACACATAAAATAAGTTATTTTCCATATAATTCATGTTAGGATTTAGAGACTTTTTTAACATAAGTCTTTAAATTAGGATGTCTGACCAGTGGATCTCTGGTCGTCTCAGTGCGGCTGTTGGTGATCAGCTGATCGGCTTTTTTCTCTTGCTGCGTGTGTTTATGGTTCAGCTGAGAAGGAGGAAACTAGCGGTTTATGGGTCACACCGCCACATATTTAGGACCTTCTCTAACACAGTAGCTGCTGGTGGCAGACATGTTTATGCTTCAGCTATGCAGGGGAGAGTCTAGAAAAGTTTTGATGGGGGTCCAGGCAGGAGCACTGACCAGGAAAGGGGGGCACAAATGAGACCATTTTAGGTCTATATTTTATTAAATATTAAACAATTATTACAACTGAAGTAATCATGATGTAAAAAAAAAAAAAAAGTAGAGAAAAGCCTAAAAGCAAGCAGCCAATGATCTATTTTTATCAGCAGGTGTTTACTTTGGGTGATGCTGCTGTGGGACTGTTATCACCGCTGCACAAACACACTTCAACGATAAAAAGAAAATGTGCAATTTTCCCTAAGTCCACCTTCACGCCCCTGCTACTCTACATTCATCCAACCCACACAGCCAGGAACTGGGATGAAGGGCTTTCCTGCTTTCCCACACCTGGAGCAACATCCTCCAGCGGCAAGCCATCAGCAGGGGGCGACATCGCCCTGTCGGTTGGATGAGCCGTGTTGGTGAGGCACCGCCTCAGTGAACATCAGCTGATTTGTACACGTCACACACCATCTAGTGACACCTCTGATGAAGACGGAAGACCACCGTCGAAACATGTCAGGCGGGCTTACGATAAAACTGTCTGATAACAGAAGAACTTAATGAGCTATTTATCTCTCAGTTTGTTAGCAACATAATTCAAAAAGTTATGGATGGATTAAAAAAATCAGGAAATCTCTGCAATGGAAAAAAGGAACAACTGATTAGATTTTGGGAGTGATCTACATCACCACCTGGATCCAGGATTTCTTTTTCAATACTAGAACCACCAACATTCCAATACACCCTAGAACCCAGAGGGGTGATTTTCACACCCTGCTGATGAAGCATAAAATAATAAGAATAGATTAGATTTCTGTAGCACTTTACTCTGTATCCATTATTCATTCGCTCCTCACTCATGGTGATGCTAAGCTACGTGTAGCGACAGCTTCCCGGGGGCAGACTGACGAAAACGTGGCAGCTAATCTGCACCTACGGCCTCTCTGACCATCACCGTACATTCATCCACATTCATTCACCAGCGATGCCGACACTGGAGGCAAGGAGGGTGAAGTGTCTTGCCCAAGGCCACAACGACAGATGACTGGGGGGGGGGGACCCAAACCGCCAACCTTATCCCTCTAAAGCACAAACCTGTCCCAGGAATATCTGCAGCAATATTTTTCCAGAAGCTCTGTAAAGATTCAGAACTCTGAAACTACTGAATCTACATCCGTCCGTATGGTGGGCGTGGTTTCTATGCCTGCAGGGCGGAGACCTGCCTTTCCTATCGCTGGAGGGAGGGGGCTGTGAGGTTTTTCAAAATTTCTCAGTAGAATATTTTTTACTGAATTTATATCATCTAGGCTACATAAAGCAACTTTTTATCTTATCCTTCTTATTCATTTAAAATGCTTCACCCCAGTTTCTGGTTGTTGTGCTCCAACTTTCTGTTGATTAAAGATTAAAGATTCTTATTCTCACTGTTTTCTGTGTTGTTGCTCAGCAGAATCTGAAAAATGTTTTCATCACATCCAGTTCAGTTTGGATTCACATCTTCATCTGTTTTCATCTTCCTCTTCGCTTCACTCCTCGTCTCATCTGTGCTGAGCTGAATTTGTGGTGTCATTCATCATCAGATAATCTCTCTTTGATTTATTTGACCCATCTCGTCGCACAGCTCCCGTCAGGTTTGTGCTGTAAAAATCAGCTTTTTGTATTTAGTGGTTTAGTCACAGTCTGCAAACTCCCTCTACTTGTCCAATTAGTCATTTCTACATTTTGCAATTTTTTTTCCAACTTTTTCTTAAGGCAGGAAACATCCCAAATACGGGGTTTGTATATTTCAGTAGTACTTTTGGTCTCTGATGTCTGCTGTTAGACTCATTCCCTGCAGACTTTCACAAGGGCATTGCTAATAGAGAGGAGAGCTCCACTCATTTTCTTGCTCACTTTTCAGCCTAAAAACAAGAGAAAAGTCCTGCTCCCTGCGTTTTCTGCTATTCCGCCATTAGCCACCCTCTGACCTCAACCTCCCCTTCCAACTACCTCCCTGGAGCTTTCTCCTTAACCAAGCCAGCTTCCTCTTCCCATTCCTTTTCCCCAGAGACAGCAGATATGCTTCCGTTATCATGTCCTCATTTCTTTCTCCTTCTCCCCACCGTGGACATTAAAGGGGTGAAAGGGATTGTTGGGGCTGTTCTTGGCGAGCGTTTTGCGGTTCGTTCACACAGCAGATTTTCTCTGTAATTCCTCTCCATCTGGTTAGGGTTCTCCACTCATGCACATCAAAGGAAATTAAGTTTTGTCCGTCTGTTTATTTATGAACTGATTTCTGCAGCACTGATAAACACAGATAGTAAAGGGGGACACTTTAGGGCCAAAGGATGTTTCCCCAGCCTGACTGAGCACCAGAATACAAAGTTGAGTCTGTGCCGAGAGATCAGCCTGTACCAGGTCATCCCATTTAATGTCCTTCCAAGAGACTTTAATACATTACAAGTGCCAACTTTGCCCACTAAAATCATAAGGCTCACCAAGCACCCACTACTGTACTCTAACTACTCTCACGGGGCTGCTGTAGCCATTTTGGTGCCCTAACCACATCTGCTTTGTGGTGCCGCCCAAACAAAATTTCTGTATTTACCAGTGTAAATGTCTCTTAAGTCATTACAGACAAATATGTCCTCTTCGAAAAGACGGATATAAAACGGACTTTAATCATGTGACTTTAGAAAAACCTACTTTTAAAGCTTTTTCTGCATAAATTTCTTAGAAAAACTTCAGTCCTGCTCAAAATGACAAAACATGTCAATCTGAGATGACTATAATTATAATTATAATACAGAACAATTCTGACATTTACAGAGTGTCATTGAACATGTCAGAAGCTCAGAAATCACAAACATGTCAATCAAAGTGAACGCTGATGCTTCTCATTTAGGGCTCTGTTATTGGCTGGACATTAAGGGGAAGGCTCTGTTCAGGTTTTCTATATGTGTGTGTGGAAGGAGGACGGAGTTGGTACAGAGCTGCTGATAGGCTGTTTGAGCTTTTTTTATTTGATTATTTTTCTGCATGGTTACGTCCAACAGCAGACTGGACATTCCTGTTAATAAATCAGCAACACTGGATCACACACTGATGTTCAGAATGGTTGAATTTGTAACCCTGTGTGCCGTGAATATGGTTATGATTGATCATGAGCCTAATTGTTTGGTGTCCTACACACAGTGCATGGTGGGAGCGGCTACTCTGCTAACACACACATATGTGCCCTCACTGCATGTCACTGAAGAATGACTTGATGTATGCGCCCCGAAAGACACCTGCAATTACTCCACAGAGGCCAACTACAGGAGCTACCTGCAAATGTAAAGCAAGGTGTGTGTGGAAAAGGAGCTAATGGACTCAACCTGCTCAAGTGCACGCAACAGAAACACAGCACACACACTGCAAACCCACACCTACATGCAAGGACATGTATGTTTCCAGATATAGCTCTGATGTCACATTGCCATACGTCATATTGGACATTGTGAGCACCTGGCCTGCGGTTGGAGGCTTGTGGTCACACACCACACACACACACACACACGACCACTCTCTATGCAACCCATGCACACACACTCACGTGTACACAAGAGAAAACATTGATGCGATGCTTTGGAAGATGCATGAGCAGAGGGTCTCCTCTCCATCCTTTTACCTGCAGATACAGCCCCAAACCCCACTTAGGGAGGAGGGGAGGCAATGGAGAGGGTCGGGGTGGTTGAAGGGAATGCTGCCTACCTCAGCAGTACAACAAAACTAAGTGGGACAATGACACAAACCTTGGAAAGGAGAGGTAATGGTCTCATTTGTTATTGGAGATCAGAGAGGGAGGTGGAAGGAAATGAGCTCTGCACCGCTTTCTTACACCTGCCGTCATGTGTAGTGTGTATCTGCACATGTTCGTGTGTTGGGAAAGCTGAAACCATCAAATTTATCTTTCAATAATAACAGCTGCATCAGACTGAAAGCATTCCCACAGCTCACTGAACTGGAGGAGACAGATTATTCTGATCAAGATGTTTTCTTTCATATCATCACTGTTTCTGAGGAAACTGACAAGCTGCAGTGACCTGACAGGTGCAACGTGAGGAGAAATCAGTTTCAATGTGCAGGGAGGAATATTCAGAGCGTCCAGTTTGGATCACTCGGCACGCTTTGAATCCCATCATGTGTGCTGGAGATGCTGATCAGCTCACGCATGCAAGCTGCTCCTCATTTTTACGCCTTTTATTGTTGTTGCTTTTGTGACGTCAGAAAGAAAACTGCTGCAGAAACACACTTTCCTGCTTCTATGATCCTGATAGTTGTCAACAGATTCAGTTTGTGTGTTGAAGTTTATTCAAATAATTTTAAATTTTTATAAATCAATTTAATGTTAAAAGAGCTCAATTTCTTTAGCTGAGACTTTCCCATCAACAGGGATGAAATGCTGCCGTGTTTTACTTAACTGCTTTTATTTCTATATTTCACCTTTTTCATGAATTGATGCCCGACTTCATCATACAGAAATGTCACACAAGAAAACAGCAGATCCATGACGTAAACATACAGCAACGCATCGTGAGCTTGTTGTTTGGTTATTTTCATCGATAATTAGAAAATTAAAAGGAATGTTTTTAGACTTAGAAGGTTTCCCAACCAACAGCAGATACTTTCTGATCTACTTATGGTTATCCTTCGCACAGATAAAATGCTAACTGTGGAATCAGTTACTCCAAAAAAGCAAAGAGCAACAACATCCTTACTTTGATAAAGTTTTCATATGGTCACATGTCATCAACGAAATCTTGGAAATGTCTCGTCATGTTTTAGTCATCAGAGAGCCATTTTTAGCTCGTCACCGTCTCATTATCGTCATGAAAAAAAGGTTCTTCAATTAAATAAATTCATCATCGTTGATGAAAACTGAAGATCATGGAGCAGGAGGCGGAGATTGTTGAAACCTAGAAGTACCTGGGAGGGACCATGGACCACAGACTGGACTAGAAATCCAACACAGATGCTGTGTACAAGAAGGGGATGAGCAGGCTCTTCTTCCTGAGACAGCTCAGATGCTTCAATGTCTGCAGCAACATGTTGGAGATCTTTTATCAGCGTTGTCTCCAGTGTGCTTTTATTTGCTGCTGTGTGCTGGGAAGCAGCATCGGAGCAGCAACACCAGCAGCCTGAACATACTTAGAATAAAGTATAAAAATCTTTTACATGAAAATGTTAAAATATATCCAGTCCAGAACATGTACATGTTTGAGGACGTGAAAGACTGAGACTACCTGCTGTCAAAGCGTATGTGCAGGAATGGAGTCCTGAAGGCCTTGACCTTCAGCACTGAACACAGGAGCCCAGCTTCACAAATATTTGACTTAAATATATGTAACATAATGAAGAAAGCCATCCAAAAATAATTTTTCATTTGGGATGTCTGTCCCCAGGCCCTTTTCGCTTGTTGATGAAATCTAATTTAAGGATGTCTGGAGTTAATTGAGGACAAGATCCCCATTTAATCGATACCAGTTGTGGCTTCTGACACCATAAAGAAAATTGTACCATAAAACTCTGATGATACTTTGAGATAAATTCTAGGTAATGTAATTTTCTTTACACACTTAATTAAGCCAGAGAGTCTCCCCTTCAACAGGTTTAACCTCACAAAGTCCTTCCAAGTCATTTGTAAAAAGAAAATCCAATCACTACACTCATTAGTAGAGTTTATCAGCCATGCTGGAGGCTTCATGATATACAGAAGTGGAAACCAAAGGGGATGTTGTTCCCCTGACTTATTGTGATTAAGAGAGAATTTTTTCCCCTAAACACTTCATTCTAGAAAATTTAATGTGGAGTAAAAAACAAACAAACTGGGTTCTCCCTTGTAAACCTCACAGTTGTTCAGTCCACCTGAACTTGACAGGCTCATATGTTGCTTTCCTTCACGTTGGGGGTGGTGAAGCTGGAAATCTATATTACATGAATTTCAACTTACACCATGCGGAAAGTAACCCGTCAGCCTGCAGGTCCATTTTATTGCTTTGCTGTTTAGATGAAACAAGAGTTTTCAGTGGTCAGTGAATGCAGCATCAGATGCACAATGACTCATTAATTTGAGTCAGGTGTGCTGGAGCAGGGACACCTTGACAACCTGCAGGACTACGGCCCTCGTAGGACTGAATTGAATAGCTCTGCTATAGACAGTTAGTTGGTACATGTTTTCTCTCTGCTGCACCAGTAGGAACACACACATACATCCCTGTCTCCTGGCTGTCACTGCAGGAGCATCTGGATGCCATTTTCTTATGATACCACAACAATCTGCAGGATGCTGATGATAAGCCAACAAGCCAGGCACTGCTGTTGTGGTAACAACTGTCTGCCCACGTCTGCCAGAGAGAGGAGGAGCTCTCCTCTCTGATGCTGATTGTAACATCTCATTCTGGCCTTTTATAGGGAACACAAAGCTGAAACTGGGTCACCAAATGTCAGTCATGACATCTTTAAAAAAAAAAAAAAAAAACATCTGAACCATTTTACAGTTTGACAAATGTTTTGCAAACCCTGATGGTAGATCAAGGAGGAAACAAAACAATGATTCAGGAATATTTAGAGGGTATTTGCACAATGCAATTCACAGTTTGTCCACAGAAACATACAGTGGAATTTCACAGGAGCGTTAACCAGCGTACTAAGAAGGCTGAAATTTTGTGATGCTTTGCACAGTTTTTCTGTCACATCCTACAGAAACATTCTGTATTCACTTAAAAACAAAGCTGTGTTTTTCTGAATTAACATCAATTTTACAAAAAACGGAATTCTGTTTGTCTGAATATATGTGATCATTTTTACATGAAAAAAACGTTTTTTAAATTAATACTGTAAGCTATTTGACAACTACAGCTGTGTTTTTATAAGATGATGCTCTCTGCTTTTCTACAATATTATCAAGCTGCTTCTAAACAGAAGACGCTTCAGTTTCCTCCAGAGAAGCTCCATCATGTCCCGCTTGTTGAGTTTAAATCAGTTTGACTCTGTTTCAGGTTTGACTCATTGGCAGATCCTCTTGTGTCTAAGTTACGGAGATGATATCGTTATTAGTTTGTCACCTTTGCAAAGACACCTGAGGACTTTGCAGTGACTCACTCTAGATGTGCAGCAAACTATAGTAAATCCAACCATAATGTCAAGATTTTTAAAATACAGCTGACTTTTTATGAAGACTATGGGCTTGATGCTGGAGTGTGCGTTTGTAAACTTCCGTTCTGGCCCTAGCTAGCAAGATAACGAGTGTTTACAAGGTGCCTCCAAGAACTCCCGAAGATATCAGTTACTGATGTTCATCAGCTAGTTCCAAATGGGAGCTCTGACCCTAAAAAGGATACAAGATGTACATTTCCTCTGATATCTACAACTACAAAGGTATGTTATAACTTAATAGCACAGCACTGGACTAGCTAATGTAGCCATCTAGCGCTGTCCACTACACAGTGTTATA
>JBAFTB010000020.1:25575339-25588819 GCA_037177355.1 Melanotaenia trifasciata | reverse complement strand
TATATATATATCTGTGTATATGTGTATATATATATATATATATGTATATATGTATATGTATATATCTGTATATATGTATATGTATATATGTATATGTATATAGCCTTTCCATCTATTTCCTCATAGAGAAATCCAGAGGGTATTAATATGTAGGATTTATTTGTTTGCAGAGCAGAGAGGATTTAGTGTGAATGGGACTATTTGGTTACATTATTTACTGCTTTGTTGGCATCAAAAGCTAATAATAAATGGAACCAACGACGTATAAGTCATGTTCATGTGATTTTACACATTTGTAATGTTGGGAAATTTATGCACAATTATTATTTGCCCCACAATAATTTAACCAACAAAATCTATAATTGGGATATCCCTACCTGCATGTGCAATATCTGAATCAAGACCATCAATGCTCAAATTAGAGCAATTCAATATTCCATGTTAGTGTCAATAAGAGAAAGTGGATTCAATAAAAGGTATCTTTTTAAGTGAATTAATAGGCAAATCCCATCATCAGATCTCTTCGTCTTCATCGTGTTGCTTCTTCTTACTTTTACTGTGTTGCATCTAAATTGATGCAGCTAATGTGTTTAATGAATGTATGAAAGCTTTCAGATCTCTGTAGACTAAACTGATCTTTCAGTGATACAGGACAGATCGAAGCCACGTGATTAAAGCCATGGTACAGCTGAATCACATCTCCTCACAGACGACTGTGTTCTGTCCTCTCTGGGAACTGTCATCACAGTACTTCTGCGTACCTCTGCAGTCCTGCGGCGACATGAACTCCTTTGTTGTGTTTGTTTGTTTGTTGAAGGAACGAGGTAGAGGAGAAGGAAGACGATGGGGTCAGCTGGAGGACAGATGCAGGAATTCAGCTTTTCCTAACAGCTTATCCCAGATCACAGGGGCTTGAAAAAGCAAACGTCTGGGTGGGATGAGGAAAAGACTGAAACCAGTCTCTAATCAGCTGGAATAATCAGAGGAATTGAAGTGATTTGGATTTTCGTTTAAGCCTGCAGTCTTCTGTCTGTTGCTTAAGTCCAGTAATATTTCTGACGTCACTTTAATGTATGAACTTCCTCATAAACTCTTTGTGTGATGTGGCGTCAACACATTAAAATGATTATTTTATCAGCCTCGGGCACCGCCTACTAATTACAGTGAGGAAAAAAATTATATAATTTATATAATTACTCGGGCCCGACCGATTTATCGGCTGGCGCATTAAATCGGCTGATATTAGCTCTTTTCAAAATGGCAATATCGGCCGTTTTGCAGATTTTATGCTGATTTATTCTTACTTTCTCATAAAACAGTAAATGCTGTTAATTGCTGGAGTCTGCAGAGTGATGTCCTAACAGCGTTTGTCCACTAGATGGAGCTCTGACTCAATTCAATCCCACGTGCTTCACTGCATTGCTAAATTTAGCTAAATTAGCTTATGGCGCTACCCGTCTAGCAATAACATCGCCTTTGTTATTCCAACCTAGCATAGCATTAGCCAGTAACTGCAGAAATAACGTAAGTGTACAAAATATCTGAGCGTACAGAACGACTGTCCATCACTCCGTCAGCTGCAGGCTGAGGCGAATTTTAGGAGGTTTATTCACTGCAGCACAGAAAACTTTATTAATATTACAGTCTGTCTTCAGCCACCGTCATGATGTCATGTCTTAGTTTTACTTAATCACAAAATACTAACGTGACCGGCTGCAACAGCGACTCGCTGTCTTAGTTAGTGCCAGACCATTTGTGACCATTATAAAATACAACTCTATCAAAGATGACATCTTTTTGACATTTAAGAAAAGCATATCTGTTTTTTTTTTGGTTCATATAAGATATATGCCATGATATATTTTATGGCAAAGAAAATATTGGAGTAAAGAAAATGTAATTTAATGTTAAAGGGCATCAGAAGGCTGCATGAATAATTTTTTGCTAACTTCACTCATGTTGGTTATATAAGGCATACACCTTTTTTTTCTCCCTGTACTTTAACCTACTTCTAATCTGTATCAGCAAGAAGTACAAAACAGGATATATTAATTAATTAATCATTCGTTTATCTACTTTTTTTGTTGAGTAACCATGAGTTTGTTAAGTCTTTCTCCTGCGATGGTATACGGGCCACTGGCGCTGCCCATCTGTAAATAGACCCACATTGACCACATTAATGCGAGAAGTCGGAGGTCAAAGGTAGGCAGTTGTGAGGGGGAGGAGGTCAGGATTGGCTGTCTGATTTATTTGTTTTATCTCCCACCGTTTTTGGATTAAATAAGTTTTAAGCTTGTCAGTCAGACCAAGGTGCCCAATGGTGGCAGCTGTAGGATTTACAAGGTCACCTCCCTGAGAAGCATTAATCCTGGGTCTGATATGAGCGGCTGGAGCCACACTGACTGGGCAGTGGTTGATGAGCCTGGGGACTACACAAAGGTCAGGACCCCCCCCCAGAGAAGGGAGAGCACATAGGGGAAGGACTGGGCAACTTCTCATGCTCCGCTCCCATTGCCAAAACCGCTGCTGACTTACTGAAAATGACTACAGACTAATGAAGCTGTCCATCTACATCTAATTTCCCAGTTATTTAATGTTTTGTTGCATGTTTTAGAAAATTCTTCTGTTGTAAAGTTAAACATACTAAATAACAAAATATTGTGAAACAGTAAAATGTTCTGCCTGTAATTCACATTTTTGTTGGTGTAAGCGTAAAAGAACCAAAAATGAAGTTTTATTTATTATATATATTTTAAATTAATCGGCCAATTAATCTTAAACCTTTTCTGCCAAATATCAGAATCAGCCTCAAAAAATCCATGTCGGTCGGGTCCTAATGATTACATAAATCAATCCGTCTCAGGATGCTAACGAGTTCCTGAATGAATCTGAAGCTTGCATTGGAAACAAGTTAGGACATGCCAAATATTTAGTAAAAACTTGAAATGAATAACTGCAGAAAATCAAACGTATATTTAATGAAATATTGGCAGAAACAAACATGAATCTGAACTGTAAACAACGAGACCTTGCAGTGGAAAGGCTTTGAAAGGGGAGGTGTGGTCGGGAGAGTCAGAGCTGAGGTTATGATGTTTAGAAAGAAAATGACCAAAATGAATATTTGCTAATGATTCCTACTATTAATACGGTAAATATAATGGAAGTAGTAGCAATTAGATTAATCTTGAAAGTTAATTATGGTCAAAGCTAATTTATTTCTAACAGAAACTTGAACTTAATCTTTGTTAAAACGGCTGAAGCTGAGTTGTAGATGATGGAAACTTGAAGAGAAAACACTGGATTACTGTCAATCCCTCCTGCAAACCCTGTTGTAATAAATAATAAAACAAAGTGATTACTAAAGGGTTCCAGCACACTGGAGTGCTGGGAACACGGCGGCCCTGCGCTGCTCTGGGCTTGGACCCCTGGACTGGGACCAGCATGGAAATGCAGAGGCTTTATGTTGCTGTAAGCCTTTTGTCGGGCAAACAGTGGATATTACCGATGCTGGAAGTTATTGTGTGTTCATTTACATCAATATTGTCTGTAATATCATTATCAAGACATTTTAGAAATTTATCGGGATATATTTTTTAGAAATATCTCCCACCCCCATCAGAAAGTAGCAAACACATCGTTGGAGGTTTTCATCCCGATGCCCTATCTGCCCTCAGCAGCCTGGACGTTTTGTTACCTTACGCTTTTCATTTATGTCCCAGATTTACTTTTTACAAACCAGAGACACACAAAATTACACCTAAATCATGAGATTAGCTTCAGCCGTGTTTCTGACCCTGCCGATGGAGTGTTTCTCAGAGACCGATATTGTGTACCCCACCATGGCCCCTCTGTATCTCAGATATGGAGCATTTGTGACTTTGGGTTGCAACCTGTCTGTTTGCCTCAATGTCACCCTTGTGTATGCTGCTGGGAGAGGGTTGCCATCAGTGCAACCCTCCATGTCTCCGCTCCCTGTTTCACTCCTGCTTCATCTCCCTCCTGTTTATCCATTTCTTGGTTTTTCTTCTTCTTTACATTCCTCTCCTTTCTGCCACACACATCCTGCAAATCCTCTCTGAGTCCACTCTGTAATTCATCTTCCTCTTTGACCGCCCCACCTGTGTTCCTCCATCCTCTTCAGCAGCATGAAATCAGTTGGATGGGGTGGGGTGGGTTGCCTCTTCGGTTGAGCCTGGACTTCTTGAACAGGAGTTGAAGGGTGACAACAGGAGACGTCAGTGAGGGGAGGTGCTAGCTGGCGGAGACCCGGGACCTGAACCAGACAGACAGTAAAACGTCACCATAGCAAACCCAGACTCCCAGTCTATGATTACATTCTTGTGTGTGCGTGTTGTGTGACGACTGTGTGTAAGAGTGTGACTGGGGTTCACAGTGTTAGTAGCTCACAGCCAGCTGAGGCTGCAGTGGAGACAAAGGCTCTGAGCTCCACGTTCAGCTGAAGGTTAACTTTAGTGGGACGGGGAGATCTGCTTTTATGAGGAAACTCGGCAGGTGAGAGGAAACATCCATTTAAGTGTTTTTGAATGCTTGTTGTATGTGTGAGCCATTTCCGACGCAGTAGCATTGTGTCTCTGAATTTAGAGTAACGGGTTTTAATCAGTCTTCGATGAGCATGCTGAGCTCAGGGGGATGATATCAGCAGCATGCCTGGAGCTGCAGGCCTCAATGTGTCAGGTGTGATGATGGAGGATGTTTAAATAAAGCGACACTCTGAAAGGATTTGAAAACGTTGCATTCATGTCAATGCAGCAGAACCTTTTAGAAGGCTTTTTTTTTTTACTAAGGTGAAACATCAGGAGGATGTTCTGCTGTGTTGTGATGGATACTTCTAAACAGCTGCACTTTACAGCCATGAGATGAGGCTCTGCCTCTTCTTGATGAGGTCCCTCTCTACAGGAGGCGTCAGGAGGAGCAGAAGATATTGACGCACACTAGGAAGCAGCAAACTAATATGTAGCATACCAAAATGTGTAACTCGGCTAAAAGAATTAACTAAGCATTGGCATCCAAACCAAACCGCAAACAATTAAATGGGAATGTAACAAAAACATGAGAACAGCACTGTCCACTTCAGGGCTTCTGCTAATTTCTTTACTTCAAGCTTCTAAGGTGAAACTGGGGCTATCCCTGGATTCTCCTGACTGAACATTGATAGAGGTGTCCATCGTCAACATCACTTTTTTCCTTCTACTGTAGCACAGCTCCTCACCAGACTTTACTTTACTAACTCTTAGATGAACTGGGCTGTTATCCCCTTTTCTACACGGAGAGTAATTTGGTTTTGTTTTAGGAGAAGACAACCAGGTGAATTTACTCTGACAGAGTAACACCTTGTAGTAATCTCAAGTCTCAGCTTTCTTTTGAGACCAAATTTATATATACTGCCCTTGTAGATGTGAACATGTACTTCATTATTTTGGGTAAGTCATTTCAGACAGAAGGTAGACAAAGTAGTCCTTGTGAAAAGTGTGAACAGCAAAACAATGATTTTCAGCCCTTTGGGAAAGATAGAAGGTTTCTTCACAGTTTTTTGTGCATCGGATGTTGCTGAAAGTCTCTTTGGTTGGGACAAATTTATTCAAGATTCATAATCTGTGTCATTATGCAAGCATGGTGAAATTCTGTCTCTTGTCTTGGGCACACATTAATAAGAAAATGAAAATATAACAGGTACACATAAATAAGTAAAAATAAAGATATAAGAACACGTCTATATTCACAGAAAACTAGAGAATTCCCAGCAGACAGTAATATTTACAGGGTGGATAAAGTGCATCCTAGTGCAAGGATGGAGGTCTGTGTGAGTGTGGCTGTGGAGGGTTGGGCGTAAGTGTGCGAGTACTATGGGGGGGGTTGGGGGGTGGTTTTTGTAAGAGCTGAACTACAGAGCCATCTCTGTGGAGACGGCTTCTTCTTTGTGGTGCTTTTAATGTTCCTGTTCAGCTTTCCTGATGGAAGCGGTACAAAGTGGTGCGTTGCCCGGGTGGGTGGGGTCAGCTGCAGTACGTCTGGCCCTCTTCTGGGCTCGGGTGGTGTAGATGGAGTCCAGATTCGGTAGACGGCGGCCCACAATCCCCTGAGCTGTCCTCACCACCCGGGCTAAGCTCCTCTTGTCCTGTGCAGCTGCCGTACCGCCACACTGAGACACAGGATGCTCTCCATGGAGGCTCTGTAGAAGTTCACCAGCAGCTGAGAAGAAAGTCCCGTCGCTTCACCTTCCTGAGGAAGAAGAGCCGTTGTTGGGCTTCTTCACCAGGTGTGAAGTGTTCACAGTCCAAGAGAGATCAGAGGAAACGTGGATGTCCAGGAACTTTATGCTGTCCACACGCTCTGCTGCCTCTTTGTGGAGCGTGCTCACTCTTCTGGACCTCCTGGAATCTACTAGGACCTCTCTTGTCTTGTTGGTGTTAAGAACTAAATTGTTCTTGTGAGACTCTGGACCTCTTCTCTGTGGTGGGTCTCATCATTGTTGGATATGAGACCCACCACTGTGGTATTGTCTCCAAACTTCACAACCATGTTGGTGGGGTGGATGGCAGAGCAGTCCTGTGTGAAGAGGGCGGGGCTGAGCACACAACGCTGCGGCGTTCCAGTGTTGAGGATCAGTGTGAAGATGCTGACATCCCTATTCTCACCACCTGGGGCCTGTTGGTGAGGAAGTCCCTGATCCAGGTGCAGAGTGGTGCTAACAGAGCTGGTAGGTGTGTGTACTAAACATTAAAGGTGAGTTGTGCTGAGTGATGCACTGTGCTACCTCCAAGGATCAGAGGCGGACCGAGAGGGCCCCGTGCCCCGAGCAACCAGCTGCCACCACGGAGAACAGAACTGAGACAGCCCACCACAGGAACAGCAATGCATCCGGACAGGAGGAGGCAGAGGAAGGCCGCAGCTAAAGGTCGACCATGCGGGTTCTGGTTCTCTAACCAGTTTAAATGGTCTGCACTTCACTGCCAGATGTTCCAGGTCGGGAGAGCAGAAGGTTCCAATAATGCTCAGTTTTACACCACGAGTTGTGAACATGCAGCATTAAACCTCCGCTTGTAGTCCTACCCGAAGCTGCAGTTCGGTCGGCAAGGAACAGAGTGCTCCACTAGCTCCACCGCTGCGCCAGGAATATTGTTGTCCAGCCAGGTCTCGGTGAAGACTACCACACAGCACGTGATACTCGGATGAAATTTATCCATTTTGTTGGCGAGAGACCTGGTGTTGGCGAGGAGTCTGGGCAGAGCCGGTCTGTATGGGTTAGCACGCACCCATTGTCCTACTTTTGTTTACGTCGAATTCTCCGTCACCTGGGCAACAGAGCGAGGATGCTGAGGGACTCTGTGGCCTCTGTACCAGCAGGTCAGCCCTTCCGTACTGCATTAAGGTTTCCAGTACTAAAAATGTGGGTGAAAACTCGAACAAAAACATCAAAACAAATGTAAATAGCTGAGAGCCTGGAGCCATTGCCCATGCCGCCATCTTCTATCACACATTCTATTATTATGTTGGTAATGATTCATGTAAGTATGGACGAGCTGGTGATCATGCATCCAAAACTGAACAAATAAAATAATTTCTTCCCTTTAACACTTTTTCTCTTTCTGTTCCCTCTCTGTTACCCACTTTCTTACCCTTTCTTACACTTAAATTCTTAATGCTCTCATGCCCAAACACCACCTCCACCTGCATCCTCTCCTTCCTTGTTTCCCCTCCTTTTCCTGCCAGCCTCCATGGCAGGTTATTCTGATCCTCACACCAACTCTGCCCCAGTGATGGACTCTGGCCTGTTGGGATCTTTTCCAGGTATCTTCTGCTTTTATTTGAGTGGTGATGATAGTTTAATGTCATTCACCCTGAAACGAAGGGCTGCATACACTTTTGTTGTTGGATCAGTTTCTTAGCAACGCTTCCTGGTTTAGATGATAAACATAAATTAAAGACAAGGCGCCAACAGACAGACAAAAACTTTGGTTAGAACTTTATGATGTTACTTCATGGTTTCTTTTTGTTTTTCTACTCTAAGTTTGCTTGTATACTTATGCACTCAGGGCAGACTTTACGCCTTTGTCCAATCAAAACGCAGGGATTGTGAGGCCTTACTCATAAGAGCAGAGATTTATTAACTGTTATCTGTAAGTTTATTACTAAACTTTTCCATTCTTCCAACCTTTAAGAATATAACATAGCACACATATACTTGTGAAAAGGATTAACAACTCTTGACTTGAGGTGTAGATAAAAGAACACATGGTTAACATCCAACAGTGAAAGAGAAAGATTAATTAATTCATTAAATAAAAACTTTGATTGTTTTTCCACATGTTAAAGTGTTCTGTCATCCAGGGACCTAAAAAAAAAGCAAACTTAAATCAAAATATCTTTTAGTCCATGGTTGGGTTATTTCTTGATGCCCCTATTTGTGTTTTCTGAGGAATGCAACAACTTAACAAGGTCAATATGAGGAAATGACAACATTAAATACAGTTTTAAGCTCTCAGTGTTTGAACCAGTTTTTAGAGGAATACGTTCTTTCTTGACATGCTTGATAAAACCCAGTCTGGTCCTTGAGAATAGTTGTTTACATGTTATCTTCTTGACTGGGGTCTGAAAGGGTGACGGTAGACTCAGTCATTCACAGCCTTCAAAGAAGGAAAGAAAGACCCTAGGACAGGGGTGGCCAACGTCGGTCTTCAAGAACCACAATCCTGCAGGTTTTCCATGTATCCCTGCACCAACACACCTTACTAAAATTAAATGTATCCAACAGCCTATAAGGATCTGCACAGTGACTCATTATTTTCAGTCAGGTGTGTCGGTGCATAGAAAACTTCCAGGATTTTGGCACTCGAGGACCGACGTTGGCCACCCCTGCCCTAGGATTTCAAAGGTCTGTATTTTGAAAACCTCTGTGTATTGTAACGTAAAGTGCAACTTAACGTCTGAAATTAATCCTATTTGGAGGACAGAACCAAAGATGATAACTCTCAGAGTTCTTTGAATCTGATGGTACCAGCCAGAGGTGAGAGAGAGTCTTGATGAGCACTTAGACCATCTGTAGAGGGAAGGGAGGTTTTCGGGGTAAAGTTATAAATCCTAAGGTCTTCTGGTGTGGCTTAGGAGTTTTCACTACACTAAGATAAAAAGGACGTACAGATATTCTGTCCCATCCTGCACCTCATAGTCTGAACCTTATTCTTCTGCAAACTCTTTTCTCTCTCCGTTTTCTCCAACTCTGTGTGAAAGCGTGAAGTGAGAGTCTGAAGAAAAGTTGTAAAACTTAGTTCTTTGTCTGAGTTCGAAGGTGTGGTTACTGTGTAGCGTAGTCCGTCAGTCAAAAAGGAACAGATGAGACACATCAAGAACTTTGCTTTTCATTTTCTAATAACTTAAACCTCAGATGGATTTTCTTACAGATGAGAAACTTCTCCCCAAGTATGGGGGTGTTTTTCTATCTTTAATCAAGAGCGTAATTATTTACTTTGAGAGCAAGATTTCTGGTTTTCACGCTCAAATATCATCTTGCTCTCTCTCAAAACTCTGCTATCACACTCAGAAAGTCCTTCTGGCTTTCAAATATATTGTTATTCCTTTCAAAACTCTGCTCAGACTTGGTCTCTTTCCCTCACACTCAGACGCTTTCTCCAGACCATCCTTAGCTCTCTGCAGGTCTTATAACAGAGACTTTGTTTAACTAACATTCCAGATGGGAGCTAAAGAAGTGCCCTGATGGGACCGGGAAAATACCTTCTTTATCTGAGGTATAAAAAATAAAAAGGTCTCGTCTTGCCTTTAAATAATGTCCACTACATACATGCAGTTGATAAGCTTCATAAAAGTACTCAAGAAGCAGACCGTTCAAGTCATCAGGATTATGTTTAATCAACAGTTGATTATTTATTATTTATGATTTATGATTTGAACCTTATTCTTTCTGTTCTTTAAGGTTTTATAACATTGTTGATATAATTACTTGTTGTATTTTACTTTATTGTGTTTTGAAGGATTGATCAGTGGTTTAAACATTAACATCACTTAAGTCCTTTAACATCTTATAACACACAGATGTGTTTGCAAATGTTTATCCGATACTTTTAAACAAAAGAAATCAAAGATGCTAAGACTCAACATAATCGGGCATTTGGTCGGGAAGGGGCAAAATCGGGACAAAACGGCCCGATAATCCTCATGTGTGCCAGGCTTTAGGCAGGAAAAGCTGATGAAGAAAAGGAGCAGACTCCATCTCTGCACATGCTTCATCTCTGTTTCTATTATGTTCTTTTTCTTTTGTAACTAGTTAAACTTCGTTTAGTTTCGAGTTAAATCAAGCCTGCACGTTAAATGAAGCTACAGCAGAGTTTTTCCCCTTTTGGCTTTCAAAGCTGGACTTCTTGATCTTTTTCACTCCATGAGCAACACGGCAGATACCTTTTACTACACACCATCTGTTGACACATCAACCCAGCAGAGTCTTGGGACGAGACTTAATGTGAGGAAGAACCGCTGCAGACCTGAATCCCGCGGACCACCATGAGTGATGGACCTTCGGAAACTTTATCCAGAACTCAACCACCAGCAAGGCTTCCTCTGTTTGCTGTAGCCGTTCACCAGAAATGCTCGTAAATGGGTCGATTCGGTCCAAACGGAACCGGACGAGAAGCATGAAGCATGGTTGGTGTCTTATGGAAACAGTGTCGGTAAACTAATTTGTCCTTTTCAGGAGATGATTTAGACTGTTTTCATTTTGCTCCACATTTTACATTGCCTTAACAATTTCATTAGTTTCCCATTTACCTCTTATAAATATTCATTTGATATTATGCAGTGGTAGCCTGAATGTGAATAAATATTCACATTTATTTAACTTGTCCTTTTAGTATTTTCTTTCTCTTAATCATGTCTTGGTCCCTTCCAACGAGAATTTATGTAATAAGCGTCTTGAGACGGATTTGAATTCATTAATTTGAGTTCATTCATTTATTTAATAAATTAATCTTGGACTTTAATGGTTTTCCATGCTTGCATTAAGAGCAAAAGCTCGGTGGTGTGTCGAGGTTCCCAGATATTAATAGTAATAATAAAAGTGTTGAATATTAAAAGTAATATTTTATCTAAACTTCATGTTTAATGATGATAGACTGCAGTGAAAACTCTGAAGATCAGGTTCCTAATCTCTAGGAGTGGTTTATTTTGTTAAAAGTATATTAAAACATCTGTGAACCTGTTATGTAATCATATAAAAACACAGTATGTGATTATATAGAAATCCTTATAAAACAGGATGAATATGATGGCATCGTAACACATGAACTAAACATTGTACAAATCTTGATGGCTTGATAGCTGGTATCTTCGAATATATCTACATACACACATATGTTGCTCCTCCAAGAACATATATGTTGTGGACATTTTTTCATCTGGGAAAAAAAAAACAATTAACATAAATAAATCTTTAGCAGAGAAAGTCACTTCTCAGATTACAAACTTTCTTCTAAGGTCTCATCAAGAAAACACTTGTGATAAACAGCATATAAAACATTTTCCCAGTTTTAAACACATCTAGAATGTTAGTTAAGGTGAGTCTTTGTTATGAGATCTGCAGAAGAAAAAGAGATAATCTGATCTGTGTCAGTGCGGGAGAAAACCCATCGATGGGGAAGATGATCTGAGATGAGATCAGTTTGTTAATGAGAGGTTGATGTCAGCGTCAGGCCTACATCTGGAACAGGTAAATGTTAGTGTGGATTTCCTGATAGTTTATTACTCCAAAGACAGATTTGTGTCATTTAATATTCATATTATTTCATGTCACGCCTAAATTCTGAAGCTAAAGTCAGCTTGATGCTATGAGAGTTCTTACCTGGGATTAAGTTGAGCTGTTAGACATCAGCTCCTGTCCATCTCCCCCTCCTCGGGGATAAAGGTTTCGTTTGGTCTCTGTTCATCTGAGAATATGAGTTAATAAAACATTAAAAGCAAAGTTCTTGATGTGTCTCATCTGTTCCTTTTTGATCAAAAGAATGGTTTAACAATATTCTGAACTAAAGAGAGAAATCTTCACTTCATATTTTTCTGTGACGAAAAAAGTGTCATAAAATCCTGATTTGTTCAAATTTAGCTTTGTAATTGTGTCGTTTTCAGGAGTGACTCTGGTAACATTTCATACATTTTATGAAAGAAATTGATGATTTTAGGGAGCCTGAGTTGCAGACATGTTGGAAGCAGCACTTGAAGGCATCCTGTCTGAAGCCCAGATCCATCTTTTCTATGCAGTAAAAGAGCAGAAGCCACACAGTTTGTTTAGGTTTACATTTTGTACCTGCATGCAAATAGCTGTACTTGTATCCACCTGGTTTGCAAACAGTTACACAAACATACAGTATATAAGGTGTCAGCATGAGTAATGAAACCAAATCATCTGACAACATGCGGAGCTTGCTGTTAATTAGCTTTCCTCCTATTTAAAATATCATTTCAGTCCTCTGGCTGTGAAATCTGTGATGGAAGGTTTGAGATGAGGCATCTCTTGTTAGTTGAAGCTGTCACTGCTCGTTATCTACTGCTGGTACTCCGCACACCAACACACACCTGCAGTGTGAGCTACAAGCTGGGCTCAGACCAGCTTCAGTACTGCCTGAACCAGACCTGTCTAGGCCTGATAGAACTCCTTCTTTAGCTTGACGGCATCTCTCACTCCTAGGTCCAACAACGAGTTCAGGGATTTCCTTATGGCCCCAGTACCAGTTGGCAGCCTCAAGAATAGAGGCATGGAACACAGCCCACTCAGACTCGGTATTCCCCTACCTTACCTGGGACATGGTTAAAGCTCTTCCAGATATGGGAGTTGAAACTCTGACAGGGGACTCCTCCAGACGTCCCCAGCAGATCCGCACAGCACACCCTATTACGCCCCCTAATATCATGGTCGGGAAACACTGGCTTTTATAAAGTTTAGGTCCCTGGTTCAGAATAAAAACTTTGTTAAAAGTGAAAAATCACAATAAAGTTAAATTCAGCAGAGTTTACTCAAATCTTACTGGTGTCTTTTTATGCTGATGATGTTGAATTCACCATTTACAGTGTTTTAGAGGAGATTTCAAAACATAGAGTATTGGGATTAGGCAAAAAAAAGAGAAAATAAATAGCCCTAGTTCAGAATATTAAAATATAATTCAGTTTCATTAAACACCTTCTTTTAAAGGATATTTCATACACCCAGACACAGTCCAAAAAATGATCACTTGAAATTAGTCCAAAGTTAAACTTTGCAAGATCAGTTAAAGTCTACAGTTCTCAAAAATAAAATAGTCACCTGGGGTTGTGTGGACGAGTGACAGTGAAGGTGTTACTGAAACTGGCCTACCGCGATGTAGGTCACAAATAACTCTAATTACAGAAGATTAGATTAGATGAACTTTATTGATCCCACGGACGGGGAAATTCACGTGTTACAGCAGCAAGCAGAGAAAGTGAA
>JBAFTB010000020.1:25554388-25569682 GCA_037177355.1 Melanotaenia trifasciata | reverse complement strand
TGCAGGACACGCCGTCCATGCTTTCCACAAACTAGTTCACATCTTCATCCAGGTTTCCACTTTGCCTCAGACCATTTAAAATGAGCTTTGGTCCAGAGAAGACGGCGCCATTACTGTTCACATATACAGTAGTATGGTTTCTTAAAGCATGTAAAGGCCTTTACACACCTGCTCTGAACATTTCGTCCGACTAATTCGCACAGCAATGTTTTTTTTATCGATCAATGAGAAGTCAATGGGAACGTTCACATCAGTGACGAAATTCCATTTAGCAATTTCGCGAGTTTTATTGTTTTGAACTGATTTTTCTTAATAGTCACATCCGATAGATACAAAATCTACCGATCAGAGGCGGCATATAGACAACGTAACCTGAGCTGGTGTTGCGAGCTATGCAAGTGTCACTTTTCGCTGCCACTTCATTCAACCTTTGCTAGCTATTTCCCTCTTGATATACTTAACACTTCATCAAATTCAAGCATCAATATAAAGTTAAGAATTGATAAACCATGGGAACGTTCCTATTTTCTTCCTCATCTCATAACATTGAACTATGGTCTTGTCTAAATTGAGACTACCTGGAAAATAACCACATTTGATTTAGCTTTGGCTGCACCTTGCTGTCCATCTTTGAATGTCTTGAAGGCCAATGAGATCTAGCCTACATTTGTCAATATTAACAATTTAGCTTTTGAGTTCGTCAACTGGTGTGTTGAATCTGCAGATGCTGTATTTCCTTGCAGGTTTCTTACAGGTATGAAAGACACTCTATAAGGTCACCTTCAGCCAGCTCTACAACATCTGGGTTCTGGTCCCTGTCTGCCGGCTGCAAGAAGTTTGACAACGTGCATGTTGCCTTGATGATGCTGTCAGCTGTATCTGGGCAGACTTGCATCCTCCTGCAGTGCACATGCCAGTGTTGGGTCAGAATGTCAAACACAAATGCTATTCAGTGGGCTCTGGAGAGCCTATAATTAAAAACGCGCTTTACCTCTGGGAGGTGACGGGCAGGAAAGGGTCGGACGAGGTAAGGCTTCATGGGGAAAGCCTCATCAGCAACAACTATATAAGGCACAGGCCCCAACTCTGGTGCAGCAGGCATAGAGGTGGTATGCCAAGCATACCTGCTTCCATGGCTTTCCCTAAAATGGAGTAGGCAAAAATGCCTCCGTCACTGTTGCTGCCATAACCCCCAATGTCCACAGCCAAAAATCTGCAATCTGCATCAGCCAGAGCCAGCAACACAATTGAGAAAGTGCCCTTATAATTAAAATACTGAGAGCCTGAGTTGGAAGGTGCCTGGATGACAACATGTTTGCCATCCAGCGCACCTACACAATGGGGGAAGTTCCACCTCAAACCTTTTTGTGCTCTTTGCCCAAAGATCAGGATCAAGAGGAGGCATGTATGGATCTTTTTGGTCCTCCCAAATTGTATTGCAAGTTTCCCCCACAATGTTTGCCACCGTTGAGACTCAGAGGTGAAAACTTGCTACAATTGTGGTGTAACTGTCACCAGTACTCAACAATCGTCAGTGATTCTGTAAAAAATTGTAAAAATTGTGGTAGCACTTAGAGGGCACCTGCAAACAAGTGTTTTGCAAGTATTACAACAATTAAACTTCCCAAGCTCCCCTCTCTTCTCTAGGATAGGATGTACTTAGTGCCCTCTTTTTTCTTTTCTTTAGCCAGTATCAGCACAATATCATCATCACTTGATGTGGAATCCGTGTTTGTTTTTCCTACTTTCCAAATTTGTTTTAGAATCTTCATAATTTATTCGCAATTTCGTACCACACTCGGTGTACATAGACAAAAACTTTGATATTTCGCCTCAGAATTATTCTCAATATCGTGTCGTTTATTCGCAGCGGACCCGTGTGTATTGGCCTTAAATCTATGTGGGCTTCCGGCTTTGTGAAGAACAACGGATAGAAAAGACGGTATAGGGTCATTTTAAGTACTTTTCTCTTTACAACAGCACACAGGAAATCATGAACGTCCACTTATATGTATAATTTTACATGTCATTATTCTTTGTATAATGACAATAAAGGCTTTCTATTCTATTCAATTCTAAATGTACGACTTCTCATCGGAGACACAACAAATAAAAACTAATCCGTTAAAAACTACATTGTGGATATTTCGGGAATGTCTTAAATAAAAAAGCGCAATGTCCCTCTCTGTGAAAATGTTGATGCACATGAGTCCTGCTAAGGTCTTTATTCTTGCTTTACTACGTGGAAAGGCGAATAAAAAGGTCTATTATTTGATCAACTGTTGTACCTCAGTTTCTTCCTGAAATCCGCCTTGTAATCCTGCCCTCTGTTGGGATAAGCATAATCCTGTTTTTAAACAACCCAAACAGAGAATTTTATCTGGATAACAACCAGGATTAGATTACGTGATCCAAGCCGATTTCGGAATCCGGCTTTCTCTTTTAAACAACAGATTTTCAAGCGTTGATCCTATCCCTAAGAACACAAAGGTTATAATTTCATCAAGAGCGTTTAATAATTTAGAGAAAAAAAGTTTAGCTTTATTTGATAAAATAGGGGTTCCTGACAAAGACAAAAAAACAACCTCAGTGCAATAGACAAATTTAAGTGGTTCTTTTACTCATTTAAACCCTAACAACGTGTCAGTGCTGACCCTAACGCAAGAGGAAGGTTAAACATTGTGTAAATCCAGATGATTTTAGCCGTCTGTGTTTCCTACATCTATATAATTATTAGAAATTATACATGCTGTTTGGATATTATTTCATATAAGAAAAACACATTAACATAAACGTTATTAACATCAAAGATGTCTTTTCTTATATCTATCTTAGCAGAAGAATGCAATGGAAGTTTAGGGAGGAATTTTTCAATCTCATCTTTATTGATCTGAAAACTTCATGACTCATAAAAAAAGGTTTGATTCAAGAGACTAACATTAGCTCACATTCATAAGAATATAAAACAACTTTTTCAGCCTTTTAGAAAACATCTGAAATGTTAATTGAGACCGGTTTCTGTAAGAAAACAGAATGCAGAGAGAAGGATAATTTTGTTAACAGGGTTTGGAGGGGGTCTGATAGTCTCCGCCTGTTAGAAACTCCCACCGTATTTCAAAGGTGTTTGGTGATTCCTTAGGTGAATTTGGTTTGACTTGATCTGATAAAATTCCAAAGCATGGCTTTTTAGGTGCATCTCTTCTTTCTGGGCCCTTTTCCCACCAGAATTTGCTACACTGCTGTGTCATCCACTTCATCTCCCCAAACTTTTTTAAAAGAAGTAAATATTAAGTCATTTGGAATTCCGTAAAAAAATGTATTTTTTTAAGCATCCGTGTCATTGCAGTGTTACACGCTTATCTGCTGTGCTGCCTCTCTGTGATATGCTCTGAAATTTCTCTGTTGTCTTTAGATAGACATAGGGAACCCATTCATATGCACAAATCCACCCTCTTCCCCATCTTGAAACTCTTCCCTCTTCACCCACAACAAGGTACTTTAGGCGACACCTGGACAGAGCAAACCGGCTGCCTTTCAGCAGACCCTCCTTTTACTCCAAGTATCTCCATGATGTTCTCAAAACAAGCCAGCCAACTTGCAGCCAGCCCCGAGGACACCCCTGACAGCTGGCCTGGCCGTGAGAGCACAGCATATGCTGGCGGCGATGAAAGGGACACGGATGGATCAGACCGAAAGCAGAAGAGGAAGAAGAAAAGGCGACAAAAAGATGAAGGATCTTATGAACACCCCGAAGGTCAAGCCCAGCTAGAGGTGCAGGCACAGGGAGAAAATACCCCCCCGGCAGAGGGTTTCTATCACAGGATCGGCCCGCGGAGGGATAGAGGAGACGGTGGCTGGGAGGAGCAGCTTGGAAAGAGCGGAGGCCGGGGGAAGAGGAGTAAAAACAGGAAAAAGATTCCTGAAGAGTGGGCAGTGATGGCAGAACCGTTTGTTCCCTCATCTGTAGCGACCTCTCAGATGATGGAGGAAGCAGTGATGGATCTGGAGAGTTCGGCTCAGACCAGCCTGGAAGCCTCTTTAACAGGCAGCCAAAGCCCCTGGGAAAAGGAGGTGGAGTCAGAAAGAGGCTTGTCCCACGATGTGTTCAGTCCACTTGTCTTGAACAGTGATCTGAAAGCTACAGCAGCTCCATTCACTATGCCGCCAGCGGTCGACTCCTTCCCACAACCTCCACCCTCAGGAGATCAGTTTGACCTTTTGCTGGACACGAGTCTAGGTCACAGCAACCAGGCCTGTCCACCTTTCTCTCCAGAGAAAGCAGCATCAGGAGTCACGGTGGACAGCAGGATGTTTGACAACCCCAGCTCCTTCCAAGAATCTTATACCAGAGGCAATCCTGAAGGAGACACGTCAGCTTTCAGCCCTGCTTCCCAGTCAAGCTACTCCCCAAAAGGTGAGGTGTTGGCTTCAGCTCCACCTCTGTCCCCTTCTGATGCTTCGTGGCTCCTCAACGACACCCATATGAGCAGCAATAGCGAGCAGCTTGACTTTGGGGACACGACCAGTTCAGCTGATCTATTACCCTTAGGCCTGTCCTTCGATACCCCGAGCCCAGCACCTCTCCGTTCCCCCAAAACAACAGCCCAAGAATTCCAACCCAAGGAGCACAAAGATGCCAAATCAACCCAAAATCAATCCAAGATGTCGCTGTCTTCATCATCTTCATCATCTGTAAAGAGCCCAACCTACCCAGAAGCTACGAAGCTCTCTCTCCAGGCATCTCCTATCGCCACCCCCTCCTCCCCACCATCACTCACCCCCCTCGGAGTTCCGGGATCTGGTCTTAATCCTGCAGCTAAGCCTTTTTTTCCCAGCTTTGCTGATCCCCTGGAAGAACCAGCTGTGATCCATCAAGTCGTCCCCGACACGGAAGGTTGGTTGTAGTCAGCCCTGACCACTGTAGATAGAGATGAATGGTTGCCATGCATGATGCCTTCATCCAGAATTCAGTAGATGCAGTATTGATTGCTTGTGTGTCTTACTCATCACAATTTAGATTAAATTAGAGTCACTGTCCTGTTCCCTGAATGGGTCTAAAATCTTGGCTGATACTACTTCCCTTGTCGGATTTGGATTTGTGACTAACATGGACTCCATTGTTGATCAACTGGGCTTTGGACTGGCTTGAACCTAATCTGTGATTGTGTGGATGCTCTTCTAATAAACACTGTTGCTGTTGTCAGGTGTTCTACCACTAACCAATCACAGTCACCCTCCTTAGTGATACCTGTAGACATCTTCAGCAAATCCAATAAGCTTTCCTGTTTTCTCCTCTGTCCAGATGTTTAATTGATGCATCCAGGGGTGTGGTTACTGTCTGTCTCCTCTCTACAGTCTCAAATTAACCCCAGTTTTTTTCACTGCTGCAGCTGCCTGTTTCTTTGTCTATTACAACAATATGTTTCTGAAAGATGTAACTTGTAAGTAGATCTTTAAAAAATGTAATTTAATTGGTATTTGTTTTATTTTCTATGTCCCGCTGTTGCCTGGGCTGTTTCCTTACCAGGTGAGTCCTATTTTTATTCATCCCATGGTTTTGTAGGTTTTAGATGATGTTTTTAAAGGTTGAAAGACAAACCATTTTATTTATTTTATTTATTTCATGTTGTGAAGAAAACTGTTAGAGTAACGTTAGTGTATTGTGAATGTGTCGGTCAGTTTGGGATCACGTGTTGCCGGATATCTGAATCTTCTCAAATTTGTGTGGTTTTTAAAAACCATAACCAGTGGATCAAGTTGATGAGAGGCTGATCGAATTATTTCTTCGTTATTTTCCACAAGCTAATCAAGACACTGAACCAGACAAGACGCTATTGTTGTTTTAAAACAGAAAATTCCGACCTGGTGAGTTTACCAGCCGATACCACCCCTGCTGCCACCTTTAGGGTAGGAGGAGAAACTGCTACACAAAAACTATGTGCACCCCCTACGCTGCCCATGGTTCTTGATATCCCTGTTCTGTGTAAAATGGACAAACCGTGTGCCTGGGGTGTTCGCAGCTTCACCGTATGTTTAATTACGAATAACACTGTTGCTCGGTTTTCTGCTTCATTTAGTGAATATTCTGTAGAGACACAGTTGGCTCTGTTGTGATACAGATGTTGACGCACTCTGTTCTAATTTTATCTGTCAGACTTCATTAGATTGTGTTGGTCGACTAAACGAAGAGTTATTAAACCCAACGGTGAACTTTGGCTTAATGAGGTAACTTGTGAGGCAAGGCGCCTCTAGCTGAAAACTAAAACATGGCACATTTATAATAAAACTGTGAAAGATGCTAGAACAAGGCATTTCTCTAAAATCATATCATCCAGCTGTCACTATCGTCGTGTCTTGTTTAAAACTATTAACCACGTTCTTAATGCCTCTTAAACTTCTTCCAGAGGCCTCAGCTGAGGTTTGTGAGAAGTTTTCACAATTTTTTGTTAATAAAATAGAGAGCTTACTGTGGAGCACCATCTACTCCTGTGTGGTCTGGAGAACTGGGTGGGAATTCAGGGTTGTGCATTGCAGTGGCTTAAATCATACCTGACGGACCAAACTTTTCGTGTCCGTATCGGGAGTCTTCCGCAGTGCCTCGTACCTGTGAAGTGCCCCAAGGTTCTATTCTCGGGCCTCTCCTCTTCTCCCTCCACCTTCTCCCACTTGGGTCCATTCTTTGTAAACATGGCATTGCGTTTCATTTTTATGCTGATGACAGCCAGATATACATGCTACTGAAGCAAAGTAATGCTTACTGCATAAAACCACTTCTATGTATTGAAGAAAATTAAAGCCTGGATGTCTTTGAATTTTCCATTTTAACATAAAAAACCCAAGGTGTTGCTTGGCCCGAAGGATGTTTCCTCAGCTCGTATAGACCTTGGATACTTGGGTCAGTATCTCAAGCCCACAGTGACCAACCTTGGCATGAAATTGGACTGTGCTTTAAAGTTTGATGCACAGATTAACGTTCTTGTGAAATCCAGCTTTTTCCAGCTTAGACAGTTGTCTAAAGCTAAGCCATTTGTTTGTCATTATGAATTTGAGATTTTAATTTATGCTTTTATTACAAATCGACTAGATTACTGCAACGCACTTTGTTGGTCTTAGTCAACTATGGCCTGACTAAAACTCATTCAGAACGCTGCAGCTCGCCTTTTAACTGGCACCAAAAGACAGGAGCACTTCACACCGGTTTTAATCTCTTTATACTGGCTACCGGTTTCGTTCCGTATTGATTTTAAAATTCTTTTATTTGTTTTTATACAATGGTTTGGATGAATATTCGATTCTGATTGACTGGAGGGTGTCCATTAAAAAGTGATAATGAACACCAATGAAAGAAGTTCCGGTCAAATAGACTTATTGTTGTAAATTATTGCGCTGACTAAACGGTAGTTGGTAACCATAGCGACAGAAACTCAGACGCCGGGCTGCAGACGTGTCAGATCATGTCTGTGACGGGGCGTCGCTGTGAAAGCAGCTTGCAGGCTCATTAGGCTCTCGTGGACTGACGGGTCCACGAGAGACGAGAATGGAATAATATTTTGTCGTACCACAACGTCCCAACCAGCAGCGGTCAGGATCCACAAACGTTAAATCTCCGTCCTTCAAACGCCACCATGGACATGCCAGTGTCATGATCAACGGCAATGTTGCATTAATTTTAAATAGTTTGTCGCCTGTTTTTCTGTCTTGATTACCTTACTTACATACTTGATACAGAGTAAATGGTGGATTACATTATAAAAACGATTTAGGACAGACTTACTTGCTTGATACACATTTAATGATCAGAGTTAATGGTGGATAATATTTCTTGTAATAAAAATGATGTAGGAAACTATCTGTGGACTTTGACTGTAAAAAACTTACGATTTTAATGATTAAAAACAACATTAACACAATAATTTATTTTCTATTTTTTTCTTTCGTAAGTGACATGGTATAAGTGGGAGGAGTTTGCAGAGGCAACTCTCCTCCGCTTCACGGTTCACGTCTCTGCGTCGTCCATTAATTTATGACAATGGACACCTCGTCCGGCCTTACTTAAATGTCAACATGGCCTTGCCCCACAGTATCTGTCCAACTTGCTCCAGTCTTTCATCCCTGCACGTTTTCTCAGGTCAGCAGATCATTCGTTGTTAGTTGTCCCTGAATCTAGGCTGAAATCCAGAGGGGACCGCTCCTTTTCAGTTGTTGGCCCCAAACTCTGGAGCACACTGCACCTCAGACAGGCCGGGTCTCTATCTGTGTTTAAATCTTTTAAATATTTTTTCATTGGCTTTTAACACGGCTTGAGTTGTTGACTTTTTCATGATTTTACTTTATTTTATCCTGTTGTTTTATTGTGTGTTACAGTTATTAGTCATTTTATTGCTTTTATAGTATATTTACTTTTTATTGTTCAGTATGACATCTGTAACAGTTGTTAAGCCTGAGGCTGTGTACAGCACTTTGGTCAACTGTGTTTAAAAGTGCTCTACATATAACGTTTGATTGGACTGGATTTTCATATTTGGTTTTTCAGTACTCTCTTAATGCGATCACATACAAAGATGTATGAGATAGATGCACAAATATCCGAAAAGCAAAGCAGTGCTAAGTGCAGCTGGCTCTGCTTTTTCTGTAATGAGACCCTGTGTCAATGTATTAGGGTCTCTGTCACCAAAAGTGTTATTTAAGTCTTCAAAGGATAAGGGGTCAGGTGGTGCACAGAGACGGGAGGCTTACAGAAGGGAGGATTAAAGTACATAAACTTAGAACAGAACCGAGAGAAAGATGAAAAAACTTTGGATAAAAATGGAACATTATCATATTTTATGACCTCTCAGCAAAGACTGGTTCAGCTTCATAAGATTTTTCGACCTAGTTTTCTGTCTACTTTGTCACTTACTTAGTGGTTGTTGATAAGATGAATGTGTCCTTCATGGACCACATTTACAGCCAGGTGTATGTAATGCAATAAACTGACTTTCTTTCACCAGATTTTAATTATTCCATGCTGTCAGCTTTCAAGCCCATTTTCACCAAAGCTGGGTTGTTCTGTAAAATGTACATTTAAAACAGAAGGCAATAATATTAAAATCTCATACACTCATATTTGATTTGCAGTAAACACAAACAACATATCAGATGTTGAAACCGAGACATTTTACAATTTCATGGCAGCAAAATGGCAGCAAAACTAAAAAGTTGGATCAGGAGCAACAAAAGGCTGGAAAAAGTTATTGACCCATATCAGAAACAACTGGAGGAGCATTTCAGAGAGGCTGTATGCAATTAAAGCTTTCATTCTTTCCTCAAATTTACAAGAAAGCTGTCACAACAAGCTAGCGTAAAACACATCGTTTGTTACCTAAACTGCTTAATGTCCTCTTTAAAGCAGATCAGTCTTGGCTGAAATGGTAATCTATGGCGAAATGTCATAGTAAGATCAGCCAGGCTTTATGAATCGCCAATCACAATTGGTTAAATACAATGCTAACGTTAGCTTAGCCTTAGATAACGTGTTCTTGAGCTCTGCCTTGTCCGCTCAGTGCCCCTACCTGGTGGTGAGCAGATTTTATGTGAAGGGCCCTTTAGCACTGTCAAAAATGCACTAAAAAGCAAAACTGTAGGTAACAAGTACAGTAAATAAAAATGACTTACTTTAAGGTGTTTCTTCAGATTAGAGGTTGAGTCTTTTGATGCAGCTAGCAGGCAGATACAGATTACACTGCACCGTCAGTTTCGCTCACCCTGGTCCTTTTTTTTAATGTAAAAAAATTGCTTGAATTTCCAAGATGTAAATGCGTTTTTTCCATCACCGTGGTTGTAATTCCAGCCCCTTCAGCTCCTTGTCTGAATCCATACCTCACCACGCGTGTGAATGCTGTTGTGACGCTAGGTTACTAAGTAGCTAGGGAGCATGCTCGCGAGTGTTTAGGCACCGTGTTTTGCTGGAAATTATGGGATAGCCTGCGCAGCACTAGGTGATTGCCCCAAATAAGGTTTTTACTTTTTGGGGGAAATGTGGAAAACACACAAGTATTGTAATGGTATTACAAAAGTAACTGTATTCTAAATACCCAGATTTAAAATAGTAACTTTAATGGAATACTGTTACTCATAATAATATAATAATAATTCTAAATACGTAATGACGGTACATGTATTTCGTTACTCCCCAACACTGTGTATATATATATATATATATATATATATATTTGTGTGTGTGTGTGTGTGTGTGTGTGTGTGTGTGTGTGTGTGTTATATGTACTTTATCTTCTGCTGCGAATAAAATATGGGTTGATGAGATTTAGAAATCATTGCATTCTGTTTTTATTTACATTTTAGTTTGTCCCAACTTTTTTTTATAGTTAGTTTTAAGTCACTAAATGTTACTTTATAAGAAGATTTTAGAGAGGGTTTTTATTATATCAGCAGGGAGTCATATTTCTAAACTTTGTTTTTCAGCTCCACTTATGCTCTGAATTCTTCTGGTTTTCTTAAGCACCCCTTGTACAGACTTGTAACTGTAATACAAAAAGAGAATCCAGAGGGACAGTCAGTCAGAACCAGCATTGTTCCATTTTCTCAGACAGAGCTGAAACTAGGTGCCAGTTTGTATAAAGTCCCCGTCTCCTTGCACAGGAGCTATTCGAGGACAAACACAAATCCTCAAAAGGCAGTCAGGCAGGGAGCTACTTATCAGCAGTCTATTTTACCTCGTAGTGTTTTTCTCTGTTATTTGAGCTCAGGCTGTTAAACAGCAGCATTTTTACAGTGTGGTACCATCCCTGAGTTAGAGTGAGCTAATGACTTTTGACGGCTTTAGGGGTCGTGTCAGGATTTTGCCTTCTCTGCGCCATTTTAAGAGACAGCAGCTTACTCTTGGACAAAAGCATTAGTCAGTCTGGGATGTTTTTTTTAGAAGATTTACCAAAATGCCCCAAGAACAGAATTTTGGTTCATACCAAGATGGCGCCGGGCCAGCTGTGTGGGCTGTATATTCGATTTAATACTTGATAGTGACATTAATACTGACATTTGACACTAACAGAAGTTGTATCAGCTGTTGGTGAAAGTATTTGGTAAATTAGTTTTTCTCTGGCACACATACTGATGCACAAACATATGACATGATATGTATGAAGGAATCGTATTGATTGTCAGTCAACGTGTTGATGATCTAATACTGACCATGACTTAAACGTGTCTCTTTCCATGGTGCTGACACTCCATTTAAGCAGCGTCTCTCATGCAGTCTGTCTTTACTCCTATTACAGTAGGTTACACTGTGAACTTGCCCTAAAAAGTAAACACATATTTTATTTTATTTTATTTTTTCAGTACTGACTAACATGGATCTATTTACACTCACCAGTCACTTATTAGGTGTACATAATATTGGGTTGGACTCCTTTCTTTCTTCAGAACTGCTGGTTGGGCGTGTTGTGTGTTCAGAGATGTTATTCTGCATGCCTTGGTTGGAACCAGTGCTTATCTGGCTTCCTGTTGCCTTTCTGCCATCTCCAACCATTCTGCTCAGGAAACCCTAGAGATGGTTGTGTGTGAAAATCCCAGTAGATTAGCAGTTTCTGAAATACTCTGACCACATTCAAAGCACCCCTATGATGACGACAAATCATGGACCCACGTTATCCATTTCCGGACGTGGCGAGCGCTTGCTGGTTGGGCCTTTGCCCATGAGGCCTGTTTGGGCTCAGCCTGAAAGGGTGACATGCCCTTTCAGGGTGGTGGTCCCCCTCTTTAAAAAGGGGGACCGGAGGGTTTGCTCCAACTACAGGGGGATCACACTCCTCAGCCTCCCTGGTAAGGTTTATTCAGGGGTGCTGGAGAGGAGGGTTCGTCGGATAGTCAAACCTAAGATTGAGGAGGAGCAGTGTGGTTTTCATCCCGGTCGTGGAACAGTGGACCAGCTCTACACTCTCTTCAGGGTCTTTGAGGGGGCATGGGAGTTCGCTCAACCAATCTACATGTGCTTTGTGGACTTGGAGAAGGCGTTCAACCATGTCCCTCGCGGACTCCTGTGGGGGGTACTCCGGGAGTATAGAGTGCTGGACCCCCTAGCACGAGCTGTCTGGTCCCTGTACGACCGGTGTCAGAGCTTGGTCCACATCGCCGGCAGTAAATCAGAGTTGTTTCCAGTAAGGGTTGGACTTCGCTGTGGGTAGTGACCGAAAGAACAGGATCGCGAATACAATACAAATGAGTTTTCTCCGCAGGGTGGCCGGACTCTCCCTTAGAGATAGGGTGTGTAGCTTGGTGATCGGGGAGGGGCTTAGAGTAGAGCCGCTGCTCCTCCACATCAAGAGGAGCCAGATGAGGTGGTTCGGGCATCTGGTCGGGATGCCTCCTGGACGCCTCCCTGGTGAGGTGTCCCAGGCACATCCCCCTAGAAAGAGGCCGTGGGGAAGACCTAGGACACGCTGGACGACCTACATCTCTCGGCTGGCCTGGGAACACCTCAGGATCCCTCCGGATGAGCTGGTGAATGTGGCTGGGGAGAGGGAAGTCTGGGTTTCCATACTTAGGCAGCTGCCCCCGCAACCCGACCTCGGATAAGCGGCAGAAAATGGATGGATGGATGGATGGATGTTCAAAGTCACTAAATTCCTTTTTCTTCCTCATTCTGATGCTCAGTTTAAACTTCAAGTCATTTTACATGTATTGAGTTGCCTTCAAGCGATTAGTTGATTAGATATTTGCAGATTTAATAAGGTGGTCAGTGAGTGCAGAATATGTTTACATGACTGTAGTGATTTTTAAAACTTTCCCACTGTTTAAAAAGTGACCTGATTTCAGGTTTAGTGGAGCCTCTTAGTGTCCTGAACTTTGCTTTGGCGGCAGCTGAGCTAAAATAATGTAGGTCCATCCTGTGTGCTGTACATCAAGTTTAATCCATAAAGTCTTTGCAGGAAGGGACTTTCTTTAATGTGTGCTATATTTTTTGGCATATGGGATGTCCCTTGGCCTTACAGCTTAACAATTCAGAAATCTGAGCCTCTTATGTTGTTGGCTTGAATCACATAACAGATAAGTACCTTCTCTGCTTTGTTTTTACTGAGCTTTGCAAATCGGTTTTACAACCAGATTATTAAATACCTGTAAGTCTACAAATATACAGGATTAAATTATTGTTTTAATAAGATAAGATAATCCTTTTCCCACAGTGGAGAAATTTAATACAGCTTGTTTAAGCAAAAGAAGCAGTAAAAATATGAAAGCAAGCAAAAATATGTGGAAGTTTATTACAAAATGTACCAAAAAATGTCAGTTTTAGTCTGAAACCAGTGAACAGTTCTGATGAAGAAAAGGATGCTAAACAGCTGTGGCAGAACTTTGTCCAGCACACACACTTCTGGCTTAGCGACAATGAAGCTATTAGCAGCATCCTGGTTTGTTTCTTCAATCACTTTTAGCCTGATTTCCTCTCTGGGAGTCACTCATGCAGACATTCCCTGAGTAAGTTAGAGAGGAGGAATGTAAAATGTCACTAAAGGTCATCAAATGTTTGTTTTCAAGTTTGAAGACTTTCTTTGAAGGCTAACAAATAGGCTGAGACATGAAGATGCTTTGGGGGATGGATGAGAGGACGGAAAGCAGGAGGAAGCAGGGATTGCCATGGAGTCTGGGGATCCGCTACCTTTGCTGTTGCTGGACTTTGTACCATTGCTTCAGGAAAGCATACGGCTTTGTGAACTTCTACCACATGTTGTAAAGGAGGCAGATATACACCGTGTGAACAGCAGGAGGTATTTTTTCCTGACACAATCACTCTGTTCAAGCTGCTAAAGTTTACTCTTGGATGCACAATTAGACTGAAGTGACCTTTCTACTTTGTGACGCCATTTTGATGTGAATTATTTGAATCAGGGGACGTGACAAAAATAGTTGGGAGGGAAAAGAGCTCCAGGTGCCAGCTTGATGATTGATAAGAATGGTTTATTACAAAAAGTGACATCTTAAACAGATCTACGGCCATCTGTGAGGTCTCTAAGCCAGTTGTAGAGGATCCCACTGACCATGTGTACCGGTGGCCTTATGTTGGTTCACAAACCTTCTGACACCAACCCTGAAACTATCATATAGGAAACATCTAATGTCGTTTCCTGTGGCGTTCATTGATTTACAGGGTTCATATGATACTTAAAGAAACAGACCACAGGAACTAAGTACATCTAAATATAATTATACTGCCTATTACACTTCCTCTCTTTCATAGCAGAAGCCTACTGGATGTCATAGAAAACAAACATGGCCCTAAATACAAACAAACAAATAAATAAATAAAATAAATAAATTCAAAAGTAGAATGCAGGGAAATTTTACCTCTGTGAGAGTCAGTCAACACAGCAAAGCCTCCTGTTTTTAGCATCTTCATTATGCAAAACAAGTAAGAGAGACAGGCGCTGGTGCATTTCTGTAGCAGTGGATTCTTCCCACAGTAACAAAGAGGAAAGAAAAATGAAAAATCATGACAATAATCCACATCAAAGAAACTCTGAGACTACGAGGCTACACTGAGTGTGTGTATCAGATTATAAAGATGTGAAAAAGAACGGTTTCACCGTTTGCTGTAGAAACTGAAAGCTGTATTTTGAGAGGATGTATGACATTAATCTTCCGGCCCTGAATAGAAGTGGAGTAGGAAGAGGTTCTGGTGGAGATCATGGTTCAGGTGTTTTGGGTTTTTTTGTTTGTTTTTTCTTGGTTTTTAATCTGCTGGTGCATTTACCAAAAGATCATTTTGACTTTTTTTTTTTTTGTTGTTGCTAGGTAGACGAGGCTGTGGTGTTCATTTGATTACTAACACTGGTCCTTTACAGCTCAAGGACAGTGAAAGGATGAAACCAGTTAAATATAAAACACAGTTTCTGTTATACTTAAAATTTCTTTACAATAAATTGTAGCAAAAGCTGTTTCAGTTGCACATTGTTTATAATTTTTTTAGGTTCATCTGCTGTCAAAACAATAAATTATCACCTCCAATCTTGGCTCAGTGGATGCAGTTTGTTTTTACTGTGTAGCTTTACAGCCTGCACGGTGGTGTGGTGGTGGCGGCTTTCTGTGTGGAGTTTGCATGCTCTCCCCCATGTGTGCGCGTGGGTTCTCTCCAGGTACTCCAGCTTCCTGCCACCATCCAAACACATGCATGTTAGGTTAGGGAGATTTTAGAGTGACTAATTAACCTAGGAGTGAGTGTGAGCTAGGGCTGCTCGATTATGGGAAAAATGATAATCACGATTATTTTGATTGAAATTGAGATCTCGATTATTTAACACG
>JBAFTB010000020.1:25534909-25547372 GCA_037177355.1 Melanotaenia trifasciata | reverse complement strand
TGGATGGATGGATGGATGGAAGGCTGGATAATTCATTGCATTGCGTGCATGTGATGTGAGTAGTGCACCTGGTTTTAGGGTGAGGGTTCATCTCTTATTCAGCTGCCCAGAAGGAAGACTGACGACTGTTACTATTTACTGTATGTTTACTATATGTTATTATTTGACAAATGGGAGAACGAGGGAAAGGAGGAGGTGGAGGTTAGGAAAAATAGAGGGGAGGGTGCTTACTCACACCACCACAGTAGTTGGAACTGGAAGCAACCAATCGGCATCCACAACCCGATCACATGACGGCTGTGATGAGCAGTGAGAGGACAGAGAGCGAGGAAGGAGCTGCAGACTCTGCTTAGCCTCAGTGTGAGACTGAGTTCAGAACAGAGACACGTCGTTTCCCACCGAGGACACATTTGAACAAAGCATCTCTGGCGTACATCTTTCACACCTGAGGCTGAGAGTAGGACATAAAGTGGGAGGTACAAAGTGAGCAGGAAGGGTAGACAGCATGTCTTCTCTATCCAATCTGCAGCCAGGCTCTCCTTTCTCAGACTACAGTGAGCTGTGTGAGGTGCCGGCTCAGAGCTGGCAGCACCCTGAGGGCATGGACATGGGCACCCCTAGGGGGTTGGTGGTCAGTGGTGGACCTTTGGCTACAGCTGGACTCACAGATGAGGACAAGCTGGGTTTTTTTGAGCAGCCAGGCCAGCTGAGCATGAATTCAGAGCTGAAGGTGACGGGTAGAGGGGGTTGCATCTCCAGCAGCACACTGGTGGGTAACGCTTCACTGGGCAGCACAGGGGAGAGCCCAGAAAGTCCTCTCTCCTCCTCCCTGTCTCCTTCCCCAGCGTCCCCAGGCAAGCTGCCCTCTGCTCTGGGATATGGTTGCAGCAGCAGGGTCTCCCTGCCACCGGTCCCTGGATCTCCAGCCAGGCATGTGGAGCTCTCATCTTTCCCTACAACAGCAACAGACCCACAGTTACAGGGAGCCTCTCTCATGGTAGACGAAGACCCTCCTTCCAAACTGTGGAACAAATCCATCTTTCCTGAGTCCAGCCTAAATGTCGCCATGCCTCAGGTGGCCCCAAACTACTGCATCATAGGAGCAGGAAATGGCAACCACCTGGAGAGGGGTGACCAGGGGACTAAAGAGTTATCTGAAGGCTCCTTGGAGGACAACAGTGAGGAAGATGACGTAGAAGTGGAAGAAGATGAGGAGTTGGAACCGTGTTTGATGGGCTACACTCAGCAGCAGAGGAAGGTGATGAGGCGAGCCATGTCTGAATGTTCCCACCTGTCTGTTCCCTCCAGCCTGGAGCTGACTAATGAATACCCCGGAGGAGATGGGACAGAGCTTGACAAACTGGCTTCCCCTGTGTGTGGTCCTCGCTGTTCAGCCAAATCAATGAGGCGCTCGCTGACTGTTGAAGAAGATCAGCCGCCAACCCCGCCCCCCACCCTCTCGGCAGCCGGCGCCACGCACGTCGACCTGCGGCAGGCGCTGCCCGAACCTTGGCTCTGCCAGTTTCCCCTGCTGAAGGACCCCAATGCTGGCCTTCCTCCCTCACCTTTAGAGTGCATTCCAGTAAAAGAGGAGCTCAGTGGCATCATCCTTCCAGTGCCCCTCAGCCCAAGGGGGGTCAGCAGGCCCAAATCTGACATGATTAAAACTGCAGAGTTTCACCAGCCTGACGCTGAAGGAAAACTCAGCTCAGCTGCAGGTTTAGATTTTAAGGTCCATAACGCACCAACAGCGGGCGCCGATGATGGTGACTTTACCTCTGGTGGCTACACCTGCCTGGGACTGAACTCCAGCACTGACCCCTTCGTCACAGTTGATGGTAGGTTAATGAAATTCTTTATTAAACTGAATGCTGATAAAGTACAATCCACATAATGTTCGAGTTTACAGACTTCTCAGGGCTCTATTGGTCACACTGGTGAGTCTAACGTTTCTCAGATCCAAGTGTAGGACTTTTATGTCCCAGAATGCCTGTCTGCGTGTTCTGAGTTCATTCCCCCCTTACCTGAACTCAGAGAATGAATGACACTGTGAAAAACATCCACTCAAAGGGAGAGAAGAGGTGGGTCTTCTCCTATGATTGGCTCTGAGCAGGTGTACACCCCGTTGTGTGTTGTACACATTAGACATCCATTATGCCGACAAACGACAGATGAGAATGATGGAAATTGGAATTGATTGTAAAACATGGAATAATGTGGAATTCGCTGATGTATGTTTTTTATCTATTATCCCCACGAATTAAAGAGTTTTTCACAGTTCCTGATAGAGTTGGGCATCGTTTGATCGATTCCGGTTCCTATGATTCTCGATTCCAATTCTTTTAAGATTCAAGGTAAAAAAAAGTTTACACGTTTTCCCACCTGGTCGCCATTTTGTTTGATAAACTCTAAAACTATCAATCTGACTGACTGACTGACAAAGCTAACTGGACTTTCTACCTATTTATATCATCATGTATTCCATAATTAACTGTATTATTAAAACATGTCAAAAAGTTTGCCATAAAATTATTAAGTGTAAGTAATGTGTTGTACCAGTATAGTCCTTATGAATGTCTGCAAACTCCTTCCTCATATATATAAAATCAAATTTGCGGTCCGACAGCCATTTGACCTTTCCGTGAACCCAGTGCTGTTGGGTACGTTTGTATTCCTCACCTTTCTGGCCACAAAAGTGTCCCCAGTGTTTTATGTGGCATATTCATCCCAGGACACCTGGAGATACACAACAAGCTCCCTGCTTGACCAGCCAAAACGCACACACTGAAAAAAGTCTGATGATAGGCTGTCATTCATTCCAATCACAAGTGTAGCCAACCACCGGGCGGTAACGCAAACACTTCCTGCGGATTCTTCTTTGTTGGTGTTCGACGTCTTCATCTTCCGGTCGGCGGACCAGGGATCGAAATTAGGAATCAAAATTCCAATCGATGCTCGATGCCCAACCCTAGTTCCTGAAGCAAGTAAACAAAAAAAGCTGCATTTCTGCTTCAAATAAAGATTTTAGGCCTCCAGACTGATTGAATCTCTCTGGGAGATGAACAGGAGGTCTGTCAGACAGCAGACCCCCGCAGGCTCGATGCGGGTCTGTTGTGGCTTTGTTAAATTGGTTTTAGTTTTGGACTTGAAAATATGCAGCAGCAGGTGTGTTTCTTCTTTTCTTGTACATTTATGTGCGACTGTGTTTGTTATGCAGTACAATAATCTTGCAGCTGTAGGCTGTGTAGTAGTTGATGCCCCCGTTTGCTCTTGTATTCAGGGTTAGGCTAGCACATCTCATTATATCTGATGTAGAGAATATGAGTCTTTGTCTTGACTGTTTGTCTCTTCCCAGATCTTCTCTGTTTCTCTGGATGCTCATTAGATTCCCGTTGAAGAGCTGATGTAGCTGAAAACAGGTCGTAGTCAGGTCGAATGATGACCGTTCTGAGGGAAAACGGGGTCACTGCTGCAGAACTGCTGCAACGATGTCTTCTTATCATTTGTCTCTATCGTACTCTTTTCTCTCTGACCTCAAATCAAGCTGCTCGATGGGTAAAAGAGCAGCAGTCTTTATCTTTCTGCACAAGTGAAGTCCAAACGGGAGCATGCAGAGTCATCTGACCTGAGGCTCTATTGTATGTTGTACATCTGTTTGCTTTCTAACCAAGGTTGGAGTGAGGTTAGGTTGGTGTGTGTGTGTGTGTGTGTGTGTGGGGGGTTATCTGTGGCTACTGTTGTGTGAAAGTCATTCATGCTCCATAGACGGTTTAGAAATCCATAAGAAACAACATGTAGAGATTTTATGAGACTGCAGTGAAAACATGAAGCTTTGTATGGGCTGAATATGGGAAGCTTGCTCCATCTCTTTTGGGGGACGTTGGGGGTTAATAGATCGGAAACAGAAGGAGTAAATGAAGGGATGGGTGAGGTAGGAAAAATTAAAAACAGGTATCAAAGTCAAATGCATTGTGGCAATAACTTGTGGCGCATCCACACCAGGATAGTCTGGGGGATTTGTTTCGATTGGCCGCGGAATTCCAGAAGATTCCACACGTTGTTTGCTTTTATTTGTTTTGTTTTTACAATTTAGTCAAGTGGACCGAACCACCTGAACGGTGTCATGCAGTTACTGCAGCTGCTCACTAGGGGGCAATATTCCCTGAAAGGACCGCTGCCCTACAATAACGAAGAAGAAAATCTGGCTGAAATGTGAAACCGCAGCCTTAATGAAGCCATTTTCAGCTACAGCTGGGACACATATCAGTCTTCTGCTTTAATTAAAAGATCAGGTGATCTTCTGAGTCCTTCGTTGTTTAGAGCATAACATGGATCATGTGACCGATGTCAGCCAGTGGATGGTCGGTGTTAAAACTGGTGAGAAGCCACCAGTTTGTGTTGCTATGATGTCATAGTTTCAGGTTTTGGTTTGCTGAACGTTTTGGTATAAATTTCTTTAGAGTCCAACTCCAATTCTCTTGTGTGAAGACAAAGAAAGGAACCCAGGAACTGGTCTGGGTTCAGTGATTATTGACAACAGAGGAGAGGGATTTACAGATGTTGAAATGAAGAAGAAAAAAAACAACAAAGGAAAATGCATCAACAGTTTAATCATGTGTTTGGTTTTCATCCTTCCTTCCCTCTTTAAATCTGATCATCAATACAGTATTTCCAATACTGACCCTCTATGACCCTCTAGTCTCTCTGTTTTTGGGTTAATTTCATTTTGTCTGAATTGTGGTGATTTGTAAATCTTGAAATTATGCAACTATAATGATTGTAGAATTAGTAGAAATATTACTGAGATCTTTTACGCTTAATAAAACGACCAATAAAATAACACAGACCCTGATTATAAGACAAAGAATGCTGTGATCACAGTTGCTTCAAACATTCATTCAGTTGCCGGCCAGCAAACGGCTGCAGCCACGGAGCATCGACGATGACGGCACGCCTGATCGGATTTGAGCGGATCTTTGCTGCTCAGCCATCCAGCCAGTCAGTAAACTGTTGTTTACCTGATACAAAAACAAAGAAAAAGAAATAAAAAGGAGCAGACATGTCTAAAATAAAAAAGCCAGAAAAGGAGATGGATGGAGCAGAAAAGCTGAGAGCTAAATAAATAAACAAATAAATAAAAAATACATAAAGGTTATACAAGATGCAGCCAAATCGACGGGCTGTTCCGTGGCAGAGGGGCTGAAGGCAGCCAGGACAGTGACACAGGGCCCAGCAGCAGCATGGCAGGTTAGCAAGCATCCAGACTTAGTGTGTTCTTGGATGTATTCAGGGCACACCAAACATCGAAGATAGCCTATCATCAGCGATGTTCCACTATACGAGCATAACGCTTCCACAGAGCATCAAAGATGACGTCTGCTACATCCAGTTTGACCTTGTTTGACGTTCCTACGATGCTGTGATGCGTTTTTTTGTCTTATTTTTTTTTGCACATATCAGTAAACACGCTCACACACACTCATATGTTTAGATGTTATATGTTACCTTGTTATACAACCAGTAAAAGTATTGGTGTTAAATTATGGATGCACTTGCATCCTTTGTGCGATCACCTAAAAGGCCTCTCCAAGCTTCCGGGCTGAATAACAACCCAGCCCACCCTGCTCACTTTGTCTCAGATTGGTGAACTTCTGTCCATCTTTACATCTGAGAGGCTTTGCCTCCCTGGAGTACTACATTTATGTGCATTCATGACAGGTTATGTAGTCTTGGTTAATGTCAAGTTGTCATAACAAAGACATCTTAAACAATGTCAACTCTGCATCAAAAGTGTCATAATTTACCGATTGACCCTTAATGACAACTGTCATAAGCATTCATTCATGTCCATGAAAGGTGTCATGTCATGATTATGACAGCGTTATGTCAGTCTTATGCACACTCATTCAAGTAAAGTGTTACCATTATTTGTTAGTATTTATTTGTGAAGACAAATGTGCAGTGATAAAAAAAACTGAGGATTCAGCACATTGTGATGCATCGCTGAATCAAATCCAATCGTTAAGATAATTGTAATTGAATCATGAGACCAGTGAAGATGCTCAGCCCCAGCTCTTATACACTGTAGGTGGTGGGATCTTCAAAGTCTTTACAGTTTTTATAAGGAGGAATATTTTTCTGAAATTGTTCCATAATTTTTAGACCCAGTTTGTATTGGTGAATCTCAGTTTAACTTCTAAAAGAACATCTAAGAGAGTTTTACTTAATTATACCCAGTCATGTTCTCTTTTACTTATTAGATGGCTTAAGTTGACTGTAGTCCCCCATCAGGTGCAGCCAAAGATCAATAAGTGAGCAGAAAGTTCTCTCTGAGCAACCAGTTACTTTTCAACCCTTTTGTTGCCCCTGTTCTAACTTTTTACAGATATTCTGCTGCCATCAAATTTAAAATGAGCTAATATTTTCAATGAAATGGTAAAACATCTGTTTCTCTGAGAAAATAAGATGTCGGGCTTATTTTATATAAATGTTAAAAATGAATCCAGCTCCACTGCCCTGCCTCCTTTAGGGAGGTCAGACCATAATCTGGTTCTTCTGACTTCCACCTATAAACCAGCAGCAACCAGTCATCATGCAGATTATTAAAACCTGTTCCAGCACACCTGAGTAAATTAAATGCATTCAACAGCCTACAAGTTCTGCACATTGACTCATTCATTTGGGTCTGGTGGGTTGGAGCAGGGACACATTGAAAATCTGCCAGACTGTCGCCCTTGTAGGACAGAATTAAGTAGCCCTGGTCTAAAATCTAACTTTAGTGGACATAGAAAGTAACATAAGTAGAGTCATGCAACACATGCTGCATCATGATCAAAAATAAATATATAAAAAATAAAGTGTAGGTCTAAATGCATGAAAAATAACGCTGTGACATTCAGTTCCCTTCCAGTGTCTTTCTAGTCAGTGTTTGTCACTTTTTAAAGCAATAACGTAATAAATATAAACACAAACATGCACCAAATAATCTGTGTTACATGCACCGAGCTTCCCACGCATCACAATCATCATGAACATTTCTGTAGTTTGTCTGTGAATTTACTTTTACTAGATACTGGACACTCATATCTAAAACGCCTCATCAAAGCCATCAGTCCAAAACATGAACCTTGTTTGTCTTATTAAGGTGTTAAGATTGTTACGAAAGGAAAGGGAGGGAGTTGAAACCTCTTACCAGGAAAAGTTTCGATGGCTTCACATCGTCAGTGACTCTTGATTATTTACTCCAGCCTCTCTTTGCCATCTGTGCTGCCTCCTCTCCTACCTGTCCTGTTCCTCGCTGTCTGAGACAGTGGATAACGTTAATAAGTGAATGTGGGGAATCAAACACAAATCTGAGGCCAGGCACATTTTTTCGCTCTCAAAAGGAGAACATGTCCGGGTATAAGAGGACATTTGGTCATCCTAATCTGAGTTTTCACTCAGGAGCAAGGACTTTTTTTTACTTTTTTCTCATTTGTCTTTGATGATATTTTGGTTTAATGTCTAGAAATATCATCCAGATCCAAAGCACTTTGTTACTGGTTCAGTTCTGATGATCAGTTTCTGGGTTTGGAAGAAATCATATTTTACTGTCATAATATAAACACAGCTACCAGAGTATGTGAAAACACATTTTTGTCTCTTTATTTCCAGTTAAATCTGACAAGAAGGAAGAGAAGCTGGAAGATGACGTGAAGAAGGCGGAGCCAGCCGACTCCTTGAATAAACCTGAGCAGAAGAGTGTAAAGGTTGAATATGCAAGCAGTGAAGCTCCAGCCAAGGAGGAGAAAGAGAAATGTGAGGAAGAAAGTGTTAAAGAAGAGAAACAAACTGATAACATGAAGGAGACAGAGAAACCAGAAGAAAAGGTGGACGTAAAGAAGGAGATGGAGAAAGTGGAGTCAGTTCAGAAGAACGAAGAAAAAGAGGAAAAAACTCAGCAGGCAGAAGAATCACCTGTAAAAATGGATAAAACAGAGAAGGTAGAAGTTGAGATGATAAACAAAGTAGTTGAGAAAGCAGAGAACGTGGAGAAGATGGAGAATAATGAAATGTCCAAAGAGGGAGGAAGAGCAGAGAACAAAAGCCCCGAGAAAGCAGAGATACAGGATGTCAAAGAGCAGCACATCGGCAACGTGGAAACAAGCCCAGAGACTCCTGTCGAGCTTGATACCAGCTATGACGTGATGGAGAAGAAGGCTGACGCAGAGATGAAGGTGACAGCAGAGGTGGACGACGCCAAGACAGAAAAGGCTGACGCAGAAGAAGAAGCAAATAAGGCGAGGATGGAGGATGAGGCAGGTAAGCCGGAGAAGCCTGCCAAAAAAGCCGCACAGAAGACGGAACAGGTGGTGAAGCTGGACAAAAAGACAGTGGAAAAGAAAGACAACAAGGAGAAGGTTGGAGCAGAGAAGACCAAGAAGCCTGCAAAGCCTGTGGCCAATGGAAGCAGCACCACACCAAGCAGAGAGCGCGTGGACAAGAAGACCAAGGTATGACTTATCACAGGAGGCACATGCTGCCGATACTAGTATAAAACAAACTGGAAACAAGTCCGGTTCTAGTTTAACCCTTAAAACTCCACTAGATTGGAAAAATGACAAATTTTCAGTTCTGTGGAAAACGTTTGCATTTGAGAAAATGCAGGGTGTTTAAAAAAAATAAAAATAAAATAATATCCTTTTCTTTTTACCCAGTTAATGGATAAAGTTAAAAAATGAATATTTTATAGAAAACGGAGAGGAATATAACGTTTAAGGGAGTTTTGATTTCAAGAAAACTTTCATTATCAAGCTGCTTCTTCTGTTTTCTGTTTTACTTACTAGCATCTATACCCACAAAAGATCAGAGACCTTTGGATTGGATGAAAAAAAAATTATTGTGTTCAGGTAGGTGTCTCAAGGCTGTTATTTCTGGTCCATGGCTGTTGCCACTTGTGTGGACGTAAGAGAACAGAGTTGAGAAACTGAACAACCACAGTGAACTGTCTCAGGCGATGAAATAACATACCAGCAGAAGTAATGGGATCCTGATCTGGTATCTTCTCGCTAACTGCTGAACAGGAGATTACTGCAAAGAGAACTAGAGGGTTAACAGAGCTCGGTTACTCTGATCCAGACAGGGAACTCCAAGAGGTCCAAAGCTTCCTTCAATCCATCCAGTAAGGAAATAAGCTTGGTCCAGAATACAAATCCAAGCTGTTACAACAATCCCAAGTTCAAAACCTGTGAGAGCCACAAAAATAGAGCAAAAGCTACCAGGCTGAAAGCAGGCAGGTACAAAAGCTCCAGGAAGGTCAACAGGCCGACGAGAAGGGCTGGAAACGTACAGGAGTACTCTGATGATCTGGCAGTGAGCAGCAGAGAGACTCCTGCTCATCTCGGGAGGAACAGAGGTGGACAGCATTAGTTATCAGGGCAAAGCAATCAGAGCCAGAGGAGAAAAGATGGCTCCAGAGGTGGCTGGGAAATCCCAGCCCCATCCCGAAGCCGTGACACAAACACTTTCCCCACATGCAACAGACTCACTGCTATAATTTTAGCTTATTATTTTTATTACCTCATTTATGATTAAGTTGCTGCTTGTGCTGCCGAACCCTGCTGCCATTATCTTCTTTTCTTCATGTTTATTTTTCCCCTTTTTCTTTGTTTTTCTTCCTCATTTTGCTCCCCATCCACCTGGTGTTGGTCTGGCTCTGCAGCCTGCTGTAGGGGTCACCAAACCAGGTGCTGCCGCCAAAATGCAGCCGACCGCCACGGCCAACAGTGTTTCCGCCGTGGCTGCTGCTAGGCGCCCTGCACCCTCTGCCACCAGCACCTCAGATAAAAAACCTACCACACCCAAGACATCCTCCACAACTGCTGCTGCTGGGCCTAAAAGGCCCCCTGCCAATTCCACCACCAGCCGCCCATTATCCTCCACCATGACCACTGCAAGGAATGGTAAACCCAAGGTAAGTGTATCGGTCCATCGTGTCCATCGGAGGGGAAACAGCTGAATAGTTTAGATCAAGACTTTATACAATATGAGGGTTTAAGAAGTTCTGAACTTGTATTCATTGATTGGCCCCACCAGCTCACTGCCTCAAAACATGTAGCCTGTGTCACTGTAACCAATTAATTAACCAGCTTTATTTAGCTCCTCAGCACCCCAGGCTGCAGGGTGACTCAGTTCAGCATGTTCAGTGTTGCAGGGTGACTCAACTGTATGAGGAGCGTCGCATCACCCAGAAAGTTGCAGGAGATATGCGCTGCAATCCTTGAATGGTGGCCCAGTTTACTGCTCGTTTGTTTTGCAGATTTGGCTTCCCGCTGCTGCTGTTTGCCCTCATGCATCAGCCATTTCTTTCCTTCAAAGCCTGACATTCTCCTTGTTCTGATGCGTTTTGCCTCCCTCCACAGACTACCACAGAGAAGCGCCCCCTGGTACCAAAAGCCAGTACTGCAGCCTCCAATCAAATCGGTCCCATTGCTGCCACCAAAGATGGGACTGCTACCACAGCAGCCAGTAAAACTACTGCACGAACAGCTACATCTGCTCGCACAACTACCACTACTGTAGCCAAAAGGCCATCAGGTAGCAGCTGTTTTAATGGACGACAGGAGTATCATATTAAATTAGAGTGTGGGATGCAGTCATTGACATATCTTCTGACAATCTCTGTTTCAGCATCTGAAACAGACGGCAAGCAAGGAGAAGAGAAGAAGCCCAGCACTCGGAAGACCTTCACAGGTATCATAGCCCTGCAGTTACGTTATAGTAGAACATAAAAAACATATAGCGTGTATGGAAAGTAAGGAAGGAAAAGGGAAAACAGGCAAAGACTGGAACACAGGAAAAACAACATTTCATGGTTTCCATCCAAACACAATCAACTAGGGACAGGATGACCATCTGTAGAGCTAGGAGAGTTAAGTTTTGTAATCATGCCCTCTTTGGAGAAATTAACATTCCCAACCCCCCCCCCCGCCCTCATATACACAGAGTGAGGGGACCAGGTATGTATAGATAGATACATCGCATGCACCCCCCGGTCATGTTGCTGCGCCCCCAGTTTGAGAACCACTGGACTAAACTAGCAAACACATTAATACTAACAAACTTTGGCATGGACTACAACACTGACAACAAACAGTAAATAAAAAACAGAACCAACAAACATTGGACTAGCAAAGGAGGAACTGAGAACCATTGGCTTAAATACACTGAGGGATTAAAATGGCACAGGTGAGGTGAATGAGCTAATCAGACCAGGTGAACTAATGAGCAGGAACCAAAAACACAACTAAACGTGACCCTAAACACCAAAAACACAAAGCAAAACATGACAAAAACTCGGAACATGAGACAACATAAGTAAACCAAGCAACATAAACCTTTATTCACGACATGTAGACATTTTTTCAAATTAAAGGACCAAAACTGAAGTATCGCATGGCCATATACTTTATCTTTAGGACCCTTTGTTGTTACAGTCGTAGATTTCTCCATCTCTTCTGATCATCTTTGAGATGGTTCTGCACCTTGATTTGAATTCAGCTGTGTTTAGTTGAATTAATTGGACTTCATTAGGAAAGACACACAGCTGTCTGTATAAGACCTTTCAGCTCACAGTGCATGTCACAGCAAATGGGAATCGTGAGGTTGAAGGAAAAGCTCAGAGAACTGTGGCAAGGCACAGATCAGGCAAAGGTTACAAAGGAATTTCTGCTGCCCTTCTCCTAAAAGCACATTGGCCTCCATAATCCTTAAATAGAGGAAGTTTTGGATGGCCAGAACTCCACCTACGGAGAAGAGGCTGAGCTGAAGAAGAACCCAAAGATGACTGTGGCTGAGATCCAGAGATGTGGTGGGGAGATGGGAGAAAGTTCTAGAAAGTCAGCCATCACTGCAGCCCTCCACCAATTGGGGGTTTATGGCAGTGTGGCCTGATGAAAGCCTCTCCTCAGTGCAAGACACATGAAACATTGCGTAGAGTTTGCCAAAAAACACATGAAGGACTCCCAGACAGAGAAATGTGATTCTCTGGTCTGATGAGACCAACATTCAACTTCCATCCATCCATTTTCTATACTGCCAATATTGAATGTTTGACCTTAATTCTAAGTGATATGTGTGGAGATAAAACAGGTACCTCCTTTCACCTGCCCAATACAATCCCAACAGTGAAGCATGGTGGTGGCAGCATCATGCTGTGGAGGTGTTTTTCAGCTGCAGGAACAGGACGACTGGGCCAAAAGGTTCATCTTCCAACAAGACAATGACCCTAAGCACGTAGCTAAAATTCCAAAGGAGTGGCTTAGGAACAACTCTGTGACTTCTGGGCCTTTGTCAATCCTGGGCCCCTAGACTCCCCCTCCTTTTCGACGCCCCAGGTGCCGACTAAAGGTCGCAACTAAAATTTAACAAACTTTCCCCAAACCATCGTTTTTCTTCCACCTCTCCCGGTCTACCGTAGCAGCTG